>CM028342.1:17290880-17890880 GCA_016618105.1 Dendrobium huoshanense
TGATTGTAAAAAAAAAGCAAGAAGAAATCCTTTTTTATTTATCATTTTATTTTTTATTAACAAAAAAAACATGCAAAGAATTTAAAAAAAAAAAAACTTTTACCTGTAAAGCTATAAAGTTTTGTCTTGGAAAAATATAGTTGAAAAGCATTTAATAAAAACTGCAAATTGTCACTATCTCTTTTAATACCCAAAACAAAATTATCTTTTCTTTTTATGTGAGTATGTGAGCTAAAGAATCCTCGCCTCAAAGATGAATGCGGGGAGCAATTATTATGCTCGGTCACCGAACGCGTTCATAGACCAATAACCACGCGACACGTCATCTGAAACTCGATATTAAGCACTCGGTATTGCTCGGTATACATTTAGATATATTCGGATTTGACCGAACATAATAATTACTTGAACGCAGGAGGAGGGATGTGGGATGCGAACCAAAAACGAATGCGGGTAGGAATTCCAATTCGTGGGCACTGGAATTTTGAATGGCTAGGCGAGAACGGTGGACACAAGCTCATGTGTGAAATTGAGCTACTTCACAAGCTGACCTGCAATGCAACGAGTCGAGCTTGAGCTCACCTTTTGAATTCGACTTAAGCTCGAGTTTGAGTTCGAGCTGATATAATGCCTAACGAGCTGAGCTTGATAAGGTCATTACTCGACTCGACTCGACCAGTTTACATCCCTAATCTTAAGAATCAATATTCATACTCAACTCAACCAATATTAAATTAATAATCATCAATATGAAATCAGATATCGATAACAATATATTAAGAAATCAATATGATCAATAAAACAAAAGAAAATCAAGATGCATATGAATGTATCAGCATATAAGAAAATCAATAATAGTCTATAAAAAATGTCAGGTGTCGTACAGTAAAGCATACATCAATTTTCTATCATTTATTTTTATGCCAATGATTCCATTATATGTGTCATGTGTACGATGTACCTATATATTAGAATGCCCTATCAGTGTATTATATTAATATATCTATCAATATTTATAGGTGTATTTATCATATGGTAGGTCATGATGTATCAGTTTCAATACTAGCTTTATCATCTCTATCTATTAGACAATTCATGTGTTATTATATAAATTTAATCACAAATATAATTACAAATAGCAAGGCAGGACATCCAACTTTAATGTGATTCACTCATCTATCACCCACGAGTCTTATTAATTATTCATTATATCATTATATCATCATTACATGTGGCTTTTAATAATTTATAAAGAGTTGTCACTATATGTCAATCATTGTAATTTAGTCAATCAATTACTGGCTAACATTTAGGATCACATCAGAAACCTTTTATTTTAAGGAAAGTTTATCGGCTTACCCTCTTATGTAAGGTATTATATTTCAAGAGCTAAAATATCTTAATTTTAGTGCGAACAGCTAGCATTGCTTACTTATATGTAATTGCCACATTTATTTCATATCAGCCATGTCATTTTTTATGCAATGTGATTCAAATGAAATGTACTAATCTAGAAAATACAGGAAATCTAAACGTTTTTTATTTATTTAAACAATCATAAATATTGCTTCACCCAATGAAATTTAATAATATTATAACAAAATGCTCATAAAATTTATGTCTATCATTTACAAAATGTTACACTATAAAAATATTGTAAATTAAGAGAAAATTTTATTTTTATCGATTTAGAAAATATTAAATTTATCAAATTCAAAATCATTGAAAATCAAATAGAAGAAATCTCCAAATAAAACCAGCAAACAAAAATGATCCAAAACCCCTTTCTCCTTCTTCTCTCTCCTCCTTCCCTCTTCCTCTCGACCATCCTTTCCTAGCTCGCCAAGCACAATGATAATGAGGGAGGAGGTGATGGCTGAGTGGAGAAATTATATTAAAAAACAAATTCAATGCCTAGCATAACGGAGCTCCAACTCGGCGTCGCAACACTATATGCTCATTCCAGATTAATGTAGAACAGAGAGTATCAAAGCCACCACGTCGAATTCCAGTGCCTTAGTGTTACTCCCCTCAAATCAAATATGCTTGAAATTATATGCCGCAGTGCCACGGTTTATAAATTTCAAATTTTCTAAATTTTAATTTTAAAATTATGTTCAAAATTTTTAGTTTGTTACAATCTATCCATCTCAAAAAAATGTTGCACTCAACATTTCCACGATTAATACAAATACATTAATACTAAATGAATTCAATATAAAACAAAACCAAACTAGTTCAAAACTAAGTCAACTCATTAAATAAATCAATTTGATTCAAAATAAATCGACACGATGTTAATTCTATAATCAAAATATCTAAATAACTACTTATCACTAACATATCATTCATTTCATTCAATTAATTATGAGTTCAATCATTCACACACACTTATGCATATCATTCAACATGTTATACAATACTAATTACTCAACTAAATGTATAAGATTGAGAGTTATACCATTGGACCCTTTATGTACATTCCTACCATCCCCCTGAATTAAGTTGTAAACTCTAGCTCATGCTGATGCTAATACAGGTGTAATAAAATGTGTGGGCTTTCTCTAACTTTTACTAGCTAGCTTGTCTTTCATAAGTATTATTCACAGATCCATCACTGTATCCTCTAGATCCCACAATCCTCTATTTGTAGCCCTGCTTAGGCTGCTCCACTCTAAATTCTGATCCTATTCTCTATCATTATGTGGACAATGATCCATATGGTGTCCTCATTAACAACATATGAAATATTATCTGATCATCAGAAAACACTATCTATTATGCCTCTTGCCACATCGGGCACACTTCGATACACTTCCCACACTCGTCTTAGATCCTTTCCTATTGTCTAAATATTTACTTTTATTTTCCCTGCCTGGGCATATCATACCCTAATCTCTTTCTACTCATATATTGTCTAAATAATGGTACAACTAAATCATTATCCTCTAATCTTTCCCTCTTAACAAGCTCTAAAAACTCCTAAATTTTTAATGGTACTAGGGAGTGTCTTAATTTATCCTTCAATCTTTTAAAAAACTTGTAACATTTTTATTTCGTTGTACTAATCAACTGTGGAGTGTATATTTCCAGTGTAATAAATTCAGCTCTATACTACATCACTATCTTTTCTCTCTACTCTAATCTCATAAAAGCCTCCAACATTTATTATCGAGCTGACGAAGGTATAAACAAATTTATGAAAACAGTAACAAATTTTGCCTAGGTAATCTCTGCATTCATCTTTACCTAAAATTTTTCTCACGGTTGTCCTAACCACCACCTTTTTTATTCACCTTGAAACAAAAATAGTATTAGTGATGCTTTTCTATTATATGGGTAATACATGCTTTCAAATATTTTTTCTATCCTCAATAACCATTCTTCTATCGCTTGGGGTTCTACATCTCCCTTAAATAATGGCGGGTTCAATTTACTAAACATCTATAAATATCTATCTTCTTCCAATTCTTTATGTCCAGTCTGCTTACTTTGTGTATCACTAATTACCTATGCAAGTATACAAGTAAGAAGCATCAAGTTGTTAAAACTAATTGAGACAATTACTCAAATTTTGATTTAAATTAGCCATGAAAAATTATAATTTATATGACTCTATTTTACAATTAGTTTTCCCAAAATCATTGTTTTGATACCAAAAAGAGACTGCCACAATCGAACCCGATATGACCCACAAACAGACATATCATACCGTGTTGAATTAGGATAGGCCAAACCTAAGATTTAAGTTTATGAAAAATTTAAAAGTTCTTCCAACTAAAATTTGAAACATACGTCTAAGCTTCTAATTAACTTCAGTAAACAAAATAAATAACTCATCCACAAATTTTCTTTCATTTCATTAAAATGTATATACAACATTTACACTACAATACATGACTATTTACTATAAAAGAAACTAATAAAATAAACTAGTCATGAATGTACAAAATCAGGAAAGTACCTATACAGATTCAGATAGATCTGATCTAGGATGCTTAGCTACTCAACTAGCTCATTCGCTTTCCCCTGACCTAAAATAGAAGACAGAATATATATGAGCCAATACAGCTCAACATGGCACACCAATCAATCTAAATTTTCAAACAATTTCAAATAATTTACTTGTTGAACATTTAATTGAATGTAAAAGTAGTTCAATAAAAATGTATTATACTAAGCATGATATTAATTAAATATATCCAAAATAAAGCAAGCTATGGACTAAAAGTAAATAAACAAGCACTTCTTATATTAGAATAATAAATAATATATTTCCTTCAGACCCTTATACCTCATATTAGGAATAGACCCTTATAACTCCCATGCTTGCATATTTAAAAACAGGCACTTATAACTCCCAATGCTCAGAACATATTTAAATATTCAAAAATTTTAAACCCTTATGACTCCCTTATATATTTAGCACCAAAATAAAACTTTTAGAATAAAACTTCCCCCACATATCAAATCTCCTAATAATCAGACAATTTAAGCATATATGCACATATATCAATTCAATTCAGTGCATGAAACATAAATAAACCAACTTGCAAAAATATCAGTAGACTACATTTCAACAACTGAGTAAGAATACAATATTTCATAAATTCACCAAATTATGGGATATTATTTAAAACATTGTTTTAAAGCTTTAATTATACTAAAATATTTTTTTTTGATCAAAATAATTATATAATTAAATAAAATAGCATACATTTCAAACTACCTATCAGGGTGTCAATATTTGACACGACACAAAAACCCGACCCGAAAAATTCGGGTTGACCCGGCGGGTTGTCGGATCAACCCGAAAACCCGTTTATTTAAAAAAAATTTGGATTTCCCGCCCGCAGCCCGCTGCCCCCGCATGCGCTGCCCGCTGCCCCGCGCGCCCCTTGCTGCTGCCCCGCGCTGCCCGCTGCCCCGCATTGTTGTCCGGTGCCCGCTGCCCCGCGCGCCCGCTGCCACACTGCCGTGCTTGCGCCGTCGCTCGCTACAAAACCCGCGCTGCCGCGCTCACTACCGCACGGGTCGGGTCTTGTAAACCCAGAACCCGTCGGGTCGGGTCCGGGTTCGAATTTCTGACCCGTTTACCTACCCGAGTAGGGTCCGGATTCAAATTTTTGACCCGTTTGAACCCGGGTCAGTTTCGAGTTCGACCCGAACCCGACCCGTGACCCGAAATTGACACCCCTACCTGATGAAAACTTAAAAAAAAAAAACCTAAATGTCAAGAATTGTCATATCTATAATATACATAAAGTTTCACGGTGAAAGTTTTATGGGTACAAAGTTATCACAATTTTTCCCTAATAAAATTATTATTTAAAATAGAAAATTCTTGTATTTTTAAAAACTGAGATTGGTAGAGTGTAACCTACCTCAATCCAAATAACTTTTAAACTTGGGGCTACAACATAAAGTGGATCAAACCCTATCTTTCTCTCACTAAAAACCCCCTTTCTTTCTCTTTAGGTGATTGTTCAAATGAGAGAAATGGGGTTTGAAATGGAGGAAAAGTATATTATAAATATAAAATTTAAGCCTGCAGCTGCATGCCCGAACATACGCCCGCAACGCTCCCCTTATAGGAACAAAACACTGGGGAGCCACCTCCAATGCTGCAGCACCCAATTTATTTTGGCTAAAAATAGATAGCACAAAGCTGCAGTGCCGCTAAACCTAGTGTTGCGGCATCCTAAGAGAAAATTTTAATATTACTCAAACATGAACACAAATCCTTGGAACCCACTTTAGACCAGATTAGACACTCATATGCATACATAACATTCTCAGCAATGCAAAAATATTTAGTCACATAAATTTATTGAGTTGCCTTTATCAGGTCAGGTCATAACAAGTTCAACCGTACATAGATTTAATAAGTGTCACACTCTAACCCACATTAGAGGTATTGTTCTTCATATTATACTCCTCGATACTTAAATAATTATTAATGAATTCAAGCAATTCAATCAAAGTCCCCAGCTATTACAAGTCAAGTATATAACTGGTAGGCCATTCACATAAACCTTGGCAAATAACTTGAGCCACAACTAGCTCTAAATCTATCATGTTAAGTATCTCATTTAGAAATTGAGCAATAAAAATCATCAACAAATCATTGCATTCTTGCCTCATCCATAGTAATGCTTGCAAGTTCTTTAGTGGCCTTTGCGAGCTAGTGGGTTGTGTCATGAACAACCTCTTGAACTCAGCTAAATAAGAGATGACATTGAGTGACAGAAGCAAGAATCACCTTAGAGGTGATTCCTTGTAGATTGTGAAGATAGCCAACACTTCAATGCATTGATGATATAAATAAGAGAGACATCCAACTCAAAGTAAGCAAGATGGCCATCAGAATTGTCTTTCCCTTAAACGAATCAAGGTGAGAGATTTTATATTTTGCTAGAGGCTTGGCCTCATCAGTCTCCCTTGGGAAATGCACTGAATAGTGGCGACCTCCTTCTCATTCCTCCTTTCCTCCTAATGAACAGTTGAAGTCGACTCCAAACCATCAGGATAATATGTCTCATTTGCAACTAGAGTAGAGGTCAAGGCTCTAGCTCCAAAAAGTCTCCTCCTCACAATTGAATTAAAGTATCCTTTGGGCATCTCTGCTCTAAGAGTATTTCTTGGAGTTCTCTCCCATGCAACCTAGATAATTCAAGTCATTATCTCCTCAAATTTAGGAAATGTCAGATAGTCACAAACTCTTAGTCTCCATATTGATAGATTCTTCTCCACCACTTTGATGTTGTTATGCTTTATGCAATACCCCTCTTTTAATTAATGGCATGCTCGATGCTCATTGTAGTTATAATGTTGAATTCAAAACCATCTGCAAATCACCCTGCTATACTGAGAATATTGAGAAAAAAATAAAGTGAATGCTTAAATCAAAAGAGAGAATAATTCTAGATTGAGACCCTATGAAATTTCTATAAAATTCAATTGATTAAAAAAATTGCATAAACTAATCTCACCCATTAACCACGTACTTGTAGAATTATGGTGGGCTTGAATGTTACATAATTGGTTATATAAAGGACTATATTAAAAATAATAGAAAATATAATAATCATGTAGCTTGATTGGAATGTTTGCCTTGAAGTAGTTTGAGTAGCCAATCAATAATTTGCTTTGAGAAGTTTTCATACCTCGAGTAGTCACAAAGGATGAATTCATAGATATTAGTAACTAGGACCGACTGAATGTCATACGCACTTTACTAGTAAAAGTTCTTAGGTCACAGTCACCTGCTTGAGAAAATTCCTTTTATAAACCAACGAGTCTCCTTTGAATTGAGAAAGAATACATCGAGTTAATTTGGCTTGAACCAGCTTGATTTAGCTTGAATCAAGTCAACTTAGCTTGAATCAACTTTTCCCTGTATTTGGATGTTCACTCAATGCTATTGATTGTTAATAAATGGAATGACAAGAGGACACCTTGATTATGTAATTTGCCCGCTAACAGATCACCAATTTTTTAAGGGTCAGAAGTGTTGTAATTAATAAAATTATTTATTAACATATTAATATTTTCTCTAACATTTTTAATATAATATATAATAATAATCATTACTATAATATATTCTTATTATTAAGAATATTTTTAGGAAGATTTTTTAGACATGGCGAGCACTCGAATCTAACCCTCTAAGATTCTCAAATTTATTCATATGTTCTTATTACTTCCTCTCTTCATTGTGGTAGAGGATTTCATTAATGGAGTTAAATAAAGTGCTATATTAGATAAAAATTGAAGTTTAAGCATTAAATATTAATATAACTATTTTGTGCGGAGTCTGGACCGAAAGTTCTCGTCTGGACTGTGAGTGTATACACTTTGTGTACACATTATGTACAAAAAAAATCAAACTGTGTACAAAAAATTAAATTGTACACACTGTGTACACTCACAATCCCGTCCAGACTCCGCATAAAATAATTTCACCTAGCATTAATATATTATTCAATTTAATAAAAATATTTTATTTCTAACTTCTATATTAAGAAGAATTTTGAGATGCCAAAGGTGCAATCTTGAAAAAAGATAAGAGAAATACCTCCCATAATTACCAATAATCTCTGCAAGAGCACTCCCCGTTCTGAAACCTGTGGAATCTAATCCTGTCCCGGACAGTGATCACCCTTCCCAACACCTTACATACAGCCTTCATCCACCCATGGCAGTCCCAGCAAGTCTGCAAGTTCTTCGAAACCCGAATTTCATGGATCCCCTCTGCACTATTCCTCATCACGCAATAAGCCACTGCAAGTTTCTCACTATGACTGCTCAAATTCTCCTCCTTTTCCTCGTCGGAAACATCCTTGGTAGTCACTTCAGTAACAGGCACATATCCCCCCGCCTTAGCTCTCCTCGTTAGCTCCCCTAACACTCTGTAAATCTCATCAGAATTGCGATGCGATCGATCTCCGGCCTTGAACTGCTGAACTCTCCCATCCATCTCCACCCAGCTCAACGCCTTACCCTTCCGCACTCCTCTCTCCTTCATCACTCTCCACACTCCCTCAGCCTTCTCCCAACGCTTAGCTGACGAGTAGATGTTTGAGAGGAGAACATAATCTCCACTGTGGCATCGCTTCATCTCACCCATCGCCATCTCTGCAACATCCCAACGGCTATGCCTTCGACAAGCTCCGAGTAAAGCTCGCCAAATGGCAGAATCGGGCTCAATCGGCATCTCTTTTATCAGCTCGTAGGCGTCGCTCAATTGCCCAGCGCGCGCTAGGGCGTCCACCATGGCTCCATAGTGTTCTAACTGTGGCTTTATGGAGAAATCTCGCTGCATGGAATTGAAGTAGAAGCGCGCTTCGTCCACCATGCCAGAGTGGCTGCATGCGGTTAGTATTCCTACGAAGGTGACTTTGTCAGGGAAAATAGCATGTTTGGGCATATTGTCGAACGTCTGGAGGGCATCCGCGCCAAGGCCGTGGATTGCTAGACCGGTGATCATGGAATTCCAGATGGAGATGGAGTTGGTGATTCTATTTACAGAATCAAATATACTTCGAGCCAAATCGACTCTTCCGCACTTGGAATACATGTCGATTAGAGCCGAACAAAGAAAAGGGTTGAATTCAAAACCTGCTTCTTTCTCTGTCATCAGCTGGTGAATCCTTTCGCCGTGGCACAGTGCGCCGGAGCGAGCACAGGCGGAGAGAACAGTTGAGAAAGAGAAGCAGTCAGGCTCAACGCCGGCGACAATCATTCGCCTGTAGAGGCTCAAGGCCTCTTTAGGCCGCGAGCTCCGAACCGCAGCAGTGATCATGGAGTTCCAGGATATTTTATCTCTCACGGGCATTTTCTTGAACACCATGTAGGAGCTCTCAACGTCTTCCTTCCTCGAAAAGCTGGTGATCAGTAAATTGCCATAGAATGGGTCGGTGTCTTGGACGAAAATGTCGTCGAGCAGTTGCAGGGCCTGTTTCAAGAGGTTTCGGGACAGATAGAGCAGAAAGAGAGAAGAGGACAGAGAGCTGTGCCATTGAAGTCCTAGTTTGATGATCAAAACGTGGAATTCTGATACGTTGTAGAGGTGGGGGGAGATGGAGGAGGCTTTGAGGAGTAGAGCGATGGTACGGTGGTCCGGCCGAAGGGCGCCGGAGGAATGCAGGGATTCAAAGGCGAGTAAGGCTTTTGTGGGAGAGCCTTTCTCAATGGTGGCGCGGATGATGGCGTTGCAGAAGGGCGGAAACCGTTCAACGATTCTCAGGCATTTCGTCGAACAGGTGGGGGCCGTCAGAGCAGCGAAGGAACGCCGATTTGACAACAACGCGAGGAGCATGAAAGCATCCTGCCGTGTAATGTTCTCTGTATGGTTATATTTACTATATTGCGCTAAAGTCTTTCTTAAAGAAATTTTGTAATCGATTATAAATATTAATAGAATCATATTAAATAGATCAAATAATTCAGAAAATAAAAAAATATTATATTTAAATTATTAATCATGTTAAATAATTTTCAAAAATTCTAAATATGCCCATGTTGAAGATGTTTTATGTTGAATTGATTTGACTGATTTGATTTTAACACCACGTTGGCTCAGTTGACTCATTTGGATTCACATGGGTCAATTTGAACCAGTTGAGCTCAATTGGGTCAATTGACGGATTAATTATCATTAGGAAGATGTATTTCATTTATGGAAGATTATGTGGTCAAGATATTCGACTAAGCCAATGTTTAAGCTACTGGTGGTTTGGTCAAGTTAAGCCTTAGGGGGGGCCATTTTGATCACCTTGAATTTGGTTCAACCAATTGGCCAACCCATAGAGCCATTTGGGATTGAAGTACATCTACTAACCTAGGATACCATTTTAGGGGTCTATGATCCATTGGTTAGGAAATGTGAAGTTTCTAAGCTCATTTGGGTAAAGGTTTACCAAATGTGCTAAGTTTGGCCTTTCATGATCAAAGTGGTTGATTATAGCTGAATCAAAGGGTCCTAAGGGTCTAATTGTGTATGGTAGCCTAAGGAAAACCCTAAATAATTTTAAATTTAATACAGTTAATTTTATTTTATTGAATTGATCAAATAGAGTAAAGTAGACAAAATCTTTTAAGTGAGGTATTCACTTTGGGTGATTGGTCTAATTAGTTTAATTGGGCATATCCAATGATCAACCATAATCAATTTGATTTAATCCAAATGATTGATCCCATAAAATTTATCAATTTAGGTTGACTTAAAAACAATGGTTTAAAGGATCCATATAAAGTCAATTTGGGCTATTTGAAGCTAATTATTCTAAAAGATAGTTAGGTTTTGGACACTTATGGGGAAGTCTTGTAAACTATTTGGGATTATTGAGTACAATCAATAATTTGGCTCATTTAGCCTATATGGGTCAAATTAGGGCTAACGTGCTATCTAGTTTAAGTAGACATTGTCAATGTTTGATTGAGCTTAATTTATCAATGGTTCACTAATTGAAAGGATTTCCAATGATCGACAAGCTAAATTTTAATTGAATTATTCAAATTGGTCAAATTAACCTTAAGAGGTTAAGTACGGTCAAGGTGGCTAGGTTAGCTAATTGTTCTATCAGAGGATTAATCAAACTTAAGAACATAAGGTTGACCTACCAGAAAATAGGACATCTTGGATTATATTAGGTTGGAGAGTTTAATTGGAACCTCCAAGAGTTGATTTGATTCCTTAAGGTTGTTAGTAATCTGTTAGGACCTTTTTAGGAGGTTAGACAGAATAACTCTCTCCATTTCAAGGTCTAAGTTGATTTTGATATATATATATATATATATATATATATATATATATATTATTTTTTTTATTTGGATGAAGGGGAATCTAATATACTTCCATGGTTAACAACATTCAAGTTACCCATGAATAGGTGATTCAAAACTCATAAAAGAAATTAATCTAAAGATCAATAAATATTCTTGAAATGGACAATATTGGTTTTAAACATGGGCCAAGCCAATGTTGATTAACCAAATGAAATGATTCTCATTGTCAAGTATACCTACAAGCAATCGATAAGAAAAGAAGGTTGGATGCTCAGATCATTCATTGTGCACATTGAGACCAATAAAGCTTGAATATGAAAAAAGTTTGACTTAAGATTGTTTACGAGCATACCTTATAGTCATTCTAACGTAATTTCCTACCTAACCTTACTCAAGGTTTATAATAATTGTTTATAAGATAACCTAATTTGAAAATTCTAAAAATTCTGAAGTGCAATGATGTGGTGCAAGGTGCCTTGTCATGTTAGGGTAGTGGCACCCTGGCATTGAGATATCAGGTTTTTGGATAAAAAAAGTGAGTTTTGAGTGAGCGCTATTGTGCTAGGTTGGCTCCACTATAGCATCGAGGTTCACTTAGCGAGTGCAATAATGCTTAAAAGTTGATGGCAGCGATGCTAGGTCAAAATATTGGTTTTAAAATAATAAAAATATCTAAATCAATTTCATTAACCTCATCAACAACCATCCCCCTCATTTGCATGCTTTGTCACGGAAGGAAGATGAGAGAGAGAGAGAGAGAGAGAGAGAGAGAGAGAGAGAGAGAGAAAATCCATTTTAGGACATTTTTGTCTGTCGCTCCAATCGGAAAACATATTTTGATCGTAGTAGATAACCTGAATCCTATTTCTCTTTTTACTGATTTTGATATCTTGCATTTTATCTCTCCTAAACTTGATTAAAATGTAATATCTCTCGCTCTAGTGATTTTTCACTGTGTATCTTTTGATATGTGACAAATATCACCGTCTTGAGTATTTTGGCTAATTAATTTTGAAATTTCACCATGTGTTTTTTTACTTTGTATGTCATTTTAACTAAAATGGGTAGTATAATATTAATGATAAAATGATTAGGAAGCAATGCATTGCTTTTAGACATGAAATACATACATGCATATATTTACTATTCGTTTAAATTAATAAGCATTTTGACATACTACAAGCATAATGATGAGTATGTTGATAATTGTATTGAGTATATATAATATTTGCTAATATGCTTATATGATGAAAAAGTGTGTTAAAAGTAAGATGGGTTGGCTAAACATGATTGATTAATTCAGGTTGGCTGAAAACATATTATCATATATGTGATGATGGGTCGACCGTTATGAAGTGATGATTTCTTATATGAAATCCATTTGACTAACTTATAATATGCGATGTGAGTTTAATTCATGAAAATAAGATTAATTTAATCAATATTGATTCCTGTAGGGTTGGCCTACATTATTGAATATAGGAAAAACATCACAAGTAGCTAAGTGTCATATCATGCTAATTGATTATATTGCTTGTATATACATATGATATAAATGACATGATATAATAAGACATGCATATGATACATATAGAACATGACTGATACAACAATATGATATGACTGATAAGAGCGATGCAATAATATAGAATTCACATGAATCATATGACATACATAATACACATTGTACATGATTAGGTGATTCAAACCTCATAAAAGAAATTAATCTAAAGATCAATAAATATTCTTGAAATGGACAATATTAGTTTTAAACATGGGCCAAGCCAATGTTCATTAACCAAATGAAATGATTCTCATTGTCAAGTATACCTACAAGCAATCGATAAGAGAAGAAGATTGGATGCTCAGATCATTCATTGTGCACATTGAGACCAATAAATCTTGAATATGAAAAAAGTTTGACTTAAGATTGTTTACGAGCATACCTTATAGTCATTCTAACGTAATTTCCTACCTAACCTTACTCAAGGTTTATAATAATTGTTTATAAGATAACTTGATTTGAAAATTCTAAAAATTCTGAAATGCAACGATGTGGTGCAAGGTGCCTTGTCATGTTAGGGTAGTGGCACCCTGGCATTGAGATATCAGGTTTTTGGATAAAAAAAGTGAGTTTTGAGTGAGCGCTATTGTGCCAGGTTGGCTCCACTATGGCATCGAGGTTCACTTAGCGAGTGCAACAATGCTTAAAAGTTGATGGCAGCGATGCTAGGTCAAAATGTTGGTTTTTAAAATAATTAAAATATCTAAATCAATTTAATTAACCTCACCAACAACCATCCCCCTCATTTGCATGCTTTGTCACGGAAGGAAGATGAGAGAGAGAGAGAGAGAGAGAGAGAGAGAGAGAGAGAGAGAGAGAGAGAGAGAGAGAGAGAGAGAGAGAGAGAGAGAGAGAGAGATAGAAAATCCATTTTAGGACATTTTTGTCTATCGCTCCAATCGGAAAACATATTTTGATCATAGTAGGTAACCTGAATCCTATTTCTCTTTTTACTGATTTTGATATCTTGCATTTTATCTCTCCTAAACTTGATTAAAATGTAATATCTCTCGCTCTAGTGATTTTTCACTGTGTATCTTTTGATATGTGACAAATATCATCGTCTTGAGTATTTTGGCTAATTAATTTTGAATTTTCACCATGTGTTTTTTTACTTTGTATGTCATTTTAACTAAAATGGGTAGTATAATATTAATGATAAAATGATTAGGAAGCAATGCATTGCTTTTAGACATGGAATACATACATGTATATATTTACTATTCGGTTAGGTTAACAAGCACTTTGACATATTACAAGCATAATAATGAGTATATTGATAATTGTATTGAGAATATATAATATTCGCTATTATGCTTATATGATGAGAAATGTGTGTTAAAAGTAAGATGGGTTGACTCAAAATGATTGATTAATTCAGGTTGGCTGAAAACATATTATCAAGTATAGGATGATGGGTTGACGGTCATGAAGTGATGTTTTCTTATATGAAAGCTACTTGACTAACTTGTAATATGTGATGTGAGTCTAATTTAATCGAGATTGATTCCTGTAGGTTTGGCCTAAATTATTGGATATAGGAAAAACAAAAGTAAATTGTCATATGATGCTAATTGATTATATTGTTTGTATATGCATATGATATAAATGACATGATATGATAAGACATGTATATGATACATATAGAACATGATTGATACAAGAATATGATATGACTAATAAGAGTGATGCAAGAATAAGAATTTACATGAATCATATGACATACATGATACACATTACATATATATATATTGTATTGGTGCATAATGCACTGCATTGGATATAAGATATGAGATACATGTATAATATAGATATTATATGACATGCATATGAATATGACAGATATACAAATTCTCTGGACTGATATATAGATATAAACTATTTTGTAACTGAGGGGCATATAATGTTAGAACCTATTGATCCTTTATATGGTTATTGGTTGCTAACCACTACTCATAAGATATACATCCGGGACGATCCAAACATCAGCCCGGATGATCAACTGGAAAAAAAAAACCCTAATTAGGGCATCCTGGTTAAGCCAACCATCTTTAAGCTCAACATCCTAGATGGTATTTGCATCGGCCAAGTTGATAGGCTCAAATCAGAAAGAATCAGCCACCAGATTTATTTAGATATTATTTATTTTTGGACATCGTACAAGACATCATCCTAGACAATGTAACATAATTATGTCTGAATTAATCTGATAATTAAGGAAAGCAATTAAGGCTTGATTGATACGATCACATCATCCTGGATGATCACAGGATCGGCCAGGATGATCAGTTTAAAAACACTAGTTGTTCCTAGACGATCATATATCTGACAGCTTCTTTTAGGGCGATGCTCTGGATGATATGTACTGATTTGAACTAATCATACAGGATGATATACTATCAGCCAGGACAATATGAATAAAAACCTTCTGATCATCCCAAATCATATAACTCTAAAATTTGATGTAATCCAAATGATTGATCCCATAAAATTTATCAATTTAGGTTGAGTTAAAAGCAATGGTTTAAAGGATCCATATAAAGTCAATTTGGGATAATTTGGGTTAATTGAAGCTAATTAATCTAAGAGATAGCTAGGTTTTGGACACTTATGGGGAAGTCTTGTAAACTATTTGGGATTATTGAGTACAATCAATAATTTGGCTCATTTAGCCTATATGGGTCAAATTAGGGCTAATGTGCTATCTAGTTTAAGTAGACATTGTCAATGTTTGATTGAGCTTAATTTATCAATGGTTCACTAATTGAAAGGATTTCCAATGATCGACAAGCTAAATTTTAATTGAATTATTCAAATTGGTCAAATTAACCTTAAGAGGTTAACTACGGTCAAGGTGGCTAGGTTAGCTAATTGGTCTATTAGAGGATCAATCAAACTTAAGAACATAAGGTTGACCTACTAGAAAATAGGACATCTTGGATTATATTAGGTTGGAGAGTTTAATTGGAACCTCCAAGAGTTGATTTGATTCCTTAAGGTTGTTAGTAATCTGTTAGGACCTTTTTAGGGGGTTAGACAGTATAACTCTCTCCATTTATAGGTCTAAGTTGATTTTGATATATATATATATATATATAATTTTTTTTTATTTTTTTAATTTGATTTTGATATATATTAGATCATGTTGGTTCAAGCTAGGGTTGAAGGGGAATCTAATATACTTCCATGGTTAACAACTTTCAAGTTACCCATGAATAGGTGATTCAAAACTCATAAAAGAAATTAATCTAAAGATCAATAAATATTCTTGAAATGGACAATATTGGTTTTAAACATGGGCCAAGCCAATGTTGATTAACCAAATGAAATGATTCTCATTGTCAAGTATACCTACATGCAATCGATAAGAAAAGAAGGTTGGATGCTCAGATCATTCATTGTGCACATTGAGACCAATAAAGCTTGAATATGAAAAAAGTTTGACTTAAGATTGTTTACGAGCATACCTTATAGTCATTCTAACGTAATTTCCTACCTAACCTTACTCAAGGTTTATAATAATTGTTTATAAGATAACCTAATTTGAAAATTCTAAAAATTCTGAAGTGCAACGATGTGGTGCAAGGTGCCTTGTCATGTTAGGGTAGTGGCACCCTGGCATTGAGATATCAGGTTTTTGGATAAAAAAAGTGAGTTTTGAGTGAGCGCTATTGTGCCAGGTTGGCTCCACTATAGCATCGAGGTTCACTTAGCGAGTGCAATAATGCTTAAAAGTTGATGGCAGCGATGCTAGGTCAAAATGTTGGTTTTAAAATAATAAAAATATCTAAATCAATTTCATTAACCTCATCAACAACCATCCCCCTCATTTGCATGCTTTGTCACGGAAGGAAGATGAGAGAGAGAGAGAGAGAGAGAGAGAGAGAGAGAGAGAGAGAGAGAGAGAGAGAGAGAGAGAGAGAGAGAGAGAGAGAGAGAGAAAATCCATTTTAGGACATTTTTGTTTGTCGCTCCAATCGGAAAACATATTTTGATCGTAGTAGATAACCTGAATCCTATTTCTCTTTTTACTGATTTTGATATCTTGCATTTTATCTCTCCTAAACTTGATTAAAATGTAATATCTCTCGCTCTAGTGATTTTTCACTGTGTATCTTTTGATATGTGACAAATATCACCGTCTTGAGTATTTTGGCTAATTAATTTTGAAATTTCACCATGTGTTTTTTTACTTTGTATGTCATTTTAACTAAAATGGGTAGTATAATATTAATGATAAAATGATTTGGAAGCAATGCATTGCTTTTAGACATGAAATACATACATGCATATATTTACTATTCGTTTAAATTAATAAGCATTTTGACATACTACAAGCATAATGATGAGTATGTTGATAATTGTATTGAGTATATATAATATTTGCTAATATGCTTATATGATGAAAAATGTGTGTTAAAAGTAAGATGGGTTGGCTAAACATGATTGATTAATTCAGGTTGGCTGAAAACATATTATCATATATGTGATGATGGGTCGACCGTTATGAAGTGATGATTTCTTATATGAAATCCATTTGACTAACTTATAATATGCGATGTGAGTTTAATTCATGAAAATAAGATTAATTTAATCAATATTGATTCCTGTAGGGTTGGCCTACATTATTGAATATAGGAAAAACATCACAAGTAGCTAAGTGTCATATCATGCTAATTGATTATATTGCTTGTATATACATATGATATAAATGACATGATATAATAAGACATGCATATGATACATATAGAACATGACTGATACAACAATATGATATGACTGATAAGAGCGATGCAATAATATAGAATTCACATGAATCATATGACATACATAATACACATTGTACATGATTAGGTGATTCAAACCTCATAAAAGAAATTAATCTAAAGATCAATAAATATTCTTGAAATGGACAATATTAGTTTTAAACATGGGCCAAGCCAATGTTCATTAACCAAATGAAATGATTCTCATTGTCAAGTATACCTACAAGCAATCGATAAGAGAAGAAGATTGGATGCTCAGATCATTCATTGTGCACATTGAGACCAATAAATCTTGAATATGAAAAAAGTTTGACTTAAGATTGTTTACGAGCATACCTTATAGTCATTCTAACGTAATTTCCTACCTAACCTTACTCAAGGTTTATAATAATTGTTTATAAGATAACTTGATTTGAAAATTCTAAAAATTCTGAAATGCAACGATGTGGTGCAAGGTGCCTTGTCATGTTAGGGTAGTGGCACCCTGGCATTGAGATATCAGGTTTTTGGATAAAAAAAGTGAGTTTTGAGTGAGCGCTATTGTGCCAGGTTGGCTCCACTATGGCATCGAGGTTCACTTAGCGAGTGCAACAATGCTTAAAAGTTGATGGCAGCGATGCTAGGTCAAAATGTTGGTTTTTAAAATAATTAAAATATCTAAATCAATTTCATTAACCTCACCAACAACCATCCCCCTCATTTGCATGCTTTGTCACGGAAGGAAGATGAGAGAGAGAGAGAGAGAGAGAGAGAGAGAGAGAGAGAGAGAGAGAGAGAGAGAGAGAGAGAGAGAGAGAGATAGAAAATCCATTTTAGGACATTTTTGTCTATCGCTCCAATCGGAAAACATATTTTGATCATAGTAGGTAACCTGAATCCTATTTCTCTTTTTACTGATTTTGATATCTTGCATTTTATCTCTCCTAAACTTGATTAAAATGTAATATCTCTCGCTCTAGTGATTTTTCACTGTGTATCTTTTGATATGTGACAAATATCATCGTCTTGAGTATTTTGGCTAATTAATTTTGAATTTTCACCATGTGTTTTTTTACTTTGTATGTCATTTTAACTAAAATGGGTAGTATAATATTAATGATAAAATGATTAGGAAGCAATGCATTGCTTTTAGACATGGAATACATACATGTATATATTTACTATTCGGTTAGGTTAACAAGCACTTTGACATATTACAAGCATAATAATGAGTATATTGATAATTGTATTGAGAATATATAATATTCGCTATTATGCTTATATGATGAGAAATGTGTGTTAAAAGTAAGATGGGTTGACTCAAAATGATTGATTAATTCAGGTTGGCTGAAAACATATTATCAAGTATAGGATGATGGGTTGACGGTCATGAAGTGATGTTTTCTTATATGAAAGCTACTTGACTAACTTGTAATATGTGATGTGAGTCTAATTTAATCGAGATTGATTCCTGTAGGTTTGGCCTAAATTATTGGATATAGGAAAAACAAAAGTAAAATTGTCATATGATGCTAATTGATTATATTGTTTGTATATGCATATGATATAAATGACATGATATGATAAGACATGTATATGATACATATAGAACATGATTGATACAAGAATATGATATGACTAATAAGAGTGATGCAAGAATAAGAATTCACATGAATAATATGACATACATGATACACATTACATATATATATATATTGTATTGGTGCATGATGCACTGCATTGGATATAAGATATGAGATACATGTATAATATAGATATTATATGACATGCATATGAATATGACAGATATACAAATTCTCTGGACTGATATATAGATATAAACTATTTTGTAACTGAGGGGCATATAATTTTAGAACCTATTGATCCTTTATATGGTTATTGGTTGCTAACCACTACTCATAAGATATACATCCGGGACGATCCAAACATCAGCCCGGATGATCAACTGGAAAAAAAAAACCCTAATTAGGGCATCCTGGTTAAGCCAACCATCTTTAAGCTCAACATCTTAGATGGTATTTGCATCGGCCAAGTTGATAGGCTCAAATCAGAAAGAATCAGCCACCAGATTTATTTAGATATTATTTATTTTTGGACATCGTACAAGACATCATCCTAGACAATGTAACATAATTATGTCTGAATTAATCTGATAATTAAGGAAAGCAATTAAGGCTTGATTGATACGATCACATCATCCTGGATGATCACAGGATCGGCCAGGATGATCAGTTTAAAAACACTAGTTGTTCCTAGACGATCATATATTTGACAGCTTCTTTTAGGGCGATGCTCTGGATGATATGTACTGATTTGATCTAATCATACAGGATGATATACTATCAGCCAGGACAATATGAATAAAAACCTTCTGATCGTCCCAAATCATATAACTCTAAAATTTGATGTAATCCAAATGATTGATCCCATAAAATTTATCAATTTAGGTTGAGTTAAAAGCAATGGTTTAAAGGATCCATATAAAGTCAATTTGGGATAATTTGGGTTAATTGAAGCTAATTAATCTAAGAGATAGCTAGGTTTTGGACACTTATGGGGAAGTCTTGTAAACTATTTGGGATTATTGAGTACAATCAATAATTTGGCTCATTTAGCCTATATGGGTCAAATTAGGGCTAATGTGCTATCTAGTTTAAGTAGACATTGTCAATGTTTGATTGAGCTTAATTTATCAATGGTTCACTAATTGAAAGGATTTCCAATGATCGACAAGCTAAATTTTAATTGAATTATTCAAATTGGTCAAATTAACCTTAAGAGGTTAAGTACGGTCAAGGTGGCTAGGTTAGCTAATTGGTCTATTAGAGGATCAATCAAACTTAAGAACATAAGGTTGACCTACTAGAAAATAGGACATCTTGGATTATATTAGGTTGGAGAGTTTAATTGGAACCTCCAAGAGTTGATTTGATTCCTTAAGGTTGTTAGTAATCTGTTAGGACCTTTTTAGGAGGTTAGACAGAATAACTCTCTCCATTTATAGGTCTAAGTTGATTTTGATATATATATATATATATATATATATATAATTTTTTTTATTTCTTTTTAATTTGATTTTGATATATATTAGATCATGTTGGTTCAAGCTAGGGTTGAAGGGGAATCTAATATACTTCCATGGTTAACAACATTCAAGTTACCCATGAATAGGTGATTCAAAACTCATAAAAGAAATTAATCTAAAGATCAATAAATATTCTTGAAATGGACAATATTGGTTTTAAACATGGGCCAAGCCAATGTTGATTAACCAAATGAAATGATTTTCATTGTCAAGTATACCTACAAGCAATCGATAAGAAAAGAAGGTTGGATGCTCAGATCATTCATTGTGCACATTGAGACCAATAAAGCTTGAATATGAAAAAAGTTTGACTTAAGATTGTTTACGAGCATACCTTATAGTCATTCTAACGTAATTTCCTACCTAACCTTACTCAAGGTTTATAATAATTGTTTATAAGATAACCTAATTTGAAAATTCTAAAAATTCTGAAGTGCAACGATGTGGTGCAAGGTGCCTTATCATGTTAGGGTAGTGGCACCCTGGCATTGAGATATCAGGTTTTTGGATAAAAAAAGTGAGTTTTGATTGAGCGCTATTGTGCCAGGTTGGCTCCACTATAGCATCGAGGTTCACTTAGCGAGTGCAACAATGCTTAAAAGTTGATGGCAGCGATGCTAGGTCAAAATGTTGGTTTTAAAATAATAAAAATATCTAAATCAATTTCATTAACCTCATCAACAACCATCCCCCTCATTTGCATGCTTTATCACGGAAGGAAGATGAGAGAGAGAGAGAGAGAGAGAGAGAGAGAAAGAGAGAGAGAGAGAGAGAGAGAGAGAGAGAGAGAGAGAGAGAGAAAATCCATTTTACGACATTTTGTCTGTCGCTCCAATCGGAAAACATATTTTGATCGTAGTAGGTAACCTGAATCCTATTTCTCTTTTTACTGATTTTGATATCTTGGATTTTATCTCTCCTAAACTTGATTAAAATGTAATATCTCTCACTCTAGTGATTTTTCACTGTGTATCTTTTGATATGTGACAAATATGATCGTCTTGAGTATTTTGGCTAATTAATTTTGAAATTTCACCAGGTGTTTTTTTACTTTGTATGTCATTTTAACTAAAATGGGTAGTATAATATTAATGATAAAATGATTAGGAAGCAATGCATTGCTTTTAGACATGAAATACATACATGCATATATTTACTATTCGTTTAAATTAATAAGCATTTTGACATACTACAAGCATAATGATGAATATATTGATAATTGTATTGAATATATATAATATTTGCTAATATGCTTATATGATGCAAAATGTGTGTTAAAAGTAAAATGGGTTGGCTAAACATGATTGATTAATTCAGGTTGGCTGAAAACATATTATCATATATGTGATGATGGGTCGACCGTTATAAAGTGATGATTTCTTATATGAAATCCATTTGACTAACTTATAATATGCGATGTGAGTTTAATTCATGAAAATAAGATTAATTTAATCAATATTGATTCCTGTAGGGTTGGCCTACATTATTGAATATAGGAAAAACATCACAAGTAGCTAAGTGTCATATCATGCTAATTGATTATATTGCTTGTATATACATATGATATAAATGACATGATATAATAAGACATGCATATGATACATATAGAACATGACTAATACAAGAATATGATATGACTTATAAGAGCGATGCAATAATATAGAATTCACATGAATCATATGACATACATAATACACATTGTACATGATTAGGTGATTCAAACCTCATAAAAGAAATTAATCTAAAGATCAATAAATATTCTTGAAATGGACAATATTAGTTTTAAACATGGGCCAAGCCAATGTTCATTAACCAAATGAAATGATTCTCATTGTCAAGTATACCTACAAGCAATCGATAAGAGAAGAAGATTGGATGCTCAGATCATTCATTGTGCACATTGAGACCAATAAATCTTGAATATGAAAAAAGTTTGACTTAAGATTGTTTACGAGCATACCTTATAGTCATTCTAACGTAATTTCCTACCTAACCTTACTCAAGGTTTATAATAATTGTTTATAAGATAACTTGATTTGAAAATTCTAAAAATTCTGAAATGCAACGATGTGGTGCAAGGTGCCTTGTCATGTTAGGGTAGTGGCACCCTGGCATTGAGATATCAGGTTTTTGGATAAAAAAAGTGAGTTTTGAGTGAGCGCTATTGTGCCAGGTTGGCTCCACTATGGCATCGAGGTTCACTTAGCGAGTGCAACAATGCTTAAAAGTTGATGGCAGCGATGCTAGGTCAAAATGTTGGTTTTTAAAATAATTAAAATATCTAAATCAATTTCATTAACCTCACCAACAACCATCCCCCTCATTTGCATGCTTTGTCACGGAAGGAAGATGAGAGAGAGAGAGAGAGAGAGAGAGAGAGAGAGAGAGAGAGAGAGAGAGAGAGAGAGATAGAAAATCCATTTTAGGACATTTTTGTCTATCGCTCCAATCGGAAAACATATTTTGATCATAGTAGGTAACCTGAATCCTATTTCTCTTTTTACTGATTTTGATATCTTGCATTTTATCTCTCCTAAACTTGATTAAAATGTAATATATCTCGCTCTAGTGATTTTTCACTGTGTATCTTTTGATATGTGACAAATATCATCGTCTTGAGTATTTTGGCTAATTAATTTTGAAATTTCACCATGTGTTTTTTTACTTTGTATGTCATTTTAACTAAAATGGGTAGTATAATATTAATGATAAAATGATTAGGAAGCAATGCATTGCTTTTAGACATGGAATGCATACATGTATATATTTACTATTCGGTTAGGTTAACAAGCACTTTGACATATTACAAGCATAATAATGAGTATATTGATAATTGTATTGAGAATATATAATATTCGCTATTATGCTTATATGATGAGAAATGTGTGTTAAAAGTAAGATGGGTTGACTCAAAATGATTGATTAATTCAGGTTGGCTGAAAACATATTATCAAGTATAGGATGATGGGTTGACGGTCATGAAGTGATGTCACTACAGGAAAAACGCTGAAAACCGGCGGTTTTTTCCGGCGGTTAGTATAGATTTACCGGCGGTTTTGAATAATACCGGCGGTCTCACGGCGGTTTGTAAGCCGTCGGAAAAATTGGCGTAGGAAACCATGTCCGACGGCTTTTTACCGGCGGTTTATTGTTGCGGCGGTTTTCCGGCGGCGTGTACCGCCGGTAACCACCGGAATTTAAACCGTCGGTTTGCCGGCGGTTAGACCGCCGGTATAGATACCGCCGGTAAGCCGCCGGTCACGAAACCGACGGTTTTTCGGCGGTTTAAACTGGCGTCGTCTGGTTCGTGGACCGCCGGACGGCGCCGTTAGACCGCCGGTACTTTACCGGCGATGGACGGCGGTTATAGCCGTCGGTATTACCGACGGTTGAAACCGTCGGGTGTCCATCGTAGAACCGCCGGCGGCCGTCGATAACCGCCGGTAAAGTATCGGCGGTTTAATATTATTACCGACGGCTTATATTGTCCGTCCGGTATCGTCGTTTCCGGCGGCCAAACCGCCGGTTAGCCGCCGGAAACCTGTAGCACCTGAAAAAAAAATTGACAGCATCCCCTCTATTTGAGGGAGGTTCACCCTAAAGTCTAAACCTGCAGAAAAAACAATATATGTTGGGCAACACGCCACTATATTCATCACAGCCAGAAAATACAAACAAAATCAAAAATTCATCATAACATTACAATCACAAATTCACAAGATAGTTCATGATAATGTTACAATCACAAGTTCAGAAGTTCCCAAGTTCTAATTAATACATTCATCAAACATAATAAACATCTATTCATCATCGGTATCCTCACTGTCTGCAGATGGCTGCTCCTGTTGGTCCTTCTTCCTTTGTTTTCCAGCTGTGTAGGATTGCATCTGTGCTTGCATTTCATTCTGAGCCTTCCTCATTTCTTCAATCTCTCTAGCTTGAACCCTTTTCATCTCTTCAATCTCTCTAGTAAGTGCTGCAACCCTCTCACTTACAGATTCTTCAGCTCCACTTGGATCATGAAATGCAGAGGTGTATGAACTGCCCTCAATAGCAAAAGCCTGTGAACCCATGCCATATACCCTTCCCCTCTGTCTTCCACCAACAACTTCTGACCATGTATGATACTCAGAAATATGGGCCGATCCAGAAGATGATCCCTCGCCAGTGGACTGCCGACTTTCTCTAACTCGTAAGAAATCATCCTGCGAGTTACAAATAGTTTTATTAAAATAAATTTTTATTCTAAAAATCCAAAAAATTTTACTCACATGAGCCTTCGTAGACTTCTCATCAACCCACTGCTGGTCAGCTTGATGTTGATGAGTTCTTGTATGTAGCTCCAATGGTGTTGGCTCCCGACCCAGGTGCTCTTTCTAAAAATTTGATGCTTAGTTATACTAACATAAATATATGTAATAAACCAATTCAAAACACTTACCAGTCGCCGCCTATGTTCTGTATGAGGTACAGATCCACCAGTATGAAGAGAGCTTCCTAAACCGCCACAGTCAGAGGCTCTATTCTGTTTATTCTGCTATCTCATTTTTATAAACTCCGGGCTAGCCCAAGCACTACTCAAATCTGCCCAAACGCCCTCTCCAATCCAATTAGGCCTCTGCCCTGACTTTCTAATGTCCGTGAACATGTCTCTGAGACGGGTCGCTCCTCTCCTCTCAAAATTTGATCTAATCCTCGTGCTGTACTCAGGCAACCACCTAAATTCTTTCTGTAAAAATTTAGACAATATCAAAAAGATTAGTACAAATTAAATCATATATTTGAAATCATACAAAAAAAACATACCTGAAATTCTCCAAACCACATATCTCTAACTGGCTTTGGGATCTTCTTCCAGGATAAGTAAGGAGCATCATACTTATTCTTTATTATATCCCGGATCATATGTATAGGTGGCCTTAAAGGATTGAAGCTGCAAGTGACTTTGTTTATCAATAACATGTAATATATCAAAATAAAAATAACTTAATAACTTAAATTGAACTTACTTATCGCCGTCAGGCTCGATGTATTGACGCTTATCTGTTGCTGCTGCAGGATCGCTAGCGCCAACCTCTGGTGGTCGTGATGGTCCACCCTGTTCATGCTGCACCGGATAGGGGTAGTAATATGGGTAAGGGTAAGGAGGGTGAGGACCAGTGGATGGACTAGCAGCCTGTGATGATGGTGGGGGGTAATAAGGATAGAATGGAGAAGCATGTGTCTGATCTGGAGAGGGGAAGCGAGGACTCGTCGAGCTGGGAGGGAAGTGGCCAGGGAAGTATGGAGGTACAACAAGAGGTGGATCTAACTGTCCCTGACCCTGCTCTGGTGAAGGCTGCTGGCTCCTGGCAGGTGGTGGCGGTGGTGGTGTAGGTAGATCTGGTGGAACTGAAGGCCCCTCACCTACCTCAGTCTGTGTGAGTCTGCTAGTTGTAATCTTCTTCCGGCGGAACTTTGAGGCAAATGATTTACGAGGAGGATCGTCGCCTGAAGCCATATGTAATAAAAAATAATTACTAAACCATTGAAAATCAGTTAATAAAGCAGTTAATGAAGCAGTTAATGAAGCAGGTAATGAATTACAAGAAGCAGTTAATGAAGCAGTTAATAAAAGACAATGTGGCAAAATACAATATCATTTCTAAGCAGTAAAA
Source organism: Dendrobium huoshanense (assembly GCA_016618105.1). NCBI lineage: Eukaryota > Viridiplantae > Streptophyta > Magnoliopsida > Asparagales > Orchidaceae > Dendrobium > Dendrobium huoshanense. The sequence continues at coordinate 17,317,242 of CM028342.1, forward strand.
ATATTACAAAACATTTTAATATTGTTGTTACAAAAATATTTTCATCACTCTAAATTACAAAAACTAATCAGAATCATCAAAACTATTTTCATCACTCTCAAGGGTATCTTCACTTTCATCCTCGTTCTCTTCTTTGTCTGAACTAGTTGAACTATTGACATCTTCTAACTCCATTTCAATAGTAGAGGTTGTAGTTGTCATCTCCTCAATTTCAACATGCATATAACTTGACATCTCATCGTCTTGATGTGCAGTTGCTACAATGTATTGTTGATCAATTATTCCCCGTGCTTTTGTTTTTATGACAGCTAGCCAATCTTGTTTGTCTCTGCGACCACTGGGATATTTGCTGAAATAAACTTGAATAGCTTGGCTTGCTAACACAAATGGATCAAACTTTCCGTATCTTCTACTATGTTTAACATCTACTAAACCATACACAGGATGAACCCTTGTGCCTCTATTTTGTACTGGATCATACAACTGACAGTTAAATAAGCATACAAAGTTCTCATCTTCGCCTGGATATTCCAAGTCAAGGACCTCATTCAAAATACCATAATAATCACACTCATATTCTTCATGAGTGTTTCCTCTAACACATACTCCACAATTTTCAGTTTTTCTTCCTTCACTCCACGATTTGGTATGAAATTTGAACCCATTCACTATATATATTGGCCAAGTTTTTACTTTTCGCATTGGACCCCATGCTAATGCTTGCAAACCTTTATCGAAACATTTGTTATCAGGATTTTGTACCTAAAAATATTTTCAAATTTTAGTATTTTTGATAATAAATAAGATTTAAATTTATAAAAAAAATGTACTCACATATGATCTGAACCAAGTTGGAAATTCATTTGCAACAGCTTGCTCAATTTCCCTTGAATCTGTCAAAGGCAAATTGCTTACGAAATACCTGGTGACAAATAATACATAAGTATTTTAAATAAACATTAATAATTTATTATTAACATTATGTTAGAACTTACTCTAAGATTGGCTCAACTTCTTCACAGTTCAGTAATACATACAAATTCGCTGTATTTATTTCTAAATCATTGAGATATCTTTCAACACATTTGCCACTAGGCTTTCCTTGCCTTCTAAATACTGTTAGTGTAGCATGTGGTTGTTCTTCTACATCGAAGTCCATGTTACGACCCATTTTTGTTCTTGTACTCCTTACATGTGGCTCGAAATAGTAGGAGCAAAAGTGAGTTGTTTCTTGAGATAAATATGCTTCACATATCGATCCTTCTGGTCGTGCTTTATTCTTAACATATTTCTTCAACTTGTTCAGATATCTATTAATCAAATAAAAATATGTTATCTTAACTGATTCAAAAATATTGAGTAATTAATAAAAATCTTAACACATTTACCTTTCGAAAGGATACATCCAACAATATTGTACAGGTCCACCAACTCTAGCTTCGTAAGGTAGATGGACTGGAAGATGTTCCATAGAATAAAAAAAACCCAGGGGAAATATCTTCTCTAACTTGCATAGGATGATTGGTATGTTATCCTCGTACCTCCGTAAAGCATTTTCACTTAGTTTAGATGAACATAAATCTTTGAAGAAAATGCTCAGCTCAATCAACGGATTTGATATGTAATCGGGTAACATACTGACTATGATCGGAAGAAGGACCTCCATAATTATGTGACAATCATGACTTTTGAGTCCAAATAACCTTGCAGATTTCAAGTCAACACATCGGCTTATATTTGATCCATAACCATCCGGCATTTTTAAACCTTTAAACCACTGACATATCATTCTTTTTTGCTCTAACGTGAAAGAGTAAGGAGCTTTGGGCTTCATTAGTTTACCGTCAGTTGTTGTTACTAACTCCAAATTTTTTCGCCGACAAAACTCTTTAATGTCCATCCTTGCTTTGACATTATCTTTACTCTTGCCTTTAACATCCATAATTGTATTAAAAATATTATCCAGAAAGTTCTTCTCAATGTGCATAACATCCAAGTTATGTCTTATCAAATTAGTTCTCAAATAAGGTAATGTCCATAAAATACTTTTTTTAATCCAATTATGTTGAACACCATAACCCGGAAATTTAGATTCTGATAGCATTGGATAATCAATAATTATTGGAATGTTGGAAAGTCTCTGTAGTATCTCATCACCACTTAATCTGGGTGGAGGAGGAGATCGCTCAATTCTATTTTTAACAAATGCTTCTTTATTTCTTCGGAACTGATGATTAGCATTTAGAAACATACGATGACAATCAAACCAAGTATTTTTCCCTCCATGTTTTAATGTGTTTTCTTATATGAAAGCTACTTGACTAACTTGTAATATGTGATGTGAGTTTAATTTAATCGAGATTGATTCCTGTAGGTTTGGCCTAAATTATTGGATATTGGAAAAACAAAAGTAAAATTGTCATATGATGCTAATTGATTATATTGTTTGTATATGCATATGATATAAATGACATGATATGATAAGACATGTATATGATACATATAGAACATGATTGATACAAGAATATGATATGACTAATAAGAGTGATGCAAGAATAAGAATTCACATGAATCATATGACATACATGATACACATTACATATATATATATTGTATTGGTGCATAATTCACTGCATTGGATATAAGATATGAGATACATGTATAATATAGATAATATATGACATGCATATGAATATGACAGATATACAAATTCTCTGGACTGATATATAGATATAAACTATTTTGTAACTGAGGGGCATATAATGTTAGAACCTATTGATCCTTTATATGGTTATTGGTTGCTAACCACTAGTCATAAGATATACATCCGGGACGATCCAAACATCAGCCCTGATGATCAACTGGAAAAAAAAAAACCCTAATTAGGGCATCCTGGTTAAGCCAACCATCTTTAAGCTCAACATCCTAGATGGTATTTGCATCGGCCAAGTTGATAGGCTCAAATCAGAAAGAATCAGCCACCAGATTTATTTAGATATTATTTATTTTTGGACTACGTACAAGACATCATCCTAGACAATGTAACATAATTATGTCTGAATTAATATGATAATTAAGGAAAGCAATTAAGGCTTGATTGATACGATCACATCACCCTGGATGATCACAGGATCGGCCAGGATGATCAGTTTAAAAACACTAGTTGTTCCTAGACGATCATATATCTGACAGCTTCTTTTAGGGAGATGCTCTGGATGATATGTACTGATTTGAACTAATCATACAAGATGATATACTATCAGCCAGGACAATATGAATAAAAACCTTTCTGATCGTCCCAAATCATATAACTCTAAAATTTGATGTAATCCAAATGATTGATCCCATAAAATTTATCAATTTAGGTTGAGTTAAAAGCAATGGTTTAAAGGATCCATATAAAGTCAATTTGGGCTAATTTGGGTTAATTGAAGCTAATTAATCTAAGAGATAGCTAGGTTTTGGACACTTATGGGGAAGTCTTGTAAACTATTTGGGATTATTGAGTACAATCAATAATTTGGCTCATTTAGCCTATATGGGTCAAATTAGGGCTAATGTGCTATCTAGTTTAAGTAGACATTGTCAATGTTTGATTGAGCTTAATTTATCAATGGTTCACTAATTGAAAGGATTTCCAATGATCGACAAGCTAAATTTTAATTGAATTATTCAAATTGGTCAAATTAACCTTAAGAGGTTAAGTACGGTCAAGGTGGCTAGGTTAGCTAATTGGTCTATCAGAGGATCAATCAAACTTAAGAACATAAGGTTGACCTACTAGAAAATAGGACATCTTGGATTATATTAGGTTGGAGAGTTTAATTGGAACCTTCAAGAGTTGATTTGATTCCTTAAGGTTGTTAGTAATCTGTTAGGACCTTTTTAGGAGGTTAGACAGAATAACTCTCTCCATTTATAGGTCTAAGTTGATTTTGATATATATATAATTTTTTTTATTTGTTTTTAATTTGATTTTGATATATATTAGATCATGTTGGTTCAAGCTAGGGTTGAAGGGGAATCTAATATACTTCCATGGTTAACAACATTCAAGTTACCCATGAATAGGTGATTCATACCTCATAAAAGAAATTAATCTAAAGATCAATAAATATTCTTGAAATGGACAATATTGGTTTTAAACATGGGCCAAGCCAATGTTGATTAACCAAATGAAATGATTCTCATTGTCAAGTATACCTACAAGCAATCGATAAGAAAAGAAGGTTGGATGCTCAGATCATTCATTGTGCACATTGAGACCAATAAAGCTTGAATATGAAAAAAGTTTGACTTAAGATTGTTTACGAGCATACCTTATAGTCATTCTAACTTAATTTCCTACCTAACCTTACTCAAGGTTTATAATAATTATTTATAAGATAACCTAATTTGAAAATTCTAAAAATTTTGAAGTGCAACGATGTGGTGCAAGGTGCCTTGTCATGTTAGGGTAGTGGCACCCTGGCATTGAGATATCAGGTTTTTGGATAAAAAAAGTGAGTTTTTAGTGAGCGCTATTGTGCCAGGTTTGCTCCACTATAGCATCGAGGTTCACTTAGCGAGTGCAACAATGCTTAAAAGTTGATGGCACTGATGCTAAGTCAAAATGTTGGTTTTAAAATAATAAAATATCTAAATCAATTTCATTAACCTCATCAACAACCATCCCCCTCATTTGCATGCTTTATCACGGAAGGAAGATGAGAGAGAGAGAGAGAGAGAGAGAGAGAGAGAGAGAGAGAGAGAGAGAGAGAGAGAGAGAGAGAGAGAGAGAGAAAATCCATTTTAGGACATTTTGTCTATCGCTCCAATCGGAAAACATATTTTGATCGTAGTAGGTAACCTGAATCCTATTTCTCTTTTTACTGATTTTGATATCTTGGATTTTATCTCTCCTAAACTTGATTAAAATGTAATATCTCTCGCTCTAGTGATTTTTCACTGTGTATCTTTTGATATGTGACAAATATCATCGTCTTGAGTGTTTTAGCTAATTAATTTTGAAATTTCACCATGTGTTTTTTTACTTTGTATGTCATTTTAACTAAAATGGGTAGTATAATATTAATGATAAAATGATTAGGAAGCAATGCATTGCTTTTAAACATGAAATACATACATGCATATATTTACTATTCGTTTAAATTAATAAGCATTTTGACATACTACAAGCATAATGATGAGTATATTGATAATTGTATTGAGTATATATAATATTTGCTAATATGCTTATATGATGAAAAATGTGTGTTAAAAGTAAGATGAGTTGGCTAAACATGATTGATTAATTCAGGTTGGCTGAAAACATATTATCATATATGTGATGATGGGTCGACCGTTATGAAGTGATGATTTCTTATATGAAATCCATTTGACTAACTTATAATATGCGATGTGAGTTTAATTCATGAAAATAAGATTAATTTAATCAATATTGATTCATGTAGGGTTGGCCTACATTATTGAATATAGGAAAAACATCACAAGTAGCTAAGTGTCATATCATGCTAATTGATTATATTGCTTGTATATACATATGATATAAATGACATGATATAATAAGACATGCATATGATACATATAGAACATGACTGATACAAGAATATGATATGACTATAAGAGCGATGCAATAATATAGAATTCACATGAATCATATGACATACATAATACACATTGTACATGATTAGGTGATTCAAACCTCATAAAAGAAATTAATCTAAAGATCAATAAATATTCTTGAAATGGACAATATTAGTTTTAAACATGGGCCAAGCCAATGTTCATTAACCAAATGAAATGATTCTCATTGTCAAGTATACCTACAAGCAATCGATAAGAGAAGAAGATTGGATGCTCAGATCATTCATTGTGCACATTGAGACCAATAAATCTTGAATATGAAAAAAGTTTGACTTAAGATTGTTTACGAGCATACCTTATAGTCATTCTAACGTAATTTCCTACCTAACCTTACTCAAGGTTTATAATAATTGTTTATAAGATAACCTGATTTGAAAATTCTAAAAATTCTGAAATGCAACGATGTGGTGCAAGGTGCCTTGTCATGTTAGGGTAGTGGCACCCTGGCATTGAGATATCAGGTTTTTGGATAAAAAAAGTGAGTTTTGAGTGAGCGCTATTGTGCCAGGTTGGCTCCACTATGGCATCGAGGTTCACTTAGCGAGTGCAACAATGCTTAAAAGATGATGGCAGCGATGCTAGGTCAAAATGTTGGTTTTTAAAATAATTAAAATATCTAAATCAATTTCATTAACCTCACCAACAACCATCCCCCTCATTTGCATGCTTTGTCACGGAAGGAAGATGAGAGAGAGAGAGAGAGAGAGAGAGAGAGAGAGAGAGAGAGAGAGAGAGAGAGAGAGAGAGAGAGAGAAAATCCATTTTAGGACATTTTTGTCTATCGCTCCAATCGGAAAACATATTTTGATCATAGTAGGTAACCTGAATCCTATTTCTCTTTTTACTGATTTTGATATCTTGCATTTTATCTCTCCTAAACTTGATTAAAATGTAATATCTCTCGCTCTAGTGATTTTTCACTGTGTATCTTTTGATATGTGACAAATATCATCGTCTTGAGTATTTTGGCTAATTAATTTTGAAATTTCACCATGTGTTTTTTTACTTTGTATGTCATTTTAACTAAAATGGGTAGTATAATATTAATGATAAAATGATTAGGAAGCAATGCATTGCTTTTAGACATGGAATACATACATGGGTAGTATAATATTAATGATAAAATGATTAGGAAGCAATGCATTGCTTTTAGACATGGAATACATACATGTATATATTTACTATTCGGTTAGGTTAACAAGCACTTTGACATATTACAAGCATAATAATGAGTATATTGATAATTGCATTCAGAATATATAATATTCGCTATTATGCTTATATGATGAGAAATGTGTGTTAAAAGTAAGATGGGTTGACTCAAAATGATTGATTAATTCAGGTTGGCTGAAAACATATTATCAAGTATAGGATGATGGGTTGACGGTCATGAAGTGATGTTTTCTTATATGAAAGCTACTTGACTAACTTGTAATATGTGATGTGAGTCTAATTTAATCGAGATTGATTCCTGTAGGTTTGGCCTAAATTATTGGATATAGGAAAAACAAAAGTAAAATTGTCATATGATGCTAATTGATTATATTGTTTGTATATGCATATGATATAAATGACATGATATGATAAGACATGTATATGATACATATAGAACATGATTGATACAAGAATATGATATGACTAATAAGAGTGATGCAAGAATAAGAATTCACATGAATCATATGACATACATGATACACATTACATATATATATATTGTATTGGTGCATAATGCACTGCATTGGATATAAGATATGAGATACATGTATAATATAGATATTATATGACATGCATATGAATATGACAGATATACAAATTCTCTGGACTGATATATAGATATAAACTATTTTGTAACTGAGGGGCATATAATGTTAGAACCTATTGATCCTTTATATGGTTATTGGTTGCTAACCACTACTCATAAGATATACAGCTTGCCCTAATTGTTATTGGTCATATGATATGATTCTATTTACATTTATTGATATATACTTTTATAGTTATATGATCATACTGATGTTGATTGAATGATTATATGTATATTGTTTATGTTGTCTTGTATTGTTTATAGTGGTAGGTTATGATAATCTACTAAGCTATTAGCGCACTACGTAATTTTACATATTTTTCATGAAAGGGGCAGGATCTAGTGGAGTGAAGAAGATCAGAATTTTAGATTTTCTTTTATTTTTTATATTTTCAGTTTTATTCTATTGAAGTCAAGAGTTGGAAAGAAAGGTAAAATAATGTATTAATTGATCTCCCGAGTTCTTATAGATGAATTTTGAGGAATGCATATAATTTTATATTTTAATGTGTATGATTTTTAGTTATTTCTACTAGACTGATTTATATAAATGGATTAATATAAGCTCTAATGAATTGATTAGGGTTAAAATGACAATTCTTTCAAATTTGATCTTAAGGTGTATGAAAGTATTTAAGGGGAATGCTTAAGAGAATATAAAGAAGCAGACTATAAATCAAGCAAGAGGGTTGATTTGTTTAGGTACTCCCTAAGTGAAACTTTGAAGAAAATCATATCAAGCTCACTTTGAATGGGCGACTTTAACTGTCCTCAAAGTGTTGACATTTTTTATGCCAACAATAGAAGGTGCCAAACATTTAGCTTTACATATAACTTAATTATGATCTTTCATCCCACATTAGTTGCACTACATTGTTCTTCCTATTAAAAAGTCTTTTATTTCTCTCTGGCTTATCACACTTTAGCTTCACTAACCCCACCATCCTTATGCATGTTCCATCGATCAATAGTCGTCGTTATCGGGAATATATAATTTACAAATATACAAATAGAGCTTAGTTTTCCTCATCATTTATAGCATCAACATCATCTTCTTCCTCCTCATTTTTCCTTTGTACCTCCTTAGATGACTTATTATTGCAACTCTGATTATACCACCTAAAATGACTTGTTATTTGCAACTCCCTTAACATAGATTATAGGATATCCTTAACCTCTTCCTACCTCACTATTTGCCTCCTTAGTTTTATGCCCTATTTGATTGGGAGTTTTTGTAACTATATTGTATTTAAAATATTTGAATTTTAAATTTCATACTTTTTATTGAGAATAAAATAAACTTAAGTATTCATTTGGGACCGCATTCTTTCTTCTTTTTATTAAAAATTTTTGTACTAAAAAGATATTTTAAAAAGTAATAAGAAAGTTGTCTCAATGAAACCTAAGGAAAAATTCATACTCATATATGAATCTAAATGCTCTTAATCTTAGCTAATGTGGATTTTAAGTAGCACTAGTTCAAATTAATTAATTAATTAATTAATGTGTGAAGCTTGGAGATTCATGAAAAATTTTTGCAATATTACTTCTTAACTTTGGCCAAGTATTTGAGAGAATTTTGATATTATTTCATCTTGGGAAGTTTGTCGGTAAGGTCCAAATCAATTTGTTAAATGGAATCTTTAATGAAGGCGAAATCTCTGAATATAATTTATCCATTACTTCATGTGAATGTGAAAATTTTATATTTGTTTTAATAATCATGAGTTGAATGAACTCGTGAAACCTCTCAAGTAAAAGAAGTTAAACTCTTAAACATGGATGTACTTGAATCCTATATGGGATAAAGTGCTACGTGCCGGAAGTCGCCACTTAAACTTGTAGAGGCCACCTCTAGAATTTTATCTGTCTGGTTGATGATTCTAAGATAAGGGTACTTATGTGGATGTCAGGTAGTTAAGTGGGGGAGATTGTAAAACACTTTAAATAAAAGAAGCTAAACTCTCAAACATCGAGGCATCTTTTGGTATAATGGTTAAACTTTTATTAAGAAACTTCATAGTTAATGATGCTCATCTCGGAGAAAATTCCTGAGATAGATGACCTCATGAGAAGTTACACCAACTTGACAAAACCATGATACCGTTAGACTAAAGCAGATAATATCTCAATAGTTAAAAGTTTAAGCTATCACAAAACTATTAGAGATGCATATTATCATAAAATCCTTAAAAAAAAAAGTTTTTCTCGTGATTATCAGGCATGCATGAGTATAACTACTCCACAATGGATAACATATTTTTTTCTCTCTTTTTGCATATTGAAACTATGTTAATGGCATCAAGGGCATATTTATAGAAGACAAGCGAGAGCTATGTCTTTATTAGTGATACGTCATCTCAAAATTAGCTTGATCGGGCACGAATCTCGAGGCAAAAGCTAGTTGGAAACTTCAAAAATTAATTTTGGGAGCACCTTAACTCCGATTTTAGCGAGCTTACAGTCAAACTGAGCGTCTCGGAAATACGAACCCAACGACACTAAGATCAACCCAATCCGAGCCCAAATGAGTCCGAATCAAGGGTTCAAAGCACTGTCGGAAGGTTCAAACCATAATTTGAGTTACCAAACGGTCTCTGATTTTGACGAGCTTATACTCGAATCGAACGGATCGACGAGACGAATCCAACGAGCCCAAGATCATCAAATTCTGACATCATTAAGGCTTTCAAATGACTAACGAACGGTGCATGATCAAAGGATTCGATATCGGTCGTCCATTCAAACCACTCCCAATTCGCCCTTGATCTCACGCCTATTTACGGGCTATGCCACTCCAGAAAAACTATAAATAGAGCCCTCATTCTACACCAAGGGGGCTCAAGTGAAGAGAGAGAAGAAGAAGAGGAGAAAGGGGAAAAGGAGATTCCTCACCTCCTCGACTACCGCCGGAGCTCTTCCTGCCGCCTGAAGACACCGGAACTCTGCCGGATTTTTAGGAAACGCCGGGAATTTGCACAACTTCCACGTGATGCTGAAATTATTCTCATTTAACGATAGAGTTCCCTCCTGACGCCGAAACTCCGCCCAAGGGAGGCCGGATTTCTCCTCTGCCACTACCCGACGTCGGACCTTCACTCTTCGCCAAGTCTCTACCCGATGTCAGACTTCTACCGGTTATCGGACTTCACTGGACATCTATGTGAAGATGCATGTTGACCTCGTTTTTGTATGAGGTCACTTGGACCAATCCTGACCCCAGATCAATTTAATTTCTAGAAAAATCTAGACTTTAGGATCCTCCTAGAATCTAGACCTTATGATCTATTCTAGATCATAGGATCCTTCTAGACTCCAGACCCTAGGATCTACTCTAGACCCTAGGAGTCTTCCAGACCAATCTAGACCTTAGGATCCATCTAGGTCCTAAGATTCTTCCAAACTCCAGGCCTTAGGACCTATCTAGACTTCTTAGATCCCTCTAGACCCAAAGCTTAGGACTCTCCTAGATCTTCGGATGCTTCTTGACTCCAGACCCTAGGATTAATCCATACTCAAGATTAACCCATACTTTAAATCAATTTCTGCAAAACTTAAATCAATCTAGATCTCAAGATAATTTCAGTTTATGATCAATCTAGACTTTAGTTCAATCTGAATCCAAGTTAATCCAAATCTCAAATCCATTTTGATTTCAAACCCCTTAAGTTTAGTGATCTTCCCTGCTCTAGAGAAAATTATCACTAAAATTCAAACCCCTTAAGTTTAGTGATCTTCCCTGCTCTAGGGAAAATTATCACTAAAATTCAAACCCTTTGAACCCCTTAAGTTTAAACCTTAATTAAACTTTAAAACCTTCCAAAAAGTTTCAATCTAACTTTAAAACCAGCAATTAATCTTAAAATCAATTTTAAATCATTAAGACTTAAACTTTAATCAAAATCTCCCCTTAAGCCTTTCAACCAACCAGAACAATAAGCAACTTTAACCAATTACCCGATTTAGGATATATCCAAACCACACAGCTTGCTACACACACCTAGATTGACCCATTAGGACACAGACTCTAGCTTTAGGTTAGGCCGGTGTTTCTTTATGTTTTTGAGATAGATTGATATGCATACAAAATGAGAGTGGCATCCTAAGCTAGATAACATAGACATAGGTTCACTGTCCACAGACCTGTGCATTTCCTGTTTGTCAGCCTAGGATTAGGTCCCCAGCCCCTTGGCCTACGAGGTCCCCTTGAATGAGGTAACACATGGTTTCTAACAAGGATCCTCTGGTTGGCACTCGACTAAGTAGGTTAAGGATATCGACGAACCCGGGACGAAGGAAAACCATGGGATCTTGACCAGGGACGTCATACCCACTTGGTAGGTTAGTCTTCACGCTTACCTCCTGGGCATTCTCCCGATCTGGTGATCAAGGATATAAGTCCCAACTTTCTAATAAAATTGATCATTCAAATTAAAAAACCTCTTTCAATCAAATTCAAGCTCAACACTTAGGATAAGCTGAGGTGTTTCTGAAGTAATTCAGAATCTCAAAACACCTCTTACCCTTCTTCCTTTGATTCCAAAAATAAGTCTTCAATTTTGATCCAATCCCGCTTAAACTTCCAACCTTTACCTCCTTTGACATCCAGCTTTGAAAATCTAAAATAAAATTTACACCGCTATTTTAATCGAGAGTTTTGGTAGGAAATTTCGATTTCCTATGATGTAATTAACTACGAGGGCTTGCGCTCGTAGGAGATTTAGAAACCCAGAATTGATTTTCAAAACCAATTTTTCAAAAACTCTAATAAATTCTCTTTGGGAAATTTAAATTCAACGATCATTTTCATTATTTTCAAACGATCAATAGTGATTGATAATTTCTTTCCTCAGATTGATATATCAATTACTATCGTGATTTTGATTATGAAATTAATGATCTTTTTATCCAAATTAGCGTAGTCAAATAATTGATTAAATTCCATTTTGATCCTCCGGGGTCAAATGTGATTCTCCCTTTGAGTTTGACTACGATAATCCGGATAAATTTGAGATTCTGAAATTTGAACCCATTAGGGAACGATATGATCATCTCCTGAGGTGATATACTATTCATAATGACGCGTTCAATTTTAAAATTCAAAATTAAAAATATTCTCAAAGAAAATTAATACATTTTCAAAATATAACTATATTTTTTTTAATCAAAACAAAAATGGCAACTCCGCTGGGGATTATCTCACTCTCCATCTTTAATAGCGGTATAAATTTTATTGAATCGGTAGTTTTAACTACCTTTCTCTCTGTTGGTCTCTCTACCCATTTCTCCCTTGGGTGAGTTTGGCCAACTCAATTAAGACATGTTAAAAGAGAGGTGAGTGTAGGAATCCTCTGTCGATGTCAGGCTTTGACATTTTGCCTCCAAGTTAATTGGTAGAGCGAAAGAGTCAAGCCAAATCCTTTGGTATATGTTGCAAACTTGTATGCGAGTAAATAACTAGCGTGCTAAGTTTCACAATTTACAAAAGACTTTTCAATTTCAAAATCTAATCTTAATCCTTTAGCAAAATTTAATTTCTTTTAAATCTTAATCGATCCATATATATTCTATCATTGCATATGAAATTATAACTCCTATAATTTAGTATGTGTGATAGAATAAAGACTCCTTGTTCAAACTCGACTCTAGAGTTCGAATCTTTTTGGCAAAGTCAAACTTTGACATTTCACTCCCAAACAGTTCATCGGGGTGAAAGAGTCGGGTTGACTTATAAGAATCTTCCTCCAAAATTTGTTAACCTTCGTGTTGAATGTGAATTCAATACATTGAGTTTCAAAATAAAGGGAGATTCTGCCAGATTTTCAAAAAATTCAATCTCTTTCAAACCTTTCAAATCAATTTCAATCGTCGTTGTCATGTGTCTTCTATAACATTCTGTTGTAGTTGAACACATACAACACAAACCAAAATTTTCAATCAATTCTGGGCTTTAACATTTTACCCCCAAATCACTTGCTGGGGTGAAAGAGTTAAGCCTAGTTTCTCAGAATCTTCAGGTTAATTTTGTAAACATGCACATTCGAATAAAAATCAATGTGTGGAGTTTCAAAGTTTGAAGAAGATCTCTTTGATTTCGTCCTCAAATTCAAATTCGATCTTAAGTCCAAATTCAAATTCAACTTTAAGATTAAATTCAATCTCAACCTTAAAGTCAAGTTTGATTTCAACTTTAAATTCAATCTTAATTTGATTGCAAATTCAAATTTGAACTTCGACATTTTGCCTCAAGTTAATTGGTGTAGCGAAAGAGTCAAGATCAACTTGTCAATTTTATGAACCACCGTGTTTAGTGTAAACTGAACACGATTGAGTTATAAAATTTTGAATAAAATCAATCAAACTTAAAATTCAAATTCAATTTCAAATTACTAATTCAAATCACTTTCTTAATTCCAGGAAATCAAGCACTCAAATGGCTGGGAAACTCGTCTTCTCACTGAATAGAGATGTGCCTGTAGAAGAAATTCTTAATGGCAATTTAATTCAGTACGAGATGGAATTTCAGAACCTCGAGATTTCAATTAATGGAGATAGAATCTTAGATTTGTCCACTTATACTCAAGGAAGTTTCCTCTTAGTAGAAGTTACTTTAGGGTCAGGAGCTGATTCCCGCATCTCTAAGATGGAGGTCGCTGTCGCCCCTGAATCCACTGTATCCTCTGCTCAGGAGGATAAAAATCAGAAGTCAATAACGACAAAAGAGGTACCATCTCAGTCTGAGATCAGGTCAAGTTCTAGCACCCCTGTCGTCGGTAGGAATAAGACGAAGAATTACCTTCGAAGAGCCAGGAAAAGGAATCTTAAAGCTAGAAAGACTGCTGAATTTGAAGCCTTAAAGAGGACCGACTTCGAGGCCGATCAAGAACCAGTGGCTCCTTCTACGTACCCTCTCCTTGCACAAAGGAGGGAGGTTATAGAAACGAGAGCGCGATCTTCAATACACCTACTTGACTACTACACAGAAAGACTCAAGCAAGAGAGAATTGAGCGATCACCAGCAATAGGCCATAGGCCCCCAGCTGAGGGTTATGATCCGTCCACTCTACTAGAAGATGTTAAGGCGCATTACTACACGTGTCCCATTACATCATCTACAGAGGAGGAGGAGTAGAAACCACTCGGGGTGCCACTCTCTTAACTACTAGTCTAGTAGTAATGAAAGGGGGAAATAATCTAAGATTGTGTCAGATAGTGATACCGTCAAAATTTAACTTTTAGCGTGGTCCTATCGCGATAAATCTTTTGATTGTAATGATGCCGCGTTATCTAGGGATAGTGCAGACCCTTTAACAGTCTCTCCCTTCAAAGAGATTGTAGGAATTCAATTCCAAGTTGACAAGGGTCATGCCACCTAGATTTGCAACCTTTAAGGAAAACTTTCAATTTCTCAAGTGCACTAGATCTAGATTTTTAAGACAAGTTGATTCCTCTTTTTAATTAAAATTGACATTTACCTTAAGTCTTAAGCAGGAGAGAGTTGTAGTTGACTCCATCAAATGTTTAGATGCCCCTCCCTCCCACCGCTTCTATGGGTTGATTTAACTTTTGAATTAAAATCTATCTCAAATTTAAGTTGAATTCAGAAATGAAAATTTTATCAAGCTTCTAGCAATCTTCTATCTTCATAGGCGATTCTCGCATGTCTAAAATATGTTCAATGATTTTCAAAAGTCAAGTCGATACTCTTTTCAACAATATTGGATGTGCTTTGAGGGTTACTTTTCCTTGTATAAGAGAATGAATTTTCTTCTCTAATACTTGAGATATAATCCCAACATTCAAAATAAAAAGATCAATCATTTTAAGGTATTTAAAGAAAGTGGAGCCTCTTCTCGAATTCAATTGAAATCAAGAAATGCACGAAGTGCATTAAAAGTCAAAAGATGCACGAATGCGCCAAAAATCAAGAAGTGCACAAAAAGTCAAAAGATACGCAAACTGCGTCACCAGAAAAGAAAAAGAAGAAGAGTAAGATGGCTTCCTTCCTCTAAATCCTTGAATCTCGAAATAACTCGACCACCTTCAAGTACTTGACTTTGAAAATCCTGAATTTAGATTCTTCAACATGCACGAATTTTCTATTAGATAGAAGGACATGTGCAAGAAAATTGAAAATATCAAATTTCTCTCTTCAACTTAAACCTTTTTGAAGTTAATTTTAATTCAAAATTTATTTAAGGGAGACCCCTGTTTAGTTTCTACGAAACTTGGTCTGGGTCAACAAAACCTAAATCCTTTCAGATTAATCGGAGTCGACTCTACTTCTCACTGCACTTCTAAATTTGTTCCCACCGACAGGGTCCAAATAGTTAGAGAAAATTTCTTAATAGAAAGATTGAATCTTCTACTCCTGAAAAGAATTCAAATCCTGTCCTTGAGAAATGTGTGTAAGTCTTTACACATAGGCATCTCTTCCTTTAAGAGCCTTTTTTAACAAAATTACACTCTATACTGGGTCCAAGATCAAACCCACTAGAGGAGTATTTTGTAATGCTAGAAATTGCCGTTCAAAATCAAACTACGACTGAGTAGAGTGCCCGACTCTAATTTGAGGAGTTCGAGGCCTTGCAGAGCTTTGTCTTTAAGGCTCAATAAAACTCAGAATCGTACAAAGCCTGACTGATTGAAGCTCGTGATAAGATAGAGCAACTTAGAACCTTCCAAGGAGGAGACTTGGTCTAGGTTCTTTGGATGTATATCTTAGCCTTCCGAGAGATCGGTGGGGGAGCTTGAACAAACTCAAAACTTTACTCTTGTCGTAGGGACGATCTTTGAGAAAATTTCAAACATTAATTGATCAACCCTGGAGAATGCCACATGATATTTTTTTTTAAATGTTGGGGAGGCTCTTCAGGAAGTACCATGCCAGATGAGTTTCAAAATTTCAAATCAAATAAAAAAAAAAAACTCTTCAAGTTCAAACAAATCAAAATTCAAAATCAAATTAAAAAATCCTTTAAATTCAACCTCAAATCAAAATCCAGATTCAAAAAATCTTCAGATTCAAATTCATCAAATTAAAATTCAATTTCAAACATTTTTCAAAATCAAATTCAAAATTGAGTTTCAAATTCAAACATCTTCAAATCCAAAATCAAATCAATTCGAATTCAAAAAATCATTCAAATCTCAAAATCCAGACTCGATCCTCTGTGTGAAGCAAGTTTCCTTCACATACGATCATTCCAGATCCGATCCACTGTGTAGAGCAAGTTTCCTCTACATATGATAATTCAGACTCGATCCTCTATGTGAAGCAAGTTTCCTTCACATACGATCATTCCAGATCCGATCCACTGTGTAGAGCAAGTTTCCTCTACATACGATCATCCAGACTCGATCCTCTGTGTGAAGCAAGTTTCCTTCACATACGATCATTCCAGATCTGATCCACTGTGTAGAGCAAGTTTCCTCTACATACGATCATCCAGACTCGATCCTCTGTGTGAAGCAAGTTTCCTTCACATACGATCATTCCAGATCTGATCCACTGTGTAGAGCAAGTTTCCTCTACATACGATCATCCAGACTCGATCATCTGTGTGAAGCAAGTTTCCTTCACATACGATCATTCCAGATCCGATCCGCTGTGTAGAGTAAGTTTCCTCTACATACGATCATCCAGACTCGATCATCTGTGTGAAGCAAGTTTCCTTCACATACGTTCATTCCATATCTGATCCACTGTGTAGAGCAAGTTTCCTTTACATACGATCATCCAGACTCGATCCTCTGTGTGAAGCAAGTTTCCTTCACATACGATCATTCCAGATCTGATTCACTGTGTAGAGCAAGTTTCCTTTACATACGATCATCCATACTCGATCCTCTGTGTGAAGCAAGTTTCCTTCACATACGATCATTCCAGATCCGATCCACTGTGTAGAGCAAGTTTTCTCTACATACGATCATCCAGACTCGATCATCTATGTGAAGCAAGTTTCCTTCACATACGATCATTCCAGATCCGATCCGCTGTGTAGAGCAAGTTTCCTCTACATACGATCATCCAGACTTGATCCTCTATGTAGAGCAAGTTTCCTCTACATACGATCATCCTGACCTGATCCTTTATATATAGTAAGTTTCCTCTATATACGATCATTCCAACCTAATACTCTGTGTAAAGCAAGTATTCCTTTACACATGATCAATCTAGACCCGATCATCTGTAGAGCAAGTTTCCTCTACCAATGATCATTCCAATCTTCCTCTCCTTAAGGTTAGGTTTCCTCCTTCCCTTAGGATTAGATCTACTAGTGGTAGAGTACGCCCCGCGTGGCACTACCCTAGTACCAAACTCAAATCTGATCCTCTATAGTTAGGAGTTCTTCCTTCCTATACGATCATTCTAGCCTTCTCAATCATCTAGGGCTAGGTCTTTCCTTCCCTTAGAATCAAATTAAGACTCAATCTTCTAAGGTTAGGCTCCCTTTCCTTTAGAATCAAAACCAATACTTGATCCTCTGTAGTTAGGAATCCTTCCTTCCTATACGATCACCTAGAAATTTCTTTCCTTTAGGGTTAGATATCTTCTTCCCTTACGATTCGACTCGCTAGTGGTAGAGTATGCCCTCTGTGGCACTACCCTAGTATCAATTTAAATCTTGATTCCCTAGGGATGAACTTTTCATTCCTTTAAGATCAAAATTCTAGACTTGACCTTTCAATTCGGTCAACGCCAATATGTGCAACAGAACTTCATTCTATTACACATATTGGGGGTCCATTTGTTGACCTCGTTTTTGTATGAGGTCACTTGGACCAATCTTGACCCCAGATCAATTTAATTTCTAAAAAAATCTAGACTTTAGGATCCTCCTAGAATCTAGACCTTATGATCTATTCTAGATCCTAGGATCCTTCTAGACTCCAGACCCTAGGATCTACTCTAGACCCTAGGAGTCTTCCAGACCAATCTAGACCTTAGGATCCATCTAGGTCCTAAGATTCTTCCAAACTCCAGGACTTAGGACCTATCTAGACTTCTTAGATCCCTCTAGACCCAAAGCTTAGGACTCTCCTAGATCTTCTGATGCTTCTTGACTCCAGACCCTAGGATTAATCCATACTCAAGATTAACCCATACTTTAAATCAATTTCTGCAAAACTTAAATCAATCTAGATCTCAAGATAATTTCAGTTTATAATCAATCTAGACTTTAGTTCAATCTGAATCCAAGTTAATCCAAATCTCAAATCCATTTTGATTTCAAACCCCTTAAGTTTAGTGATCTTCCCTGCTCTAGGGAAAATTATCACTAAAATTCAAACCCCTTAAGTTTAGTGATCTTCCCTGCTCTAGGGAAAATTGTCACTAAAATTCAAACCCTTTGAACCCCTTAAGTTTAAACCTTAATTAAACTTTAAAACCTTCCAAAAAGTTTCAATCTAACTTTAAAACCAGCAATTAATCTTAAAATCAATTTTAAATCATTAAGACTTAAACTTTAATCAAAATCTCCCCTTAAGCCTTTCAACCAACCAGAACAATAAGCAACTTTAACCAATTACCCGATTTAGGATATATCCAAACCACACAGCTTGCTACACACACCTAGATTGACCCATTAGGACACAGACTCTAGCTTTAGGTTAGGCCGGTGTTTCTTTATGTTTTTGAGATAGATTGATATGCATACAAAATGAGAGTGGCATCCTAAGCTAGATAACATAGACATAGGTTCACTGTCCACAGACCTGTGCACTTCCTATTTGTCAGCCTAGGATTAGATCCCCAGCCCCTTGGCCTACGAGGTCCCCTTGAATGAGGTAACCCATGGTTGCTAACAAGGATCCTCTGGTTGGCACTCGACTAAGTAGGTTAAGGATATCGACGAACTCGGGACGATGGAAAACCATGGGATCTTGACCGGGGACGTCATACCCACTTGGTAGGTTAGTCTTCACGCTTACCTCCTGGGCATTCTCCTGATCTGGTGATCGAGGATATAAGTCCCAACTTTCTAATAAAATTGATCATTCAAATTAAAAAATCTCTTTCAATCAAATTCAAGCCCAACACTTAAGATAGACTGAGGTGTTTCTGAAGTAATTCAGAATCTCAAAACACCTCTTACCCTTCTTCATTTGATTCCAAAAATAAGTCTTCAATTTTGATCCAATCCTGCTTAAACTTCCAACCTTTACCTCCTTTGACATCCAGCTTTGAAAATCTAAATAAAATTTACACCGCTATTTTAATCGAGAGTTTTCGTAGGAAATTTTGATTTCCTACGATGTAATTAACTACGAGGGCTTGCGCTCGTAGGAGATTTAGAAATCCAGAATTGATTTTCAAAACCAATTTTTCAAAAACTCTAATTAATTCTCTTTGGAAAATTTAAATTCAACGATCATTTTCATCATTTTCAAACGATCAATAGTGATTGATAATTTCTTTCCTCGGATTGATATATCAATTACTATCGTGATTTTGATTATGAAATTAATGATATTTTTATCCAAATTAGCATAGTCAAATAATTGATTAAATTCCATTTTGATCCTCCGGGGTCAAATGTGATTCTCCCTTTGAGTTTGACTACGATAATCCAGATAAATTTGAGATTCTGAAATTTGAACCCATTAGGGAACGATATGATCATCTCCTGAAGTGATATACTGTTCATAATGACGCGTTCAATTTTAAAATTCAAAATTAAAAATATTCCCAAAGAAAATTAATACATTTTCAAAATATAACTATATATATTTTTTAATCAAAACAATGCATTTCTTTTCATTGCTGGACTTCTACCTGACGCTATCCTACTGATCTTCGTCGTCAGACTACAATCCTTCCGACCTCCGTCGCCAGCCGACTACGGTCCTCCTGACTTATGTCGCCCGCCGACTACAGTCTTTCCGACATCCGTCGCCCGTTGACTACGGTCCTCTTGACTTATGTCGCCCGCCGACTACAGTCCTCCGTCGCCAGCTAACTACGGTCCTCCTGACCTACGTCGCCCGCCGACTGCAGTCCTTCTAACAAAGTGAACATGTCAATAGTGATCATTTGTATTTACATCATGTAATGTACATCAAGCTAAGACCTTCCACCAAGGAAGGGCCTCATTTGTAATTGACTGCAATACTAGTGGATTCATTCAAACTGGGCTAGGCCCCGTGGTTTTTCCCCCTTTTACAGGGGTTTTCCACGTAAAAATCTTGGTGTCTCATAAATGCTAGACCCTCTCTCCTTATCTGATTGCGTGCCAGATTTTCGTACAACGCTAAGACGATAAACTTTATATTTCTCTACCGCCGCGAATACTCCTGGACGCAACAATTAGTATAACATAATTCTAATATTTTCATTTGAACTACTATTATGTCTACACAGCCTAATCATATTTGCTTTCCCAAAAAAATATTACTTCACTAATATTTACCATTTTCACTAGATTGGAAGGAGAGCCACCAAGTCTTTATTTGAGTAGCTTACACTTTTCTATTTTTAATTTTAAAAGCTCTTTTCTAATCCAAAATTTTAAAATCATTTTTTCAAAAATAACTTTTTAAATGAAACAATGA
The DNA here is from genome assembly GCA_016618105.1 of Dendrobium huoshanense. Classification (NCBI taxonomy): domain Eukaryota; kingdom Viridiplantae; phylum Streptophyta; class Magnoliopsida; order Asparagales; family Orchidaceae; genus Dendrobium; species Dendrobium huoshanense. The sequence goes on from CM028342.1 coordinate 17,338,249, forward strand.
TGATGAAATATCTCTTCCATATACACAAATTTTTTACTAACTATTTTTCGTGGCACAAAGGCTATCGAAAAGTCAAGCCAGATTCAAGTAAATTTATATTCAATTTTTATTTATAAAGAAAGTTCAAATTTTAGGCTAAGAGCATCTCTAACAGAGAGCTTCATTTTTCACGGCAAAATACAACAAAACTTCAAAATGCCGTGATGCTGCTCCATTCGAACGTCATTTTATGTGATTCTGCGGAGGTAACAATCCTTCTCCCTTCCTCGCGTTTTTCCGCTTGAGAGAGCAAAATAGCGTAGGTGAACAGTGCAACGCCAATATTGGTGTGGCACTGTTCACCCGCAAGTAAATAGCGAAAGATTTGACGTTTGGCTAGAGCGACCAAACGACACCATACGCTCATTGGACGTTCGGCTGGAGATGCTCTAAATGGTGTGATCTTCCTAAAATTTTCACATTAAAAACATGTTATCTTCAATGAATGTCTAAAAATGTAAAGCTGAGATGATCGCAATTTCCTTGCAACTAGTTCATAGAAGTGTTTATGCATTCAAATTTACCATTTACATGATGCAACTCCCTCAATGTCTTTTTTTTTTTAAAGGGCAAGATTAGCGCTTGAGATTTTGTTTGGGGCAACTTTCTTACTGCTTTTTAAAGCAGATTTTTTGTACAAAAAATCCTTGAATTAGAAATTCTTATAATAAAAAACTATTTTAAAAAATAATAAAAAAATTGTTCCAAACGAAGCCTGAATCTAACCGCCAGTAAAAAAAGCGTCTCAAATAAAACCTTTGACTAAATTGATCATAAGATGGTTTTAGAAGACATCACTGTACATATGAACAATAGAATTATGCCTTTTTTATATTGAAAAAGCTAGTAAAAAGTTGCATGTTGTATTATTTCCACCATACCACCCTAGTTTTCATGAATCTGAAATAACTTTTTCTCATGAAAACTCTCATATGAATACAGGCCAAGAATATAAGAACTAATCTTATACATGAAAAACAGTTCAACAATACAAATTAACAAGTTAAAACCTGAAGCAGCAATAGAATGAAGAACGATGGAAGATGAACAGTTCTGTCAACAGGTGCCATTGCTCGCTAGATCAATATTCACCAACGGAATCCCCCACAAAGTAGAAGAGTTCTTCAGACAGATGCATTGCTTCCAAGTCCAAGAGCCTCTGTTGCAATTCTCAGACCATCCGAGGAGCAGATTCCACTAAAGAGAGTTAGAAGGTGCTTCCTTTGATCTATTTTTAAACTGTTTGTGAGACCGCTAGCAACCATCTCCAATTCTGGCTGCAGCCGTGCACAATGTGGTCATTTAGCTCGGGGAATTGGAAGAAAGAAAATCTAAGCTTGGAAAGAAAGTAAATTTTAGTACAGCAACAATAATGGATACATGAATCCTTTTTCTTCATTGTGCCCTATTAAAAGTTAAATTCACATTTAAATCTAATAAAGACGGGTTATTTCTAATATTTTCCAACCAAATCTTTTTAGGTCTACCGCTATCCTTCTTAACATAAGTCAAATCTAATACATCTACTTTCCTAACCGGGTCATCGAAAGGCTGCCGTTTTATGTGACTAAACCATCTAAGGCGACTCTCACTAATATTTTCTTCCACTGAAGCTACTCCAACTTTTCACGTATATGCTCATTTCGTATCCTATATCTAAGAGTAAAGTCACTAATTCACCTGAGCATCCTATCTCTGCAACACTTAACTTAATATTATGATTCTCTTTTAATGGCCAAAATTCTGCCTCGTAAAGCATTGCAGGTCTAACCACCATCTTAAAGAATTTTCCCTTAAGTTTGAGGGGGACTTTCTATCACACAACAAGCCCGATGCATTCCTCCACTTCAACCATCCAACTTGGATTCTACTAATAATATCCCTAAAGAAAGCAAATTTTAGTGAATTATGTTAAATGGTAGACAGTACTGCGTTCAGTTGAAGAAGGTTTCTCTGAATAGAGTATTAAAATGCTTGCAAATCACTAGACGGCCATCCTAAGAGTTTTTTTATGTAAACCTAGAAGCAAAAGAAAAACACAGAGCTAGCGCAGATGCGAAATTTGCACCATCAATGAAAAAGAAAAAATATATACTGAAAGGCAGTTAAAATCATATTATGGAATCAAACTATGTTAAATATTCCTGAAGAATATTATGAAATCCTAAACAAAGAAACTCTGTACCTCCTCAATTCATCAAACCTGAGATCTTCCTTGCCGCTGGCATTATATCCTTGCTTTGAAAAGATCGATATACTATAAGCATGAAGTTAATCTCTTTTATCTGGCTGGTCTTCTCAAATTGCAATTTGGGTCTTGCCTCAACAGTCTCTCGTCTTAGTACAAATGCCATTATATACTAAATCCTACATCAACTTTATTAATAGATGAATAAAAATACAGCATCTTTTTTTCCTACTTCTCTCTCTCACTACCAGTGAGAAACTAATAAATATTTTTGTTTTCTCTCAGGAAAATTGAAACCAGCAATTTTATTTTTTTTGTGAAAAATTTAAATCTTTAAGAAGACATTTATATAATTGAAGCTAATAAATTCCAGTCTTATATATTGCCAAGGGAAGGATTGCAATATTCAATTTAAGTTAAAATATTATTGTTCTAATTGACATTTTTTTAATAAACTTTTATATTAATAACATTCAGCCCTTCTTTTTATTTATTTATTGCTCATTATAGAATATTTTTCAAAACATTTTTTTATTTAAATTAGGTATGAAGAGAAATTATACAAGATAATTGGAGTAGATGATAACTATAATACACAATGTAAATAAGTTTGCACAAAAATCAATTTAGATGATATCCCTGTAGACCCGGGATTAAGATTTTTTTTTTTAATATCACACAAATGATAAAGATTTGCAAAGATCTTTATAAAAAGAACATTCTCAACCTCATGATCATGATTTCCCGAGTATGTAAATTGAAAATAAATTACATAGATTTAATTCGGCGTGATTTGATGATTACACAAATTGGTTGAAATAAAGTATCAGAAAAGAGGCATCTTATTATTTATTTTTTTATCTTTATAAGCCGAAATAAGAAAACAAACAAGTGACACTAATTATATGGTCAATAATATGATGGAACCAACAACACGGGTGGTAAGTTTAATGGGCATAAAACATTGATTATAAAAGACAATAATTCAGCTCATTACATACATTATTTTGCACATAATTTACAATTAGCGCTAATCACTATAGCTAAAAATCATATCCAAGTTGCCTCACTTTTTAATACAATTTATAATTTGGTTAATATTGTTGGGAGTTCATATAAAAGAAGAGATATATTACAAGAGAAACAATATATTAAGACCGTAGAACAACTACAAAATGATGAAGTTATAACATTTTGAGGTATGAATCAAGAAATGCCGACCCCACATAGTGGGACAAAGGCTTGATGTTGTTGTTGTTGTTGTTGTTGAAGCCTATATTGGGAGTCATAAACGAGTTATCTCAACTATTATAAAGAAAAGATCAAGACATCATAAATGTCAAGACTTTGATAGATGTATCAAAGGCTAATTATGCATCATAAAGCATGCAAGTCTTAACACCATGCATAAGCATTGTATTATAGCAAATGGCTTACTTTGATTTCTTCCTCCACTTAACAGAAATTGCCCTGTTTCTTACCCACCAAGAACCAATTCTCCTCAATGCCCACAGGTTATCATAGAATTTCCACTCCGCTATCTGCTCCTCTTCCGTTTTCTATACTCACATTGAAGCCGATCCAGCAATACCTGCTCTTACCCAATCCTTGCTTCACTATTACAGCCAATCTTTCCTTCAAAAGCTAAATCTTCACTCTTTTATGCTTATCACACGCATCTTCCACTCATACCTCCACTCCGCTTATTACTTCTCATGTAAACATAAGGCTGGTATGATAAAACCGAATGGGAAGAGATATACTCTTATTAACGTGAAATGAACCATTGAACAGTTGCTTTAACATGAAACGAAGCAATGGATCCATTGCCTGATGTTGATTAATGAATGCTTAGTTTAATATTAATAATAATAACAGTAATTTACTAATTTATTTTAATTTAACTGTTAATACTAATTTAACAGTAAATTAACATTAAACTTTAAAATAAGTTTTAAGATATATTAACTTAATTTAAAATTTTCATATCTGAAAATTTTGGGTCTTACATTATGTGTCTTTGAACGTTTCAATTAAGCTAGTACACTGAGCCCTCAATAATGAAATAGCCGACATCAATTACATTATGTACATCCGTAATTACTAACATATATTGTGTAATCAAACTTTCACCTATAATAATCTTAAATATTTTGAAAAATGAAATTTTTTTCCTTCAAATTAAGAAAATCCTATTTGTGACATAGAGGTCATACTTTTTGAAGTAATTAAGTGTTATTATCGGCTCTTAGAATGTATTTATTATTATGTGATAATCTATTACAATAAAATCAAATATCATTTCTCTTTCTATCTCTTATTTCATATCCACCATAAATTCTATCATAAACATCCAACTAAATATTTGATTTAGTTATCAACTCTTCTAAAAATATTCAAGATAATTGTTCACCAACCTCGTCATAAAATTAACTTATCAAACTGTCTTCAAATCCAACCACATTTATAATGTCCTCACCAATAATTAACATAATAGCAATCACCCTATCACCAACTTTATTCAACTTATAAAATTGGCCTTTTAACTCTTTATTTATTGTTATCCCGACCTCATTTTCATTTTTAAGATTTTCAACAAACAATAGCTTATAACCAGAATGTTTTCACTTTCCACCTAATTTCTTGCAAATAAGCAATGTTATCTCTACTACAAATCACCATGTCCACTAATTTTCTTGCCTTCTTATTCTAAGTTTGCAAACTCTATCAAGCAAATAAAATATAATTTTAAATAATAGACTACCCTTATTTTTCATCAGAATTGGACTAAGTTATCGCATGCCGCAATAAGCTATAAATTATTAGAAGAAATTCTATTGAATAAGTGAAACTAGTTCAAAAATAGATCCAAGGAAAGTAAGTAAATGCATGTAAATACACATACAGAATTTTCCTCAGGAGGAAAGATCCGGTAGATTTGACAGAGATTCAATAACTCTTCCAAAGCTTCCATCCTTTTTCCCTGAACTTCAAATGCCTGCAACAAAAATGGATTCATGGCCCAAATCATCCAACTTGCAAATGAAGAGTCCATGAAACAATTTTAGTTTTTTGTGTGGAAATTAAGGAAAATAATCACCCAAGATTGTAAAAAGCATGACCGGCTGCGGGCGGCCACAGCAGCACAAACAAGTCTTGCAGCTCGAAGATTTTCAAGCCCAATATTTTGAGCGATTCCACAAATAAATTGCTTCACATCCTCACCATCAATCTGGACAGGACTTCCTGGTTGTCTTACTCTATTATAAACATTTTTTGCAACAATATAGTAGAACCCACGGGTCAATAAGATGAAAAGTGGGTACATTAATTGCAGTACCAAAGAAAGACTTTAATACTAATTATTAAAATATTAGAGATACTGATCACAAGGAGATTGTACCTGCTACATACGTTGAGTACAAAGCTAATTGCTGCACGAAAAAAGGAATCCCGTGCATTGGTTGTCTCAAATGATACCTTTGCCCCTGAAGATCTACATATCTCTCGAAGCTGCTCCCCATTCAAAAGATAGAAATGTTAAGTCTTTTTTATTTTTTCCTTCAAAACTGAGTAAGCTTTTTAACAAATACAAATCACAGAAAACCATTCAGGGTTTTACTAGGTTCTCCAGGCCAAATCAGCTTGGCCTTTTTGGGTAAAAATTTAACAAAAACAAGTGCAGCATTTAAGAAAAAAATGTACAGAAAATTCAGTTTACATACCAGAAATCCACATTTTATAAATCTATTAGTATATAACTACTCTTATTCTCGACACAATCTTTTATTTGTACAGCTCCACCCTCAATGGAAGATTTCTAATCTAGAAAAAAAGGTATCCATACCATATATGATTAAAGACAAAGAAGAAATGAAAAAACCAAAGCAAAAGATAGAGTGAAGAAATAAAACCCTCAGGCATGCAAGTTAGTATGCGAATGACAAAACCGGCTAGGAAGATAGGAAGTTTCAGTTAAGGGCGTAATTCTTATCGGGTTGATTTGTTTAGCGGAATAAATACAGTATTATGGGTATGATTTAAACTAGCAACAGTATTGGTCATATAAACATAAAGCAAGATAGAATAACATTAAGATACATTTTCATCCCGCAGGAATTAATGTAAGAAACGATCATAAGCATACCTGTCAATGGCGCAAAATAGCGCGCGCCATGGCGCACGGCGCGGCGCGGCGCGGCGCACCTACGGCGCCATGTTCATGGCGAGGCGCATGTGTTTAAAATAGCGCGCGCTATTTGCGCCACATGTGAGCCATGGCGCATTGCGCACGGCGCAAAATAGCGCGCCAAATTGTTTTTAAATTTTCGTATACTTATGAATGTTTTTTATATTTAAAAATATATATATTTTTGAAGATAAACGACTATTCATTGCCCTAATTTCACGAAAGATTTTCTGTTTGCTGCATCCGCCGAACACATCCCGCAGTCCCTAAGTCGAGGTCGCTGAATCTATCCCGAAGTCGAAGGTTTTTTGTTTTTTATTTGCTGCATTCGCTACTTCCGTCGAATCCAGCCGAATCTGTCCAGAAGTTGAAGTCGTTGTTTCCGCCGAATCGTCCCGCAGAGTAGTGCTTCTGCCAAATCCGCCCCCTCCTTTGTCTGTTCCAATAAAAAATCTTACCAGCTGACTCTGATTTGCAACCTCCAACTATTTCGCACAGCTCTGTTGTTTTGCACGGCTATTTCTTACAAGAATTTACAACTTAACAGGTATACTCGGTACCGCTAAGTAAATGCTCGGTACATCTATGTATATGCTAGATACCGCTCGGTACCGCTAGTTACTTGTTCGGTACAACTAGGTACCAGCTCGGTACAACTAGGTACAAGCTCGGTACAACTAGGTACAAGCTCGGTACAACTAGGTACAAGCTCGGTACAAGCTCGGTACAACTAGGTACAAGCTCGGTACAAATAGGTACAAGCTCGGTACAACTAGGTACAAGCTCGGTACAACTAGGTACAAGCTCGGTACAAATAGGTACAAGCTCGGTACAACTAGGTACAAGCTCGGTACAACTAGGTACCAGCTCGGTACAACTAGGTACCAGCTCGGTACAACTAGGTACAAGCTCGGTACAACTAGGTACCAGCTCGGTACAACTAGGTACACGCTCGGTACACACTCGGTATTGCTAAGTACATGCATGATACCGCTCGGTATTGCTATGTAAATGCTCGGTACTGCTCGGTACAGCTCGGTACAACTAGTTACATGCTCTGTACCGCTCGGTACAGCTCGGTACTACTCCTAATTTCCATACAAACGAACTTCAAAATTCCTCTTATAAATAAATTTTGTTCCGGGGGCGCTGCCCCCTGAAACCCCCGCAAGGGCGCTGCCCCTTGACCCCGCGAGGGGGCAGCGCCCCCTTGGACCCCCGGCAGCCCCCATATTATGTTTCTTGGACAATATTATATTTCTTTTATCTAAATTTGTTTGTTTTAGGTGATCATAAAATGTCAGATTCAGTTCAATCTTTAAAAAAAGATCCAGCATGGAAATATGCTATACTAACAAATGAATCCGACAACAACAGTGTGACCTGCATTTTTTGTGGTAAAATAACAAAAGGAGGAATTACACGCCACAAACAACACCTCGTTGGGGGTTTTAGGAATGCAAGGTCTTGCTCTAACTGTCCCGAGCATGTGAAGTCTGAAATTAAGGCATCCATGTTGAAAAAAAAAAGATTTAAAGGAACAATTTAATGACATATCAAATGTCAACCTTGCTGAAGAAGAAGAAGAAGACTTTGATGTGATGACAGATGATATTTTAGTTGCTAAACCATCTAAAATGTTGCGGACAAATAAATCTAACACATCTAGTCAAGGATCAACATCTACATCTATCTTCAAAACATCACGACCTAAAGGTCCATTAGATACTTTCCTTACACCAAATCCAGAAGATGTAGTAAAACATAGAAAAGGTCAGTTTAACAAAGAAATGGATGCAGCTAAAAAGGAAATGAGGGGAAGGGCTGTTCAAGTGTTCAGTAGATGGATGTATGATGCTGGGATTCCATTTAATGCTGTGAACTATGATAGTTTCCCTGCTATGGTGGAGGCACTTGGGCAGTTTGGACCTGGAATGAAACCTCCTAGTTATCATGAGGTACGAGTTACTTGTTTGAAGAAAGAGGTTGGACATACACATGAGCTATTGCGACGCCATCAAGAAGATTGTGTACGATATGGTTGTTCTCTAATGGCAGATGGATGGACGTCAAGGAATGGGAAAAGCTTAATCAATTTTCTTGTTAATTGTCCAAGAGGTAGTGCATTCATAGAATCAATTGATGCTAGTTCTTTCTCCAAGAATGCTGTGAAAATGTTTGAACTTTTTTGCAAGTATATCGAGGTTATTGGACCACATAATGTGATCCAAGTAGTCACTGATAATGCATCCGAAAATGTTCTTGCAGGTTTGTCACAACTTTTATTCTAAAGTTATGTTATTTCATGAAGAATTTGTGTACATCTTAACTTAAATTATAATGACATAACAGGAAAATTATTGATGGACAAATATCCTCACATTTATTGGACTCCTTGTGCTGCTCACTGTTTGGATTTATTAATGGAGGACATTTTCAAAATTCAAAAGCTAAGACGATGCTTTGAGAAAGCAGTGGCAGTACACAGTTTTATATATTCTAGGCCTCGCTTACTTGAGTTAATGAGAAGGTGCACAAATCAAAGAGCACTAGTCAAACCCGCAAAGACTCGCTTTGCAACAGCTTTCTTAACTTTACAACGTTTTCATCAACAACAACTGAACTTGAAGAAAATGTTCACTTGTGAAGAATTTATCTTGGGTCCTTATGCGAAAGAGGCTAAAGCAAAACAATCTCAACATACAATCTTACAGCAATCATTTTGGAACACTATAGTGTATGCCTTAAAAATAGCTGGTCCTTTATTAAAGGTTCTTAGATTGGTTGATGGAGAGAAGAAGCCCCCAATGGCTTACATATATGAAGCAATGGATAGAGCAAAAGAGGCAATTGCTGCAAGCTTCAATAACAGTGATAAGTATGATCAAATTTTTAAAATGATTGATAGAAGATGGGAAGTGCAATTACATCGGCCTCTACATGCAGCGGGACATTTTTTAAATCCTGAATATTTCTTCAATAACCCTGATATTGCCAAGGATAAGAAAATAGCTGATGGTCTTTATCAATGTATTGGAAGATTATCTCAAGATGTAGCTGAAGAAGATAAAATCAGTAATGAATTAAGTTTATACATTAGGGGTGAAGGACTTTTTGGTATTCCTCCAGCTGTAAGACAAAGAACTACCCGATCTCCAGGTATCATTATTTACAAAAAAATTAAGACTGATTTGTTATATAATATTGAAAAAAAATCATTTCTTCCAGCTGATTGGTGGTTGGCATATGGACAAGGAGCTCCCAATTTACAAAGCTTTGCTATCAAAGTCCTAAGTTTAACATGTAATTCATCTGGATGCGAACGCAATTGGAGTATTTTTGAACATGTAAGTATTTTACAATGTATGTGTTGATTTTTTATATATGTTCATAATATAGTAATGTAATAATATTTTAATTGCAGCTTCATAGTAAACGAAGAAGCAAATTGGATCATGGTCGCTTAAAGGATTTAGTTTATGTGAAATATAATAGAGCACTGATTCGGAGATTCAATCATCGTGATGTCATTGATCCTATTTCTTTGACTGAGATAGATGATGCAAATGAATGGCTAACAGGAAAATTAGATGATGAGTCTGATGAAGAAAATGACTTTATTGCTGGAGAGGAAGATTTAACTTGGACAAGTGTTGCTAAAGCTACTGGTGTTTATGATAAAAGCTATAATATTAGGGAAAGATCTAAAGGGAAAGAAAAAGAATCTTCAATTAGGCATGATGTTGCTATTGAGAATGATGATGAGGAGGGTGATGAAGAGGATTATGAAGTAGGAGACAATGTTGAAGAAGATAATGAAGCTTTTTTAACATTTGCTGATGATGATGATTCCCAAGAAGAGTAGATTAAATTCATATTTGATCTTTTTAAAAAATATTGTAATATTTGAATTATGAGATATTTGGATGTTACTTAGTCGAACTTATATATGTCATGGTTGTCTTTTATTATTATGATAGCTTGTCTTTCATTTTTAATAATATTTCATATTCATGCTTATTATTTTATATTTTTTATATATCTTGCGCCATGTTCAAAATAGCGCGCGCCGCGCCGTGCGCTATGCGCCATGGCTCCAAATGGACCTTTGCGCCATGGTGCGCCATTCGCCGTTAACAGGTATGATCATAAGTAGTTTGTATAAGGAATATGTTCAGCCAAAACTGCTTCACACAAAAACTTATTTCTGTTCACATAGTCAGGGGTCAAACAATGTGTTAGTGTAAGAACCGGTTCATCTGGTTCATTTGAAAAGGCTTCTATTTAATAGATGAACAAAACAAACGGAGGGTGCAGGCAAGCCGATTGAGAAGAATCGATCAGCGATGCGGCTCAAGCAGATTGCACGCGAGCGCAGATGGGTTTGGAAGGGCCGGTTCTTGATTCCGAGCAAAGAATTGTGTATGGGATTGAAAACAAGCGACTCATCATGAGAGATATGTTCATTTCACTCGCTCCAGCGGAAGGAAACGAACTGAAAACAGTGACCAAGAGGAAGAAGAAAAAATGAGGTTTGGTTGACATTTTTTTTCATTTCGGTATAACTTCTTCCGTATAATTTCTTCCGTGATATTTTATATAAACAATAGGAATGTTTTCTCTAAAGGTAAAGGAAGAAAAACCGAAGGAAAGAGAAGAAGAATTTAGGGATTTTTTAGAGTTTCTTCTGTTTTTGAAACGACGAAGGAAATAGTAAGTGTTTAAATTATCGATCTTTTGTTGCTCAACTTAGATGGAATATTTATATTGACATTTGTCTAATTAACGAAATAAAAAGTGACTGTCAAATAGGAAGAAGAAATCTGATGGAAAGTGTCTCAATTCAAAGAGAAAGAGAAGAAGACTTGTTAAGGTAATCATATTGACAAATAATTCAAGGTTGATAGTTAAAAAAATGATTATTGATACTTTTGAAATTGATTAAAGACATCAAATCAAATTAATGTTATCATAATATTTACTTTATAAAACTAGTTAGCAATGATTAGTGCAATTTAAAAAAAATTGGAACAATGGAAAATTTGATGAACCTAGTGCAAGAAGGTGAAGTGTCGAAGCCAATAAAGGATCTCAAATGGGATTTGAGGAAAGATTACATTTAGGAAATATTTATGTGAATGAATGAAATATAATAGTTTATGTAATTGGGTGTGTAACTTTAGGTTTTATTAATGAAGGCTATCTCAAGAATCAATTATTTGAAATAGATTGAAGTACAGAAACAAATAAAGTGGGTCATTTCAATTGTGTTATATCAATTCCCAATTTCTTTTATGTCATTTAATTTCATTTTATTTATTGCAACTATTGTATGTTATAGTATTATGTTGATGGAATGAATATTATGTTGGTGAAATGATTATCGTATAATGAGAACTATATGAATAGAAATGGAAATGTAAATTATTCTCTATATGAATAAAATGACTAGACAAATTATTATAAAATGTAAAGAAAATAAATTATTGAATGGTGATTTAACTGAAATGAAAGAATTAAAAGATCAAAAAGATGCATGCATGCAAATTACAGGAGTTCACCCTCGTATGGTATTGATTTGTGAAGTAACATACTCGAGCACGTTAAATGAAAATGGAAAAAGAATTGAAAATGATTGAACATTTATTAGTTTATTTAGACGGTGCTCCTATACTAATGGAAATGAAAATGAAATAAATGTTAAATAAAAATGGTCAAATGAAATGGAATAAGAAGTAATTTATGTGAAAGATGAGTTCTAAAATTCATAATATATGAAAGAAGATGCATATGTTAACTGTATAAGAAAGGCAAAGGAATATGCATGTTTTAATATATATGATTAAATGTTGTATATGAAATGGTGATTACCTATTGAGTTTATTTTGTAAACTCAAACTATTAAACTAAAAATTTTCAGGTAAATCATCAGAGAAGTAAAAAAGACTGAAAGAAAGGAATATATCTACAGAAGATGGCTCTCAAATGAAAGTAGGTAATATATAGTTTATGCAAATGAAGATGTGAAAATTGTATTAGTAATTTGATAAAAATTTATGTTAGTGGATCTTAAGTTTATTTGGAATGTAGATGATAACATGTGCTTGAAATTAAAAGAATTGTATAAATGTTCAACTGTTCGTTCCCGCCTCATTAGTTCGAGTATCCAGGCCGGATCGTGACAGTTAGACATTAGCATATGGTATTTCATAAATGACAAATGGGTCCATATATATAATAAAGCACTAGTTTAGTCTTTCTTTTAGTTTGTTTTAAGTAGACTAGTTCTATATTATAAACATTGTATACCCAAGTATTATAAATATACCTCCTATTATAAGAAAAATTTATGAAATGAATAGAATTTCAAGTTTCCTCCGATTGTTCGTTCCCACCTCATCAGTTCGAGTATCCGGGTCGGATCTTGAGAAAAGTGATATCAAATCTCAATTAGGATATGAATCATACTGAAAGAGCCATCAGGTTTATTATTGAAGTTAAATTGATAATAAATTATGAATTTGTAAGAAATTTTAAATTATATTTTAGGACTCAAAATGATCCTGAAGATGTGGAAAGAGCAGTGTCTAATACTGTTATTAACTAGATGCACTGACACAAATGATGATAACAAAAGACTCAACTAATTCAAGACTCAAGAAATCAACCATCAAGAAGTGGTAGTGGTGGTATTATGAACATGGATAAATATTTAATGTTGTTTCAGGATATAAGACCGATGTTATTAAAAGTAGTAGTGGGACCAATTGAGGCAAAGAAATGTTTGCTACATATTGAGAAGATTTTAAAGGAGATGTTATGTCTAAATGAGAACAAAGTTTCATTGATGACTTTTGTACTTAATGGTGAGGCTGAAAGATGGTGGAGGGGTTAGCACTAAGATAAATTTGGAGTACCTAGCATTCAAATCAAATGGAATGAGTTTACTCAAGTGTTCAGATATTGGTAATATTGATACAGGGAGATAAATCAGGCGTTCAGCATTAGGCTGAATTCATTATCTTATCCAAATATGCTCCTTAGTTAGTACATACTGCAGAAAAACATGCCACCGATTCTTATCTGCATTGAAAGATGCAATTAGGCAGCCTTTTGTTCCATTGGAGATTGAAGATTATTCTATACCATGATTTAAAATTGCGCAATATGAGGCCCGCCTTTGCGCAATTCCAGTAAAAAACGCCTCGATGCTTACGCCTCGAGTTTTTTTTATGAGGCTTGCGCCTCAACTTGGTTGAGGCCCGCCTCGCCTCACGCTATATATATTAAAACTTACATAAATCTTGAAGTAAATGCCCAACATTGGACTCTATAGGAGAGGAGGAAGGGGAGAGAGCAATTCATCATAATGATAATTCAAATGAAGAACCCCATAGTGATGACAATGCTGATGACTTATGAGTTCTTATACAATATGTCATTGCTATTTAATATTTATTTTTGGAAATTGAAATTATATGTTAATGAAAAGAATACTGGGATTTGGGAAAGATAGAATTTTGAGTTGAACTATATTTTATGTTGTCTTATTATTGGGATATTTTGATTTCACTTCATATCTTATACTTTTTTATGTTTTATATTATTCACTCATTAGTATATAAAAAAATTATCATTTTATGTTTACGCAATCCTTTGATTTTGAGGCTTACGCCTCAAAACACCTTGAGGCTTACGCCTCGCCTCACGAATGAAAAAAACCTCAATACCCAAATACGCATATTTAAACCTTCTTCTATATTGGTGGAGAGAGCTAGATGGGAAGAAATGGATATGCAAAATACCCAAAGAGGATGTGAATTTCAGAAGAGGAAGAATGGTGATGTTATGGGAAATTCTCAAGATTCTTACAATAAATCTACTTTACAATCTGGGAAATTTAATTGGAAGAAGGCAAAGCCAGTAGTAGTGGTAATCGAATGAGTATGAACAATTGTAGCAAGTGTGAAAAAGCAACACAACGGAGAATGTCTATATGGGACGTACACTTGCTTATGGTGTCATCAACCAGGTCATCAAGAACTATACTACTCTGGGGCAAAGACCATCATGAGAATAAAAACTAATTGTTGAACTTTCTCAAATAAATGTTAGCAGGTCAAGGATGATAGAATAAGCTGCTTTCAATCTATGGCCAAGTCAAAGTAGACTAAATACTCAACTTAAAATATATGCGCTATCTCAGCAAGATGACAAGGACTCAACTGAAGTGATTACATGTATGTTTTTATTTAATTCATAAGAATTATTGTTAAATTGCATGATTAATCAAGTAATATGAAAATTATTAAAGAAATAATATATGTTAATTCCTATAAAAATGTTATAAGTATGATAACAATTTAAGGAAGACCTGCACAAATTGTCTTTGATACAGGAACACACATTCCTTCATTTCAAATGAATTTATAAAAATTGTTGGGTTGTATGTTTATAAGACACCCACAATTTTAGAAGTACTAAACTCCAATGGATCCTCAATGAACTTTAATAGTATATGTCAAATGAGTTTCAAAATAAATGAAAGGGAATTTGAAGCAACCTTGAATACATTACCATTGCAAGAATTTGATATAATCTTGAGAATGGATTGGTTATCAAATCATTTTGTGATCATATATTGCAATAAAAAAATTATAAAATTTAAATATCCAGGTGAAAAAGAATGTAAATTTTATAGAGATAGAGGAATTACTTCAATGGTAATAACATATATAAAAGCTTGTAATATATATATATATATATATATATATATATATATATATATATATATATATATATATATATATATATATATATATATATGAAAGCTTGTAAAAGAATTGCTTAATGACTGCTCCCATATTAAAAATTCCTTCAGCACAGAGGGATTTTAAATTTTCTATGATGCTTCATTGAGGGTTCTTGGATGTGTATTGATGCAAAATGATAAGGTACTAGCATATACTTCAAAGCAATTAAAAGTCCATGAAAAAAATTATCTCACCATGATTTGAAATTAGAAGCTGTGATTTTTGTACTCAAAATCTGGAGGCATTATTTATATGGAGTCAAGTGTGAGGTTTTTATAGATCATAAAAGACTTAAGTACAAATTGAATCAGAAAGAGCTCAATCTAAGATAGAGATGATGGTTGGAACTCATTAAAAATTATGATTTGGATATACATTATCATCTTGGAAAAGAAAATATAGTTGCCGAAGCATTAAGCAGAAAATTTTTGAATGTGCAAATTAGTTGATTATCCAGCAGGAGCAGATAATTACATATATGGAAAGACTAGAAATTCTAGTGATTAATCAAAAAGATACTAAAGTTATATTATTAAATTATCTGGTGATTCAATCTACACTGAATGATAGAATAAGAAATTCATTGTCTCAAGATGTAAATTTTAATAAATCATAAAAAAGTGCAAATACGATAGTGGGAAGATTTTGTATTGAATGATGAAGGATTATTGAAATATAAAGGCAGAGTTTGTATTTCAAATGCTGACAATTTAAGAGAAGAAATATTGCAAGAAGCTCATTTATTTAGTTATGAAATTCATTCAGTCAGTATAAAGATGTATCAAAAACTAAGAGGATTATTTTGATGGCCAGGATTAAAAAGGAGTGTTGCAGAATTTGTAGCAAAATGCATTCTTTGTCAAATAATTAAAGATGAAATCAAAATGTAGGTGATCAATTGCAACCTTTATCGAAACCTGAGTGAAAATGGAAAGAAATTGTAATGAATTTTGTAATTGGATTCCCAGGTCAAGATAGAGTCAGGATACTATATGGGTTGTTATAGATCGATTAACAAAATCTGCACATTTCTTATCAATTAAACAGACATATTCAGTATAAAAATAGCAAAAATATATGTAGATGAAATTGTGAGGTTACATAGAATTCCAAAATCAATAGTCATTAATAGAGATGCATGATTGACTTTCAGTACTAGATTCAGGAAAAAGATTCAGGAATCTTTGGGTACTAGATTGACTTTCAGTATTATATTTCATCCTCAAACAGATGGGCAATTAGAAAACACAATTCAAACTTCTGAGGATTTACTGTGGTTATGTGTTGGATTTTGGTGGAAATTGGGAAACTAATATACGTCTAATTGAATTTGGATATAATAATAGTTTTTAGTCTAGCATTAGAACGGCACCATACAAAGCTCTCTATGAAAGGAAGTGCATAACACCTTTGTGTTGGACAGAAACATGTGAAAGAAAAATAATTGGTACTGAACTAATGGATGATGCTACTAACAAAATCAGATTGATCAAAGATAGAGTAAAGGCAGTATAGCATAGTCAATGAAAATATTATGATGCAAAACATATGCCAGTTGAGTTTGAAGTGGGAGAATTTGTTTTCATTAAAGTCAGTCCAATGAAGGGTGTACAATGATTTGGAAATACATGAAAATTGAGCCTAAGATTCATTGGTCATTTTGAATTATTTAGAGGATTGGAAATATGACCTACATATTGGACCTGCCAGTATATATGTAAGGGATATACGATGTGTTTCACATATCAATGCTTCGGAAGTAATTATCAGATGAGTCAAAGAGAATTCAGTCAAAATCTATTAACTTGCAACCTGAGTTAAAATATGTTGAAGAATCTGAAAAAATACTGAAATATGATGAGAAACAACTAAGAAATTGGAAAATACCTTTTGTGAAGATTTTATGGGAATATAGAACAAAAAGAGATCTCACATGGGAGAAAAAAGCATAAATAAAAGCTCAATATCCTCACATATTCAACTAAGGTATGTTTACTTATACTTGATTTTAAATTTTGAGGGCAAAATTTTTATAAGGAGAGATTGTAAGAACTGGTTCATTTGGATCATTTAAACCAACTTCTATTTAATAGACGAACAAAATAGATAGAGGGTGCAGGCAAGCCGAGCGGTATCAAGCAGAGAGGCGACCCAGGTGTATCGCATGCAAGCATGGACGAGGTTGGAAGGGTCGGTTTTCAATTCCAAGCGAAGAATTGTGTACAGGATTGAAAACGAGCAACTCCTCGTGAGAGATATGTTCATTTCACTAGCTCAAGTGGAAGGAAACGGATTGAAAATAGTGAACGAGAGGAAGGTATCATTTTTTTTTATTTATGTATAATTTCTTCCGTGATTTTTTATATAAACAACAGTGAATATTGTCTTTAGAGGTAAATGAAGAAAAGCTTAAGGAAAAAGAAGAAGAATTTGAGGATTTTTTTAGAGTTTCTTCTATTTCTCAAATGGTGAAAGAAATAATAAGTGTTTAAATTATCGATTTTATTGTTCAACTTAAATAGAATATTTATATTGACATTTCTCTAATTAACGAAATAACAGGTGATTGTCAAATGGGATGAAGACATATGATGGGAAGTGTCTCGATTCAAAGAGAAAGAGAAGAGGGCTTATTGAGATAATCATATTGACAAATAATTCATGGTTGATAGTTATATAGATGATTATTGACACTTTTAAAGTTGTTATTAAAGACATCAAATTAAATTAATGTTATCATAATATTTACTTTATAAAATTAGTTAACAATGATTAATACAATTTAAAATGATTTGGGACAGTGTAGGATTTGATTAACCTAATGTATGAAGGTGAAATGCCAAAGCCAATAAAGGATCTTAAAAGGGATTTGAGGTAAGATTATATTAGAAAATATTTATGTGAATTAATGAAATATAATAGTTTGTGTAATTGGGTGTGTAACTTTAGATTGTATTAAAGAAGGCTATCTCAGGAATCAACAATTAGAAAGAGATTGAAGTACAAAAGTAAATAAAGTGGGTAATTTCAATTGTGTTAAATCAATTCCCAATTCCTTTTATGTTACTTAATTTTATTTCATTTAAACTATTGTATATTATAGTATTATGATGATGAAATGAATATTATGTTAATGAAATGATTATTGTATAATGAAGACTATATGAATAGAAATGAAAATGTGTATTATTCTCTATACGAATAAAATGAATAGATAGGTTACTATAAAATGTAAAGAAAATAAAATATTGAATGATGATTTAACTGAAATGGGAGAATTAAAAGATGAAAAAGATGTATGCATGCAAATTATAGGAGTTCACCCTCGTACGGCACTGATTGGAGAAACAACGTACCCGTACACGTTAAATGAAAATAGAAAAAGAAATAAAAATGGTTGCACCTTTATTGGTACATTTAGATTGTGCTCCTATACTAATGAAAATGAAAATAAAATAAATGATAATGAAAATGGACAAATGAAACTGAATAAGAAGAGATCTATGTGAAAGATAAGTTCTAAAATTTATAGTATATTAAAGAAGATATATATGCTAACCGTATAAGAAAGGCAAAGGAACATACATGTTTTAATATATATGATTAACTGTTGTATATGAAATGGTGATTATCAACTGACTTTGCTTTGTAAACTCAAACTGTTAAACTAAAATAGTTTGGGCAAATCATCAGAGAAATAGAAATAGCTGAAAGAGAGGAATACATCAATAGAAGATGGTCCTCAAATGAAAGCATGTAATATATAGTTTATGCAAATGAAGAAGATGTGAAAATTGTATTAGTATTTTGATAAAAATTTATGTTAGTGGTTCTTCAGTTTATTTGGAATGTAGATGATAAATTGTGTTTGAAATTAAAAGAAATGTTATAAACGTCCGACTGTTCGTTCCTACCTCATTAGTTCGAATATTCGGGCCGGGTCATAACAGTTAGACATTAGCATATGGTATTTCATAAATGAAAAATGGGCCCACATATATAATAAAGCACTACTCTAGTCTTTCTTTTAGTTTGTTTTTAAGTAGACTAGTTATATATTGTAAATGCTTCAACTTTAGGAAGTTGACGAATCCAAAAGATTCTACCATGAACTTCATCAACATTTTCATTGAGACATACAAGAAAGTCATAGGTTCTAGTTTTCCCACAATTTTGATATTTATCCACTCTCTCTATGCTAATTGTTTGGTTTAAAGATATTCAATTCTCACAAATCTTTGTCAGTGCGATGATATATTCAGTACCACTCATTTTCCTTATTTGAGGTTATGAACATGGTCTCATAATTCACACAGTCCAGCAAAATTTTAAAGGACGGAATACACCATGTTGACTTTCTCCCATATTGCTTGTGCTGCGTTGCAGGCCAAGTATAAAGATCCAATATACTTTAATATAATTGATTAATCTGAACATTACCAAGGCATTATTGGTATCTTATGATGGAAAGAAAGGGTTAACTAATTCGGGTTTTGTCTCTTCCTCGAGTCACCATTTGGACTAAGCGAGACCATTCAAAGAAGTTCTTTCCTATATTTTGTAAGAAGTAATTTCAAGGGCTGAGTGCTATATGACGACTCCCAAAATCACGTTGTGGCTTGGTAAGTGTAGGGAGGACATATGTTACGTCCTTCTTTGCTAGACCCAACTAAGCCCCTTTTATATCTATTGACTATAGCTTAGAGAGAACCTATCTCTAATACCATGTAAAAAACGATAGCTGAAGAGAAATAGGGTAAAAGAATTGGTGAATATTCCATGGTGATTATTTGACTAGAACGTGGCAGAATTTATAGGGTTTTATAATGGGTAAAAAACATGAATAAATAAAACATATTCTAGCAATAAGGAAAAGAAATATTATGTAAGCAATAGCACATAACAAATTACAAAAAAAAAAAAGATAGAACCTCTTGGAAAGAAAAACAAAACTTCCTACTAAATCTATCCTTAACCTGCAAGCGATAAGACAACAAGCTAGAGGTGGTAACTATGATGCACCGACACTTCTCCTCAAAGAGGCGTGCAGTGTCCGACACCGTGTCCGACACGACACTCGTCCGACACTCCTCCGACACGTGTGGACACACCGAAAATGTGTCCGATTAAAAAAATATTAAAAACAAATTGGACACGCGTGTCCGACACGCGTATCCTTAAATATTTTATAATTTTTAAAAATATAATTTCTTATATTTGACGAGATTTAAACTAAATTTCTTATTTCATATCCACAACACCAAATCAACGTCTGCATTTAATACCCATTCATCGAATATTCTCATTTTCATTTCTCTTTGGCAATGAAGGTATTTTCATCTCCTCTCTTTTTACACAATTACAAATCTTTCTCTTGTTGAACCAGAATTGAAAGTAGTAATATTCAATGATGATGATATTGAAGTCCAAAAACAAACCTCTAAAGCTAATCCTAGTAATTGAAGCTTAAATGCTTGATGTTGTAGTAAGTGATTATTTGCTTATATTTTTGTGATTATACTAGATATTTTGTACTAAATAGTTTATATTATAAGCTAGAAAAGTTATCATGTCATTCATTTATTATTGTTTGTTATTTTTAATATGATATTACATTAATATATATACACTATATAAAAAAATGTAATGCCGTGTCCGCGCCGTACCCGTGTCCTATATTTTTTAAAAAAAACCGTGTCCCGTGTCCGTGTCGTGTCGTGTCCGTGTCGCTGTGTCCGTGTCCGTGCATCATAGGGTGGTAAAAACAACTTCCAAAGAAGGCCCCGTTAATGTTATATCCTTTAATGCAAAGATAGGTTTTTCTCCATGTGCAGGGATACACCTCAGCCTTCGATTGCCACAGCCTACTAGCCAAGTAAGTTCATTCAACATGTGCAAGGAAATCCATGTGCTCAGTTACTACCAACAAATAGGACATTCAAGTGATATTTTAGCGGTGATTTATTCAACAATATCAAATACTAATTTGTCATAGCTAAATTTGTCCCTAGTCAAATAGATTTGATAAAAATCTCATACTCTCATGTTTATTTAAAATGGAAGCATCACGTCAAGCATTAATTTCTACGTAGCTTATGTATTTTCTTGTCATTATTTAAATCATTTTATTTGTTATTTTTGTTTTGATGGCATAACAGTGAAGAAAAATCTCTACCAACTCCATAATGGAGGTAATTCTAAAAAACAATAGCACAATAGCATAGTAGCTCCCACCAAGGAGTTCCAAACTCAAATTCAATTGTTTACACTGTTGAAGATCAACTGATCAAACCCCATGCGACGAGCATTGGATTGTGACATCCGGCGGGGTATTTTTTATTATCACTTTCAAGAGACTTTGGTAACTAGAAATTGCAATTGGAGTCTGACACCAAAACAACTAACCTAGGGATTCCCTACCATACGATCTCATCAAGAATGGGTCCCAAATATAGCTCAGACTACAATTGAATCATATAGAAACCATTATTACTTAATTAGGTGAATTAACCAACCACCAAATTATGTTACATGGATACAACGAGTTGCAACTACTAACCCCTCCTAGGTTTTTACAAATATTTATACTCTCAAAATGAGCCTTCTCAACATGGAGGAGTTCACTCATATCTGTGAAGACCAAAAATCTGGTCTAATTACAATAGTCAGAATCATGAATGATTAACTTTATTCATATTTGTCATTTTAGTCTGTTCTCATTGTGGGATTTTATTATATTAGTCATAGTAGTTTATTTACTTTTACTTTTTGTATAATTGTATGTACATGAGGGCTACTCCTTTTTTCACAGATAATTTTGAATGAAAAAAAGAATAATGTTCGAGAAAGTTTAAGAATCCTCATAAAAGGCAATCATCCTTCATCACTCCCTCTGGTTGATGCTGAGAGTTCCTTCTTTTTCCCTCCTAGTTGGTGTCCCCTCTTTCCTACATGTTTATTTTAATTTGCATTACGATTATTAAACTTTTCCATTTTATACTCTTGATCTTATTTCACTGCTGAATAATCCTTTGTCACATATTTTGTAAAACCTAGACAACTAAGTTTGATATACAATCATTTTGCTAAATTAGTAGAAAGTACCAAACAAGTAAATGAGCAAAACCTAGGATACTATCATAATTTTATAACTTGAAATAAGGCATAAAGTGCAGGTTCGGTTCCAAATTGTTTCAAGTTTATTCAGTTAGTTTGACTCCGGTTCATGTGGAACCAAAACGAAAAACTAACCAAAATTGTTCTGTTTGGTCCGGTTTTTATCAGGTTCAAATTATTTTTGCACACACCTGCACATACTGATCAAAATCATACACAAAGACAGTTAATAACTTTGCAACTCAAGAAATTATATGATACCTGAAAACAACAAAAAGATACATTTAATATAAAGTATTTTAATAGCTCCTTGTGTAGAATTTTGTCAAGGAAATGAACAAAAACATGGTAAATTGCATATATAGTCGATATGGGAAATACCATAGAACAACATATGCAAAATTAGTTCATGTGCAGATCAAAAACCATTTTCTTAAACAAAAAATCCTTGAGCGCTTGTCAACCATTCTAGATTTAGATCGTACACTAAATATAGTCATGATAAAATGAATATGATTAAAATATGATGATTCATTTATTTATGCAAATATGTCTAGGTTTGTGTATGATAGTGTTGATTAATTTTGATAGAGTTGGATTTAATTACAATTAGTTATTTCTTGAACAATCGTCTACTCACATATTTTAAAAGAATTTTTAAAACTTATTTTAAAATGCACAATCAATTATTTCCAAGAAAATGGTAGTTTGCGATAACATTAGCAACTTATCTAAGAGGTATACTAAATGCATGATCAAGAAAATTAAGATATATTCCATAGACAGCTTAGGTAAATTTCTCTCTAAATTGATTATAGCTGCATAAGGAATAAATGCCCAAGGAAATATACTCTTTTATCACATACAACTTAAAAGATTGATGAGTTGTTATGGTAATGATTGTCCTTTCTAAGCTTGCATGGACAACTTTGTAGCTTCGGACAAATTCAAAATCATAGAAAACACAATGAGAAAAGCTTATCGTAAAGATAAACTAATTTATAGCAGCACTGACTTGTATTATATCATCGTCTTTATAATCTTTTCCGCTCATTCTGTTATCCATGATTGCTGGCAATTTAATCAACATATAATGATCCGTGGAAGAAAGGTATGAATGAATCATCCAAATTTCACATGCAAAATAGAGTCGCATTTACCTGTTCAAAGAGCAGAAAATAATATTGCAAATATCAACTAAAGTCCCCAACAAACATAAATGTGATTTGCTACTGCTTGAAGGCAAATCAATCTTTAAACTCTAACCCTATGTAGTCTGTGGTCCTACATCAAATTAACTTCAAAGCATTAGGTTATATCAAAATATCACTAAGAAGTTAACCTAATTATCAAAGTAACTTAACAAACCGTAAAAAAATGTTTAAAAACTTCACAAAAATTATTAGCTGTATTGTTGAACAAGCAAAATCAAAGTTATTATAACATTAATCTAGTTAAAACAATAATTGATAGTTTGGGAGTCAATTAAGTTCATGCACATTAACCTAAAGTTGGTTCCAAACTCAATGATGAATCAATTCATTTGAAGATTAATTCTAGTAAAAGAAAGAGAAAATATTGTGATAGATGATTCAGTGTCATTAATAATTATATTTATAAAAATAATATTTAAAAAATTTAACATAGATGATGACATAATCAGCAAAGTTAAAATGAAAGTGTCTACCTATGATGATAAAATTGATCTCAAAGCAATTATTAATTGGTTGTTAAACATAGAAAATTTCTATGAGCGATAATGTGATTTGCAAAGATAAAATTAACTTATTACAACAACAATATCAAGCCTTTGTCCCACTACATGGGGTCGGCTACATGAATCCTTTTTCTCCATTATGTCTAGTTAAAAGTCAAATTCTCGTTTAAATCTAATAAAGAAAGATCATTTCTAATATTTTCTAACAAAGTCTTTTTAGGTCTACCTCTACATTTCTTAACATAAGTCAAATTTAATACATCTACTTTCCTAATCGGGTCATCGGAAGGCCACCATTTTATGTGACCAAACCATCTAAGGGAATCTCTCTAATCTTATCTTTCACTAGCGCTACTCCAACCTTTTCATGTATATGCACATTTCGTATCCTATCTCTAAGAGAAAAGCCACTCATCCGCCTGAGCATGGCAACAATTAACTTATTAAGCAAAAAAAATCTATTGGATGAGCCTAAAAAGATAAAGAGGAAGATTGAGGAGGAAATCATTACAACTTCGGCTAAAATGAAAGAACTTTTAAGAGAAATATTTGACCTTGTCATATTATTTGCTGAATTTAGTTTACTAAAACAAGGAACAAAAATTAGTAGTAAATTTACTAAATACATGAACAAAATTGAAGAACTCTTGCTACATTCTAAGGTAATTGAAGATCCTAAAACAACACTCTACGTTTGGGTCTGTTTCAAAACCTAATGTCAATAGAGAGTGCATTCAGTTTGTCATACCAAATCAAGAAATAAAAAAATAAAAAATTTTAGAACACACCTTTGACTAATTTGTCAGCGTCTCTTTGGCCCTCATCTTTTGCAAACAAAACAATTGGCGAAGGTATGGAATCCGGCCACCATTCAGGCAGCTTTTCCTGCCTATTTTTCTGCTTATTCATCAAGGTCGCCTTACCCTTCACTTCTTTTGCTCCAACTGTAGAAAGAGGATTCACCAAACCCTTAAAACCCGTCCGCTCAGGCTCGCGCATCCTATCCCTCCTCCCAACCACCACCTCTCTTCCACCCAGACTGCGGTCCCTTCGCGTTATCGCCCAACCAACAAACAACAACCGGTGGCGAAACGACCAGAGCCATAACAAAAACCTCGACGCAAGAATGGCGATAAAACTCCAAAGAAATAAATTCCCAAAGAACTGAAGTGAGGACCTCCGACAGGAGAACACGATCCGACTGCCTCGATCTATCCTAAAGGATGTTTTCAAATCACTGTAGGCCTCAGCACCAGAGGCAAAGAAGCGATCGATATTGGCCTCGGATGAGCGGAAAAGCCGCTTGATTCTCGCCAATGTACCAGCGCAGATATCGTCTAAGTCGACGGAGAACTCGACGTTTCGGTCCTGATCGACGGGTTTCTGGCGAAGGCGTTGGTCCGGCGAGGGATGGCGGCCGCGGGGTCGGCGGAGGACGGAGGAGGAGATGTGGAGAGAGGAAGGTAAAGCGCACGCTTTAAAAGGAGATGAACGGGACAAAGAAGCTAACTTTCTCCGGCGGTGAATGCGTAAACGACAGAGTATCGCCGGCGACGTCGCCCCGATGCAGCCGGCGTTCATTTTGCCCTGTGTGCGCGCGAGGCGGCTCCCGGCCTAGTGGCTACGAGTACATATGCTGAGTGAAAATCATATCGCCTAGCCAAATTCAACCGATCTCGCATGCAGAGTTCAAAAATAGTCGCTGAGAAAAGATTGGTGAGATGTCTTATCCATTTCTTTGAATAATTTATTTTATGGTGCGTACTTATGAAATTATAAGATACAACAATAATATTAATGCAATTAGATGGGAGCTTAGGCTTCGTTTGGGATGGCTTTTTTATTGCTTTATAAAACGGAGTTTTAGTACAAAAATAAAAAATTTTGTACTAAAACTTCATTTTAGAAAGCAGTAAAAAAGCCGTCCTAAACGAAGCCTTAATGTTTTATTTGGGACGGCTTTCTTTAAATTTTGTAGTAGAAAGCTGCTTTAAGAAGCAGTAAGAATGCTTCTCAGATGATCTATGTCCCCTATCACATCCTAAAATTTAATTTGAAAGAATTATTTCTTTTTCTCTTTTAATATAATAACATCAATAGCTAGAGTTATATAATTCCTTTTTATCAATCATATAAAATAGATGCTAAAAAGATCTAGTGATCCAAACATTAATATACATCTAATTCATACTCCAAAAATTATATAAAATAGCCAAGAGTTATAAAAATCACAATATACAGTCTAATAAATAAATAAAATAATAATAAAAAAACTTGAAAGATCCCTTAATTGATCAGTCGCACACTCTCGATATTCTTCCCTGGCTTGAAATCAATTAAATTACATATAATGAGTTAACAAACCCAACAGGTTATCAAATCCTACAGCTTAACTCAAAGCACAGTAAATAAGAAGTATACATGTCATCAATCAATTTATAGCAGTAGCAATAAAACTTATAAAATAGTAAAAAAGTATGATTCAAATGCCAATAAAATAGTACAATAGCAATAGTGCATTAAGATATATTTCAATAATCGCACCAACCTAATAAGGAATTCTAACTTGCATGGTGTTTTTCAAGTAGTTAGTAGTTGGTAAGTCAATAATCATTGGCTTAATAAATATAGTCATTAATTTTTTCACGTCGGCACAATAATAATTCCTAATTAGTAAATCACGTGAATCTGTAGAGGATAATATCAAACCACAATCTTTAAAGAAAATCTCATCTACCTATCATCCTATATAAGTCAATCAGTCTTCAACCAACATTAGTAAAACTAGCTTTTACTTGTCCTCACGATACTATTATAACAACAACAAAAATCAGCTATTGCCCAATCACATGTTCATATTCATTCATAATGCTTGTATTACCATCATACATACATTACAACACCAAAATATCTATTTTATGCAAAATATACAAAATACAATAATTTTCATTTCACCCCGTGAAATCATAAAATCATCTCGACAAAATATATAGAATAATCAATATTATGATATATAAAAAGTTACGCAGTTGAAATTCCTTGAATCCAAAAGAAATGCAATAAAATCAATTTAGAAGAAGTTGTACGGTCGAAATCAAAATCTTTGAAAATAATAATAAGATAAAAATCACCTACTATAATATGAGCAATTTTTGTAAAAGCGGTGAAGTGGATAGACGACCAAAATGTGAACTTCTCTTTCCTCTCTCCTCCTTCTCTCTCATTTCCTTTCTTCCTTCCATAGCAATCCACAACATTGGTGGCGATGAGGGGGCGAGTGAGTGGAGAGAAATGATTTTAATATATATAAAAATAAATTTTTGCACGTAGCGCCACTACCCAACATCGCAACGTTGCATGCTAAATCCAAAATTAATGTAGAACATAACCTTTAATGCCACGGCGTAAACTTCTCGCACCACTGTGCTCATAGGCTCAGCGCCGCAACGTTCACTAGCTCAAGCCGTAGTGCTCTAGTTCAAATAGAAATTCATATTCTTCGTTTTAAATTTATTTTAAAAAAATCATGTTGTTATATCCCCTCCTAAGTAGGTTTTCAACCTTTGGCCATTAACCTTAAAGATTTTGGAGGTCTTGCTATCCCTAATCTCTATAACTCCAAAAGGAAACATTCTAACAATAATGAATGATCATGACCGTCTGAAATTAAGTTTTTTGGAAACAATTTCAATCTTGAATTGAATAACAATACATTTTGTCCAAACGTGAAATGTTTTCTAAGAAACTTACGATCATGCCATTTTGTCATTTGTTCTTTATACACCCTAGCATTTTCAAAAGCTTCACTTTTAATTAAGAGGGAAGCTTTTATATTTCTTCATTTCTTTGTAGGGAAAAGGTATGATGATTGCTCAAATGATACCTCATATTAAAAATAGGATTATGTGTGATATGCATCAACACAAATTTAATTCTTATTGCCATCTATTTCGGCACCATAGAATTATGAAGTTGGGATTATAATTATATGAACCAAGAAGAATTAAATGAAATTTGTTCTTATGTTGCAGCAATAATAACACCTAATGGTTGGATACAACTCCATCAAGAATTAGAAAAGACTTGATCAAAATCATAAATATTGATGGATTCCACTCCACAATCCAATGACTATCAATAAAGTTCTAAGAGAATCATTTGTAGGCATCCCTTAACACACTTCTTTTGAGATTGATTTCCATTGGTGGAGCTTAGAGTAGAGAGAGTAATGAAAAAAAATATATTAGACTTCCTCCTTATCTCTTAGGATGAGTGGAGGAAAAAGGTCAAACAATCTTTTAATCTCCTTGCATTACCTTTTCTTCTTAATTCTAACAAAAAGTACAATATATTTCCAAGCACTCTAACCATAATTAATTCATCATATTGGTCATTCTCTAACTTATTTTGATAACATCTTGCAACTTATGTTTTGTTTGGGACGACTTTCTTACTGTTTCTTAAAACAACTTTCTAGTATAAAATTTTTAATTTTTGTACTAAAAAACTGCCTTAAGAAGCAGCAAGAAAGGCATCCCAAATGAAACCTTAATTCTTAACAAATGATTTAATGATGTTAAAACATTAACAAATTAACACAATATTCCAAAATTTGTTAAGATCAAAATGAATGATTTCAATCAAACAATCATATAAGCTATATATGGACACTTTGTCCCTTCCTTCTCTTAGCTTTACATCTCATCTATCTTTACAATGAACCCACTGAAATGCTACTTAATGAACAAAATAATTCTCTTGCATAACAAATGAAATACAACTTCATATCTTACAACATGCAAACAAAATCTTCAACCTTCAAGTAGAAGAAGCCAATGAAGTTACAGAATCTCCAGAGAGTTTCCTACAAATTATAAGAAAAGTTTATAATGTTATTTTCATATATTATGTTCCAATATGATCAGATAGAGAGAGAGAGAGACTATACCTGAATGTGTTAAATTCTCCATGGCAATATTGTTATCTGTATCTGTAATAGCTTGCTGTGGCAAGATCTTCTCTTCAACATTCATGGAAATTTTGAAGAAATTATACAATGCAGATCCAATTACTGTGCCAATCACAGGTGCTATCAAATAAATCCAAATCTTCTTGAAATTGTTTGAAACAATTGCTGGAGCTAAACTCCTTGCTGGGTTCATCGACGCGCCGGTGATTTTTCTATTTTGATGTCAAAAAAACAAAAAATTTAGATAATTAGGAGCTTGAGAGGAAATTTTGTCTGCAATATTGCCAGAACTATTTTCAGGAAGATGTTATTTAATTACCCAGCAGCGATGATATTGCTGAAGAGCACAGCAGGTACAGCTATTCCACCAAGTTGCTTAGCCTGCAAATGTTGAAATGGACCAATTTGTAATAAACTTTATTTATAAAGAAATAAAATTTGTTGATATGTAAAATTTGCAAAATTAATATAAAAAATATCAATTTGATGAATTTGCACATGATGTGCATGCATGCATATCTTCAAAGCTACATCCTCTCAATTTTTTTTTTTTTTTCAAATTAAAATCTCATTTATCATTTATTTTTTGCAACAATCACAGTTGCAGTGCAATTTATCAATTTATATGATACTAAAATGATTAAATCTTATACCAAATAACACATTATAAAAAAAAAATTAAATTTAGGCTTTGTTTGGAAAACCTTCCTTACTGCTTTCTAAAAAGCTGTTCGAAACAAAGCCAAAGCGAAATCCATAAATAACCTACGTACCGCTCTAGGGTCAGTTCCAGCACCACGAATAACAAGCATTAGAATACAGGAGATGATGATCTCCCATGTAAATGCTTGCAGGTTGCCAACAGGATTTGGCCCTCCAGGTAGTGTTAGCATTAAGCTAGTTTGTTCTCCATTAAATAGCCATGAAACCATCAGGCAAGCTATTGTTGCACCTGTCAACTGAGCCATTGCATAGAATGGAACCTAGCAATTAAAAGACAAAGCATAAGTTTGAGAAACTCTAAAGTCTTGTATTTATTTTCAAACGCTGTGTTAGAGTGGAGAAATTATTTCGTGCGGAGTCCGAATATAGAGAACTATCCAGTTTGTCTCTGTGAACAGTAAATGTGTAGTAAGTTGTGCTTTTACTATTCACCACTGCATTTTTATTGTTCACAGAGACAAAATTGAACGATTCTCTGTGTCCGATCTACACACGTAATAATTTCTCATTAGAATAAGATTAATTTTACTGCATTCGTGATTAATTTCATGCATCAAGTGTCATTGTAAGGCTTTATTAGAGACAGCTTTCTTACTGCTTTCTAAAGCAGCTTTTTAGCATCAAATTATTTTGACTGAGGAATTTTTATACTAATGGAAATGAGATTGCGGCCTTAATCATATAATCTAATAGTTTTAAATGTATTGAAGAATGAATTATAATAAAATTAATCTCAATTGTGGTATAAAAAGTATCAAAATATGTTCAAAGGATAATTAATTGAAGAACCTGTTTCCATGGAAATAGTTTTGCAGTTGCAAAGCCAATTGTGACTGCCGGATTCATATGGCAACCAGAGATATGGCCGAAGGTGTAGCCCATTGCCACTATGGTTGCAGTCCATGTGAAAGCAACACCAACAAATGTTATATCGTTGCGCTTGTCGATGAATACTGAACTGCAGCCCAGAAACATCATTATGAAAGTCCCCATTAGCTCAGCTACCATCTGCAGGTTCAAATTTAAGAGAACAAAATGTTTAAAATAGTCTCCCGATTATTCGCATATGAACAATTTACGCTTCATTTGGAACTTTATGCTGTGTTTTTCAGACTCTAACCACAATATTACTTTTAGGAAATTGTTGTGCTAGAAAGCTGTTTTGTATATGTAGCAGCTTTCAAAAAAGTTAATTTCTCTATGGCAATGTTATAACTAATTTTAAAAAAGTTACAACCATCCCAAACGGAATATTAGTCCTAAAGTATCGCAGTGTTCCAATTTAGTAGTTTGATTATACTAAATTGATCCAAAATGGATTCTTTAGGACTATATAAAGACCGACTTTGCATAGTTGATAGACTAAATTGAGATTAATTTTATATCATAATTACAAAATAAAAGGTTATTATAAATCAATTTTGCATAGTCTAGGGACTGAATTGAAGCACGTTACACTTTAGGACTAACATGGCCACACAAGAATAAGAGAGAAAGAGGAGAAATTATTCTATGTGAAAGCCGAACCCAACTCTACATCCGGAGACCAACCAGAATAAGCCACGTTAGTAATACCGAGTGCGATACCGAGCCACGGTACCCAGCGTTACTGAGCAATACCGAGCCGCGGTACCGATGTTGTGGCTCATTCTTATTGGTATCCGGACGACGTTCGGCGTCCGCACAGAATAATTGAGAGAGAGAGAGAGAGAGAGAGAGAGAGAGAGAGAGAGAGAGAGAGAGAGAGAGAGAGAGAGAGAGAGCATGCAATCAACTTGCCTTCTGTAGCAAAGATATGATTCTCTCCTTAGATGGAATAGAGAAACCCTTGTAAAATGCTGCCATAGTTACAGACTGAGAGACTCGCTGCTATTGAATTGTGAGTAACAACAGCTATTGATGAAAAATAAGGAACCCTGCTTCCAACTTTTATATACGCTCGTACGCTACTTCAAATACAAGCTGGACAAATTACCTGTCCAGCAATAAAATCAAGAAATCAAAATTGCTACACAGAAGAAATTAATTATTCTTTTTTCTTCTGGATTTGGTTTTCGATGTATTATGGCTTCTCTGACGTGCACTAACGTTTAGATATCCCGTTTGAATGGGCTTCGTATGATATAGATATATATATATATATATATATATATATATATATATATATATATATATATATATATATATATATATATATATATATATATATATATATATATCGTATTATATATTATGATAACATAAAATATATGAGATCAAATCCATTATATTTCTTAATCAATTTTAGTGCTAAATTGAATATTTGTTATTACTTTTGAATAGTCAAGACACTAAAAATTGGAGAAACACGGTATATTTTGGGAGTAAATCAGGAGTGTCAAAATGGGTTAACGAGTCCGGTTCATGTTTGACTGAAATTTGACGATCCATATTCACTAACCCAAAACTTGAACCTGTTTAATAAATGGGATAAAATGATCGACCTAAACACAACACACTGATAACTCGAATGACTTGTACATGACCCGATAACACGTTTTGATTAAAAAAAATTATAACTTGTTAATTGTCAAACTTGGGTAAATTATCAAAAGAAAAAGGAGATTATACCAACAACCAAAATAATTTGAAGGAAAAAAATAAACGGGCCACTTTCGAGTCAAAATTGGATTCACTGATCAACCCAATTATGACCCTTTTAATAAACAGGTTGGGATTTGGGCTTGAACTCAACCCATTTATTAAACGGGTCAACTCAATCCGAAATTCTATAAGCCACATTTGGGTTGAGTTGGTATGTCGGGTCATTTAGTGACATCTCTCGACAAAATTGACCATATAATCATATACATATAATTGGAGGGCTATTTTAAAGTTTACTGCTAAATCTTAACACCAATTGTACTATTTGGTCTTAAAGAGAGACAGAGAGAGAGAGAGGGCAAATTATTATGTCCGGTGTTTGGATTCGTCCAGACACCAATTCAGACACGTCACGTCACCAAAATGCACCAGGACCCAGTGTATTTGAGTGACGTTGAGCGTCAGGATTGGGTGTCTGAATGTCCGGTGACCGGACGTAATAATTCGCCGAGAGAGAGATTGTGGCGGCTTTTAATATTGGTTATGTCATAGAGTCAAGTGTTTTTCTATAACTAAGTTAATTAGATTAAAAAAATGCACACCATCTGAAATAATGGAGAACAAATAAAAGGGTCACTGTCATAACGTCTATAAAAAGTTCCATCATAACTATCATCAAAGCAAAATGTTCAACATTTTGATATAACTTGGAACATTTTCAACACAAGATTCTAATGACTGTTAGATGAGATTTTACTAATTATTTGTCAATTAAATATGTGTAATCATATTTATTTTAGCTATTTTAACAATTTTTACGTGCTAATTTCAAAGTTTTTTTACTATGTAGGACTTCACGAATTTATGTGAGTTCTACTTGAAGGAGCAATTTAATGTGCTATGTCGTGTAAATGCATTGAATCTTATCTATGCTAACTTGTTAGAGGATGTCCAAACATCCTAATAATTTTGCTCCTGATGCTCAAATGATTGATTATTGATACGGCATCACAAAATTAGCTTAATCGGGCACGAAAATTGAGGCAAAAGCTAGTTGAAAACTTCAAAAATAAATTCCGGGAGCACCCGAACTCCAATTTCAGCAAGCTTATAGTCAAACTGAGCGTCTCGGAAATACGAACCCAACGACACCAAGATCAACCCAATCCGAGCCCAAATGAGTCCGAATCAAGGGCTCAAAGCGCTGTTGGAAGGTTCAAACTGCAATTTGAGTTACCAAACGGTCTCCGATTTTGACGAGCTTATACTCGAATCGAACGGCTCGACAAGAAAAATCCAACGAGCCCAAGATCGCCGAATTCCGACATCAGTAAGGCCTTCAAATGCCCAACGAACGGTGCATGATCAAAGGATTCGATATCGGCCGTCCATTCAAAACACTCTCAATTCGCCCCTGATCTCACGCCTATTTACGGGCTATGCCACTCCAGAAAAACTATAAATAGAGCCCTCATTCTACACCAAAGGGACTCAAGTGAAGAGAGAGAAGAAAAAGAGGAGAAAGGGGAAAAGGAGATTCCTTGTCACGACCCGACCCGACGGGGACGGATCCCGCCCGAGCCGGATCGCGGCGAGCGCACACTTACTTGCTTATCCAGGATCTGGCTTTGGATTAGGTTGCTGAACTGAACTTCCCAAATACATAACTCAACAGAAAACACACAGAACAACAGAGCTACTAAAAACATCAAATGCAGCGGAACAAAACATCTATCTTTTCATTTCCTCAAAATAATCATCTACAGAACAGTACATGGCTTTCAACAGAAAGAAAGACAGAACAGGAAAGCCATGACTGTACAAAAATCAACAAGTACAAAAGTACCTAATCGGATCAGACTCTGAAACTAATCCTGGACCTCCTTGCCCTTCCCAGAACCTGAAAACCACCAGAAAGCAAGGGTGAGCTCAACAGCTCAGTAAAGCAACAAACCACCAATCTAAATTCTCAGAAACCAAAACCAAATTCATCAGACAGAAGTCAGATCAGAAATCGGAACAGAATCGGAAATCAGAACTTATACGGACAGATATCAAATCAGAATCGGAATCGTACAGATCATATCAGAACAAATCAATAGAGTCAGAATCAGAAATCAGAATCGTACGGAGCATATCATATCAGAATCACAATGTCGTACAGAACAGAACAGATACCGAAAACATAACAGATACATATAGCTAAATGCCCTGACACTGACGGAATCTCTACGGATTCCGGCCCCTTATGCCTCCCTTCCCAGACACTGACTGAATCTCATAGGATCCAGGCCCCTTATGTCTCCCTTTGTGCTCACGGCACCAAAACAAATGTGCTTATAGCACCAAAACAGAATTCATCGGATCCGGAACGAAACAGATATCAGATTTCAGATTTGAGCTCATTTCAGATTTCCCCTTTCACTAACTGAATCTCATAGGATTCAGGCCCCTTATAACTCCCTTTTTATAGCTTAATCACATAGCATTTCAATTCAGAAGAAATTCGGACATTTCAGAAATTACCCAAAAATCGGGCAGCACAACGGCAGTATATAGAATTTACACAAAAATTCCTGCAAAGAAAATTTACCGAATTCGCACAGAACATAGATAATCACATTCCAGAACATTTATTCTACTGAACAGATAATTTCCAATTTCACAGAAAAATCAGGTCGACTAAAAACACAGTCGAATCAAAAATACCCGGACGAAAATCTTCAAAATATAATCAAAACGTGCACACCCGGCACGGCAACGATATACGAAAAGTTACGCGGTAAAAACTGAACCAATCAAAAGATACGGACGAAAAACCGTAACGAAAACTAAATCCGGACAGAAAAATACCGCCAACCGCGACGGAACTGAAAATTGAGAAAGACGGAATGTGCCTTACTTCGTGCACAGCAATATCCTCAACAGTCACTTCGCTCGAAAACGGCTCCGCGTCTTCCCGAAATCAACTTTTCCAAATTGCTCTTTTTCTCTCTCCTCAGACGAAAAATCAGATATTTATTTTTTTTAACTTTTCTCTCTCTTCAAATCGTCTGAATCCCTTAAATCCTCTTCAGATCGGCCTGGCCGATCGTCCAGATCGTCCTGGACGATCAGACCAAACCACAGATCGCCTGGCCGATACTCCAGGGCGATGATCAGGCCGATCCTTATGAACAGTGTCAATCGGCCTGGCCGATCGTCCCGATCGTCCTGGACGATCAGACCAAAACCCATCGTCCTGGGACGATTTTTCAGGCCGATGTTTACTATTCATAGGCGATAAAAACCTCCATTCACTGACTTGTGCCATCCACTGATCGTCCCGGGACGATGCCTCGATCGGCCTGGACGATCCCTACAGGAAATCATTTAGAGCAAATTCTGGGCAAAACCTGGAGCTGAAATGCACAGATCGTCCCAGGACGATCCCAGATCGGCCTGGACGATACTGGAGCAGTTTGAAATATTACAATCTCCCCAACTCAGAAAAATGTCGTCCTCGACATTATCCAATCCAAACTCAGTCAAAACAAGTACGGGTACGACCGTCTCATATCAGACTCCTTTTCCCAAGTTGCTTCCCGTGCAGTCCGGTGCTTCCACTGGACTTTAACCATCGGAATCTCTTTATTTCTTAACTTGCGGACGTCGTACGCTAAAATCAATTCTGGCTCTTCCTTGTACGTCAGATTTTCCTGAATCTCAACCTCGTCAACTGATACCTTCTTCCCAGAGTCGGATACCCACTTCCTCAGAGTGGATACATGAAACACATTATGCACATCAGGCATAGAATCAGAAAGCAATAGGCGATAAGCAGCTTTTCCAATTCTTTCCAAAATCTCAAATGGTCCAACATACCTTGGACTAAGCTTGCTTACCTGACCAAATCTGCTCACACCTTTCATCGGGCTGACTTTGACATACACAAAGTCACCAACCTGAAACTCAACAAATCTGTGTTTCTGATTATAATACTTCTGCTGACGATCTTGAGCGGCTTTCAATCTTTCTCTTATCAAATGAATCTTCTGAGCAGTTTCATCAGCAAAAGTGGCACCCAAAGTCTGTCTATCTCCGACCTCCGTCAGAGTCAAAGGAGTACGACACTTCCTGCCATACAAAGCCTCGTACGGTGCCATACCGATACTGGACTGAAAACTGTTGTTATAAGCAAACTCAATCAGCGGAATATGATCTTCCCAGCTTCCGCTAAAGTCCAGAACACAAAGCCTCAACAGATCTTCCAGTACCTGAATAGTCCTCTCAGACTGTCCGTCGGTCTGAGGATGAAAGGCTGTACTGAAATGCAATTTCGTACCCAAGCCTTGTTGAATGCCTTTCCAAAGTCTGGAAGTAAAACGTCCATCTCGATCAGATACAATCACGCGAGGCACTCCGTGTAATCTGACTATCTCTTTCACATATATCTGTGCCAAGCGTTCAACTGAATCCGTTTGTCTGATCGGAAGAAAATGGGCTGACTTCGTCAATCGATCCACAACTACCCAAATAGCATCGTGTCCTTGTCGTGATCGAGGAAAACCCATAGCAAAATCCATTGTTACCTCCTCCCATTTCCACTCAGGGATAGGCAACGACTGCAACAGTCCGCCTGGTCGCTGATGCTCTGCCTTCACCAACTGACAGGCTTCGCATCTCGACACAAACTCCGCCACATCCTTCTTCATCCCAGGCCACCAGAACAAAAGCTTCATATCAGCATACATCTTACCACTGCCTGGATGAACAGTGTAGCCTGAATGATGAGATTCATACAGAATCTCCCACCTCAAATCTCCAAACACAGGTACCCACAACCTGTTCTTACAGAAAATAGCACCAGAATCAGAAATTCGAAGTTCAGGAGTCTTACCAGATCCAATCTGAGCTAGCAACTTCGAATAATCGAATCTGACTTCTGGGCTTCTTGAATCCTTGCTTCTAAAGAAGACTGAATACTCATCTGAGCCAACTCCAAATCACTGGAGGAAATCACCTCCAACTGCAATCTCTCCAAATCACGAATCAGAAAGTCATCACAAGTAAGCTGAATACCTGAGAATCCAGAAGACTTCCTGCTCAAAGCATCTGCTACCACATTCGCCTTCCCAGGCTGATACTGAATAGTCAGGTCATAGTCCTTGATCAACTCGAGCCACCTCCTCTGTCTCAGATTCAAATCCTTCTGAGTAAAAATGTACTTCAGGCTCTTATGATCAGTAAACATCTCACATGTGACGCCATACAGGTAATGCCGCCAAATCTTCAAAGCAAAAACAACTGCAGCTAACTCCAAATCATGTGTCGGGTAATTCTTCTCATGTGGTTTCAACTGTCTCGAAGCATAAGCAATTACCTGACCATGCTGCATCAGGACACAACCCAGTCCTTTCAGTGAAGCATCACTGAACACCTGAAAACCTTCCGTACCTGACGGAAGCGCCAACACTGGAGCTGAAGTCAAACAATCCTTCAATCTCTGAAAACTAGCTTCACACTCCAGTGTCCAAACAAAAGGAACTGACTTCTGAGTCAGTCTCGTCAGAGGAGTCGAAATCTGTGAAAATCCTTTCACAAACTTCCTATAATACCCGGCCATGCCTAAGAAACTACGTACCTCAAATACCGTAGTCGGCCTTGGCCAATCAGCAACCGCCTGAATCTTCTGGGGATCCACAGAAATACCTTCTCCGCTAATCACGTGCCCCAGAAATGAAATGCTCTTCAGCCAGAATTCGCACTTGGAGAACTTGGCATACAGCTGATGCCTCCTCAGAGTCTCCAATACAATCCTCAAATGTCTGGCATGCTCATCCTCAGAAGCAGAATATACCAGAATATCGTCAATGAAGACGATCACAAACTGATCCAAATACTCCCTGAATACTCGGTTCATCAGATCCATGAAAATAGCAGGCGCATTGGTTACCCCAAAAGGCATAACCAAGAACTCGTAGTGCCCGTACCGAGTACTGAAAGCAGTCTTCACCACATCAGATTCCTTCACCTTCACCTGATAATATCCGGATCTCAAATCAATCTTCGAAAATACCGAAGATCCGGAAAGCTGATCAAACAAGTCGTCTATCCGAGGCAAAGGATACTTGTTCTTGATCGTGGCCTTGTTCAAATCTCTGTAATCAATACACATACGGAGTGTACCGTCCTTCTTCTTCACAAACAGAACAGGTGCTCCCCAAGGAGAAACACTAGGACGTACAAACCCTCTGTCAACCAACTCCTGAAGCTGAACTTTCAACTCAGAAAGTTCTTTCGGTGCCATCCTGTACGGAGCTTTCGATATCGGAGCGGTACCCGGAAAAACATCGATAGAGAACTCCACATCTCTATCCGGAGGTAAACCAACCAACTCCTCAGGAAAAACATCAGTAAACTCCCGTACCACAGGGATCTCAGAAACAGAACCAACCTCCAGGTTCAGATCCCGCACCGAAGCCAAAAATACTGGATATCCTTTCTTCCACATTCTGCTCACCTCTAACGCAGAAATCAGACTGGAGAGAACACCTCGTAATCCCTGAAATACAACTCTCTCTCCAGCCACAAGCAAACTCACTTGCTTCTTCAGACAGTCAATCTGAGCCTCATATCGACTCAACCA
Organism: Dendrobium huoshanense; assembly: GCA_016618105.1. Classification (NCBI taxonomy): domain Eukaryota; kingdom Viridiplantae; phylum Streptophyta; class Magnoliopsida; order Asparagales; family Orchidaceae; genus Dendrobium; species Dendrobium huoshanense. The sequence continues at coordinate 17,377,214 of CM028342.1, forward strand.
ATCCATTCCCAGAATTACATCATACGAAGAAATCGGCAATCGAATCAAACTCGATTTCCACTTCTTGCCAGAAATCTCGATCTCACACAAACAAAACTGTCGAGCAATCAATGGATTCCCAGCCGGTAAAATCACGGACAAAGAAACCGGTAAAACCATCGAATCCAAATGTAAAAGCTCAAAACAATGCTCGGACAGAAAAGAATGACTCGCTCCAGAGTCAAACAAAACACGACAGGGCTGATCAGAAATGTAAACCGTACCTGTCACAACATCCGGAGCATCTCGAGCCTCCTGCTGACTCAGACTGTAAACTCGGGGCTGAACTGGAACAGGAGCTGAAGCAACAGAACTACTCTGCTCTCTCTGAATCGTAGGTGGTCTCCGTGGTGCAGAACTAGAACCACCACCTCTACCAGCAAATCCCTCAGAGCGTGGAGGAACAGTCCTCGGTCTTCCTGCTGCTGAACCAACAGGTCTGACTAAACCCTCAGATCGCTGATCATATCCCATCTGTGGACATTCCGCAATCCTATGTCCCGGCTGACCACACCTGAAACAAAGACCAGCTATCCTGTAGCACTGGCCATGGTGTCGCCGTCCACAACTCTGGCACACAGGTGCCGAACTGACAGATCCAGAACCAGTCGTACTGGTAACAGTACCAGACGATCCTCCGCTCCTTCTGGAATCTCCAGATCCAGAACCAGGAACAAATCTCCTCTTCCCAGAGGAACCACTGCCAGAAGTATCACCTCCAAACCTCTTCCTACTCGCAGACCACCGCTGCTGAGTAGTCGTCATGTCGTTCTCAATCAGACGAGCTCGTTCCACAAGCTCAGAGAAATCAGTAATCCGGAACGGTATCAGAGGCTGCCTCAAAGTGTCTCGTAAGCCTCTCAGAAATCGGTAACACCTCTCAGCAGAAGTGTTAACCAGCTGCGGAGCGTACCTGGCTAATGCAGTAAACTCAGCCTCGTACTGCATCACCGTCTTGCTCCCCTGAACCAGCCTCAGAAAACTCTCCTGCATCTGCTGTCGTGCAGAAGGGGGAACAAACCAATCTCTGAACACTTCAGTGAACTCTTCCCAAGTGATCAAAGAGTTCAATCTGCCCTGAAATCTGGCTGCCTGCTGGCCATCCCACCAGTGCTCAGCCTCTCCATCTAACAGAAAAACTGCTAACGGAACCTTCCTGTCTGCAGGACACTGCATCCCGTCAAAAGTCTTCTCTAATCTCCTCAGCCACTCCTCGGCTGCTCTGGGCTCAACAGCGCCCTCAAACCTCGGAGGCTTCAACCTCAAAAACAACTGCAGGTGTCGATCGATGTCCTCAGATCTAACAGTAGAAGCTCTGCTCTGAGTCTCGCTCATCATCTGAGCAACCAACGAAGCAAACTGGGACAGTGTGTCAGCACCGACCACTGGGGCTGTACTCCCCACTGGTGCTGCCTGATCATCACTCTGACCGTCTGTCATGTCTGGGTCTGGCTGATCCATACAGAAAAATCCAGAAAATCCGGAAAACTATCACAAAAACAACACAAAAACAACACAATAAAAAGCCAAACGACCCAAAACTACCTCCCAGACAGACTCACTGATCACTTCCTAAAGCTCTGTTTTACAATCCAACCTGTTTCCAAAACCAGTGCTCTGATACCACAAAAGCTTGTCACGACCCGACCCGACGGGGACGGATCCCGCCCGAGCCGGATCGCGGCGAGCGCACACTTACTTGCTTATCCAGGATCTGGCTTTGGATTAGGTTGCTGAACTGAACTTCCCAAATACATAACTCAACAGAAAACACACAGAACAACAGAGCTACTAAAAACATCAAATGCAGCGGAACAAAACATCTATCTTTTCATTTCCTCAAAATAATCATCTACAGAACAGTACATGGCTTTCAACAGAAAGAAAGACAGAACAGGAAAGCCATGACTGTACAAAAATCAACAAGTACAAAAGTACCTAATCGGATCAGACTCTGAAACTAATCCTGGACCTCCTTGCCCTTCCCAGAACCTGAAAACCACCAGAAAGCAAGGGTGAGCTCAACAGCTCAGTAAAGCAACAAACCACCAATCTAAATTCTCAGAAACCAAAACCAAATTCATCAGACAGAAGTCAGATCAGAAATCGGAACAGAATCGGAAATCAGAACTTATACGGACAGATATCAAATCAGAATCGGAATCGTACAGATCATATCAGAACAAATCAATAGAGTCAGAATCAGAAATCAGAATCGTACGGAGCATATCATATCAGAATCACAATGTCGTACAGAACAGAACAGATACCGAAAACATAACAGATACATATAGCTAAATGCCCTGACACTGACGGAATCTCTACGGATTCCGGCCCCTTATGCCTCCCTTCCCAGACACTGACTGAATCTCATAGGATCCAGGCCCCTTATGTCTCCCTTTGTGCTCACGGCACCAAAACAAATGTGCTTATAGCACCAAAACAGAATTCATCGGATCCGGAACGAAACAGATATCAGATTTCAGATTTGAGCTCATTTCAGATTTCCCCTTTCACTAACTGAATCTCATAGGATTCAGGCCCCTTATAACTCCCTTTTTATAGCTTAATCACATAGCATTTCAATTCAGAAGAAATTCGGACATTTCAGAAATTACCCAAAAATCGGGCAGCACAACGGCAGTATATAGAATTTACACAAAAATTCCTGCAAAGAAAATTTACCGAATTCGCACAGAACATAGATAATCACATTCCAGAACATTTATTCTACTGAACAGATAATTTCCAATTTCACAGAAAAATCAGGTCGACTAAAAACACAGTCGAATCAAAAATACCCGGACGAAAATCTTCAAAATATAATCAAAACGTGCACACCCGGCACGGCAACGATATACGAAAAGTTACGCGGTAAAAACTGAACCAATCAAAAGATACGGACGAAAAACCGTAACGAAAACTAAATCCGGACAGAAAAATACCGCCAACCGCGACGGAACTGAAAATTGAGAAAGACGGAATGTGCCTTACTTCGTGCACAGCAATATCCTCAACAGTCACTTCGCTCGAAAACGGCTCCGCGTCTTCCCGAAATCAACTTTTCCAAATTGCTCTTTTTCTCTCTCCTCAGACGAAAAATCAGATATTTATTTTTTTTAACTTTTCTCTCTCTTCAAATCGTCTGAATCCCTTAAATCCTCTTCAGATCGGCCTGGCCGATCGTCCAGATCGTCCTGGACGATCAGACCAAACCACAGATCGCCTGGCCGATACTCCAGGGTGATGATCAGGCCGATCCTTATGAACAGTGTCAATCGGCCTGGCCGATCGTCCCGATCGTCCTGGACGATCAGACCAAAACCCATCGTCCTGGGACGATTTTTCAGGCCGATGTTTACTATTCATAGGCGATAAAAACCTCCATTCACTGACTTGTGCCATCCACTGATCGTCCCGGGACGATGCCTCGATCGGCCTGGACGATCCCTACAGGAAATCATTTAGAGCAAATTCTGGGCAAAACCTGGAGCTGAAATGCACAGATCGTCCCAGGACGATCCCAGATCGGCCTGGACGATACTGGAGCAGTTTGAAATATTACATTCCTCACCTCCTCGACCACTGCTGGAGCTCTTTCTACCGCCTGAAGATGCCGGAACTCTGTCGGATATTCGGGAGAATGCCAGAATTCTGCCCAAATTCCATGGGATGCTGAAATTCTTCCCAATTTACAAGAGAGTTCCCTCATGACGCCGAAACTCCGCCCAAGTGAAGCCGGAGTTCTCCTCTGCCACCAAAGACGTTGGACTTCTACCTGACGTCGGACCTTCACTCTTCGCCAAGTTTCTACCCGACGCCGGACTTCTACCGGTTATCGGACTTCGCTGGACGTCTATGCGAAGATGCATTTCTTTCTATTATTGGACTTCTACCTGACGCTGTCCTACTGATCTTCGTCGTCAGACTACAGTCCTTCCGACCTCCGTCGCCAGCCAACTACGGTCCTCCTGACTTACGTCGCCCGCCGATTACTGTCTTTCCGACATGCGTCGCCCATTGAATACGGTCCTCCTGACTTATGTCGCCCGCCGACTACAGTCTTTCCGACCTCCGTCGCCCGCCGACTACGGTCCTCCTGACTTACGTCGCCCGCCGACTACAGTCCTCTGTCGCCAGCTGACTACGGTCCTCCTGACCTACGTCGCCCGCCGACTGCAGTCTTTCTAACAAAGCGAATACGTCGATAGTAGCTCTTTGTATTTACATCATGTAATGTACTCCATAAGATGTACATCAAGCTAAGGCCTTCTCCCAAGGAAGGGCCTCATTTGTAATCGACTGCAAATACTAGTGGATTCGTTCAAACTGGGCTAGACCCCGTGGTTTTTCCCCCTTTTACAGGGGTTTTCCACGTAAAAATATTGGTGTCTCATAAATGTTAGACCCTCTCTCCTTATCTGATTGCGTGCCAGATTTTCGTACAATGCTAAGACGTTAAATATGATATTTCTCTACCGCCGCGAATACTCGTGGACGTAACAATTATGATAATGATAATAGATAATAATTATCATTATTTTGATAAATAATAATTATTATGATGCTATCGTTATTGATTAATTACTATTATAATTAATTATAATCATTGATACTTCATGAAAAAATTATCTTGATCAGTCACGAATCTCGAGGAAAAAGCTAGTCAGAAACTTCAAAAATTAAATCTAGGAGCACCTGAACTCCAATTTCAGCGAACTTATAGTCAAACTGAGCATCTCGGAAATACAAACCCAACGACACAAAATTCAACCCAATCCGAGCCCAAATGGGTCCAAATCAAGGACCTGAAGCACTGTTGGAAGGTTCAAACCGCAATTTGAGTTACCAAACGGTCTCCGATTTTGACGAGCTTATACTCGAATCGAACGACTCAACGAGACGAATCCAATGAGAACAAGATCGCCAAATTCTGACATTATTAAGACCTTCAATTTTCCAATGAACGGTGCATGATCAAAGGATTCGATATCGGCCATCCATTCAAACAACTCCCAATTTGCCCATGATCTCACGCCTATTTACGGGCTATGCCACTCCAGAAAAACTATAAATAGAGCCCTCATTCTACACAAAGGGAAGTGAAGAGAGAGAAGAAGGAGAGGAGAAAGGGGAAAAGGAGATTCCTCACCTCCTCGACCACCGCCGGAGCTCTTCCTGCCGCCTGAAGACGCCGGAACTCTGCCAAATTTTTGGGAAACACCGGGAATTTGTAGAACTTTGTAACTTTGTGAGAAGTTGATTGTAAATTGATTGTCTTGATTTGTAGGACAGATCAACCTTTGTACTTCAAATAAATACTAGTGGAACTTTGCAACTGGGCGAGGCCCCGTGATTTTTTTCCCTCTTTTGGGTTTTCCACTTAAAAACCTTGATGTTCACTTTCTCTTTTCTGTTTGTGTGCGGAATACTCGTGCAACGCTAAGACGAATATTTCCTAACTCTACTGCCGCGTATATTCTAGCACGCAACAGTTTGGCGCCGTCTGTGGGAAACACAATCCCACTACTTTGAGTATTGCTACGATGGTGAATAGGCGCAACAGTCGTTTAGTTGGAGCTTCTCGCTCCAATTCTCATCAGTCCAGAAATCCGTCTATTAACCATAGACGACAAATGTCAGCATCTTTTCATCATGGGGGGCAAAATGCTGCCGGAGAAGGGATATCGGGACCTTCTTTAGAAGAAAGAATCCGAAAGATGGAAGAATCTCAGAACGAGATCTTTCAACTCCTGCGAGATGATCGACAGCCGGCGTAGGAGGAGGTCCTTCGCCCTCGGGATCCACCAAGGGTTGAAGATATTCAATTCGAGCATCGTCAAGAAGAAATTCATCTTCCTCCACCTAGGAGACATCCTCAATTACAACATGAAGATGAACTTGCTGATACAGCGAGTTCAACACATCCTTCCCCCTTGACTCGGCAGCCTCGCATTTTTTCAGAACTCCCAAAAGGCTCTCCCCAACCACACATTGCGGGACTCCCTCACAATGTCCTATGTCACAAACTAAGAAAATTGATACGGAAAGAGTTCCCCCGAGGAGATGTGAGGCATGCTCTCCGACAGAGGAATTTCCAGGATTCATCACCTCTAACTGAAGCCATTCTTCAGCACCCCATTCCGATCAGATTCAAAGTGCCGAATGTTGAGTCCTACGACGGGACGACCGACCCGTATGAGCATATCGACTACTACAGAACCATCATGCATATTCAACGAGCATTAGATGCGCTCCTCTGCCAGGTCTTTCCCGTCACCCTTAAAGGACAGGCCCGAACGTGGTTCTACTCGCTTCCACCTGGAACGTTCCCCTCTTTTGTTAAATTGGCCAAAGTATTCGTCGAACAAATTATGGTCAATCGAAGAATTGCTAAGGATTCTTCCCACCTCTCCGGGATCCGCCAAAATAAGGGAGAATCGTTGAAGGAGTATTTTCAGCGATTTTCCACTAAAGCACGATAGATTCCAGGAGTAGACCCTGAATTACTCAGAGGGGTCTTTCTTGGAGGTCTTCGTCCTGGCCCCTTCTATTCGGCCCTTATGCAAGATACCGTCCATTCATACGCTGACTTGATCCATCGCGTGGAGGCACAAATCTCTGCATATGAAGCTATAAATGCTCACAGGAAACAGTTTGAGCAAATCAGCGGGAAGCGCAAAGGTGCACCTGGGATGGATAATTCTTTCTCACAGCAAAAAAAACATGGGAATAATAATCTATCTCATAGGTCTCCATCACCAGGACGAGAATCTCGCCAAGAAAAGGAGTACACGCCACTTAATACATCCCAAGCAAATGTATTAATGGTCATTCGAGATCAGGAGAACGTGAAATGGCCACACCCTTTGAAGCCCAATGTCGAAAATCAGGAGCAATATTGCCACTTCCACCGTAGCCGTGGGCACACTACTAAAGCATGTTGACAGCTCAAGGAAGAAGTTGAGAGACTGATCTGACAAGGATACCTCTGACAATTCATCAAGAATACACCAGCCCGAGATGAAGTTGGTCCGACTAGGGGGCAGAATCAACAACAAAGGCAGTCAGTAAACAATCGCCAAATAGTGGGGGAAATTGGAACCATTACTGGGGGCCTATCAACACCTTGCCAAGTTTTAATTGCATAGAGCACAGTAGTGCTACTTGTTTTAAGTATCGTATATCTTTAGTATTGTGTGACTTCAGTACTGTCTGTCTTTAATTTTGAACGTTATTTGTGGTGTTTGTAGCTTCTCCCTCATTAAGCTGTCTTAGGGAGCTATGCTTTTTTTTAATGCAGTAAGACTTTTTTTCCTTATCTTCTTCGAGTAAAATTGTATTGATAAATTCACAAAAATTGTGAACTTTAATATCCTTGACTCGAACAAATACATAAACGTTATTATAGCTCAGTCACCAGATGATCATTCCTTGGTAGATTCTCCCGACCTCTTCCACACAGGTTAACGTTGTCAAGCAGGGCTCCGACATACAACCTTGGATAGGTCTTACATCATTGGTGGATTCTCTCGACCTCCTCCACACAGGTTAATATCATCGAACAAATATTCTTATATACAACCTCGGATAGGTCTTACATCCTTGGTGGATTCCCCTGACCTCATCCACACAGGTTAACGTCGTCGAGCAGGGCTCCTACATACAACCTCGGATAGGTCTTACATACTTGGTGGATACTCTTGACCTCTTCCACAAAGGTTAATATCATCGAACAAATGTTCTGACATACAACCTCGGATAGGTCTTACATCCTTGGTGGATTCTCCTGACCTCAACCACACATGTTAACGTCGTCGAGCAGGGCTCCGACATACAACCTCGGATAGGTCTTACATCCTTGGTGGATTCTCTCGACCTCTTCCACAAAGGTTAATGTCATCAAACAAATATTCTGACATACAACCTCGGATGGAACTTCTACCCGACGTCGAACTTCTGCTCGTCGACGAATCTTCGTTAGTCTTCTACCCGACGTTGAACTTTTACCCGACGTCGGACTTCTCTCTGTCGTCAGACTTCTGCTCTTTAGAAGACTCCTACGCATCGTCGGACTTCTGCTCGTCGACGAATCTTCGTTGGTCTTCCGCCCAAGGCCGTACTCCTACCCAACGTCAGACTTCTCCTTGTCCTCAGATTTCTGCTAGTTAGCAGACGTCTACTCATCATCGGACTTCTGCCCGTTGACAAACTTTCATCAGTCTTCTGCCCAAGGCCGTACTTCTACCCGATGTCGGACTTCTCCTTGTCGTCGGACTTCTCCTCGTCGACGGACTACTACTCATCATCGGCTTCTCGCTCGAATGCTACTTGCAACACACCCTCGAACTCTCTCCTTTGGCTCCACACTTGATCGTTGACTGATAATGGGCTTCAACTCGATCGTCCATCTCCAACAAACTTCCGCTCAAATGGCATTAAAATCCCATAACTCCTGCGCGCGAGGAGGGGCACTAATTCGAGCAGGGGAAATTTCTCGATCGCAAATAGCGAAAGCCTCAACCGCGAGAGAGCCGTGGGGGAAGAAAGAAAAATCCCGTAACTCCTACGCGCGAGGAGGGGCGCTAATTCGAGCAGGGGAAATTTCCCACTCACAAATAGCGAAAGCCTCAGCCGCCAGAGAGCCGTGGGGGAACAAAGAAAAATCTCGTAACTCCTACGCGCAAGGAGGGGCGCTAATTCGACCAGGAGAAATTTCTCACTCGCAAATAGCGAAAGCCTTAGCCGCCAGAGAGCCGTGGGGGAAGAAAGAAAAATCACGTAACTCCTGCGCGTGAGGAGGGGCGCTAATTCGAGCAGGGAAAATTTTCCACTCGCAAATAGCGAAAGCCTCAACCGCTAGAGAGCCATGGGGGAGGAGAAGAAATCCCGTAACTCCTACGCGCGACGAGGGGGGCTAATTCGAGCAGGGGAAATTTCCCGGTTGCAAATAGCGAAAGCCTTAGCCGCCAGAGAGCCGTGGGGAAAGAAATAAAAATCCTGTAACTCTTGCGCGCGAGGAGGGGCGCTAATTCGAGCAGGGGAAATTTCCCGCTCGCAAATAGCGAAACCCTCAGCCGCCAGAGTGCCGTGGGGGAAGAAAGAAAAATCCCGTAACTCTTGCGCGCGAGAAGGGGCGCTAATTCGAGCAGGGAAAATTTCCTGCTCGCAAATAGCGAAAGCCTCAGCCGCTAGAGAGCCAGAGGAAAAAAGAAAGAGAAGTTTCAAGTTTCATAAAGGCCTAGGGGGAATATTTATAGGTTTTGGAGAAAGAAGGGGGAAGTTATTGCAATTTTCGAAATTCTATATTTTTCTAAAATTTTTCCGATTTTTTTGGAATTTTTTAGAATTTTTTGGGGTTTTCTCGGAATTTTTTGGGCCAAAAAATAGAAAAAAATGAGTTTTTTCGGCCTAGTGGGGCCCACTTGAGGCGGTGGATCAAACCGACGCCTCGCCGCCGTCGAAACGACGCGAACAGCGCATGAATCCATGACTGATTCACGCGGATCGGAGCACTTTTTGGCGGATGGCAGCACGGCCAGGCGAGCCGGCAGGCGGTCGGCGGTAGCTGCCGCGGAGCGGCCAGGGGGAGGCCGCGGAGCGGCCAGGCGGGCCGCGAACATGGCCATGCGGCCCGCGGTTCGTTTTGGCCTGGCCGTGGAGCAGGCCAGCTGGCTCGGCAGCGCCGGCAAGCGGCGGCGGCCGGCCGGTTCGGCCGTCCGGTCCCTTCCGGGTCCGATTTTCGTCCCGGAAAGTCTAAATCTGACGTTTTTGGGGTCCCCGGACACGTTTTTTGACGTTCCGGACTCAATTTTGACACTTTTGGAACTCAACGGGGCTTCTACGATAAAGTTTGAGCAAGCATTTAATTTTTGAAATGCAATTTTTTGCATTTCGTCTAAAACAAATTGTCGACGTAAGTATTTTCGGATTCCTGGAGCTTCGACATCCGAAAATAGGATGGCAACTGATACGTCATGCAAAAATTATCTTGATCAGGCACGAATCTCGAGGCAAAAGCTAGTCGAAAACTTCAAAAATTAAATCAGGGAGCTCCTGAACTCCGATTTCAGCAAACTTATAGTCAAACTGAGCGTCTCGGAAATACGAACCCAACGACACCAAATTCAACCCAATCCGAGCCCAAATGGGTCCAAATCAAGGACCCGAAGCGCTGTTAGAAGGTTCAAATTGCAATTTGAGTTATCAAACGGTCTCCGATTTTGACGAGCTTATACTCGAATTGAACGGCTCGACGAGAAAAATCCAACGAGCCCAAGATCGCCGAATTCCGACATCATTAAGACCTTCAAATGTCCAACAAACGGTGCATGATCAAAGGATTCGATATCGGCCATCCATTCAAACCACTCCCAATTCGTCCATGATCTCACACCTATTTACGGGCTATGCCACTTCAGAAAAACTATAAATATAGCCCTCATTCTACACAAAGGGAAGTGAAGAGAGAGAAGAAGGAGAGGAGAAAGGGGAAAAGGAGATTCCTCACCTCCTCGACCACCGCCGGAGCTCTTCCTGCCGCCTGAAGACGCCGGAATTATGCCGGATTTTTGGGAAACACCGGGAATTTGCAGAACTTTGTAACTTTGTGAGATTTGATTGTAAATTGATCGTTTTGATTTGTAAGACGGATCAACCTTTGTACTTCAAACAAATACTAGTGGAACTTTGCAACTGGGCGAGACCCCGTGGTTTTTTCCCTCTTTTGGGTTTTCCACGTAAAAACCTTGGTGTTCACTTTCTCTTTTCTATTTGTGTGCGGAATACTCTTGAAACGCTAAGACGAATATTTCCTAACTCTACTGTCGCGTATATTCTAGCACGCAACAATCATAAATAATGTTAGTCATAGTAAAAATTAGCTACTTATTATTATAAGTAATTATAACTGATATTAATTAATAATAACCAATTGTTAGTTATTATAACTAATAATAATCATAGTTATTAATAATTGTAATACTAACTAATTACTATCATTTATCATAATAATAACAGAGCTCAAGAGATCATAGAGAAATTTTCACCTGATTAATTGAAACAGTGGAGGTCAGGTGGAGTAGTTGAATCGTGTAGAGGAGGTCGGGTATGAAGGCTAGGACAGGTGGAAGCATCGGGTTTTGCAGCTGGATGAGGCGTGGGCGAATGGCAGAGGGTCGGTCAGTAGGGTTGAAGGTTCACAGGAGGAGATCAGGGTCGGCTATAACAGAGACTAACAGAGACCTGGGCCAGAGGGTTGAGGCTCTCTGGATCGGCACAGGCACAAAAGCTTCGACAACTGATTTTGACGGGAAACAGAGTGAGAGGTCGGCGGGAGATAAGTCGTGTGGAAGCCTTAGTTTGGGAGGTTCTCGGAGCAGGTTGGTGTCAGGAAAGTATCGCTAGTGTAGGGAATAAGAAGACATGGATGGGGGAGCTGGGACAGGCGTCGGGGTTGGTGTTCGGGAAAGTAATGAAGAAGACGAAGTGGCTTGGATTCGGCTGGAGCTCGATAGTGGAATATATGGGATTTCGACAGAGGCTGTCAGGTCAAGGAGCCGAACAGGTCCGGCTCTCATGCGCGGGGAAGAGGGTTTGAGATGAAGATCCGAAGAAGAAGACGAAGGCGAGAGGAGCGGGAGAAGAATTGATGAGATCTACGTGACCTGCTCTAAAGCAACGCCTAATGCAGGGTTTGCAGCGACTGTAGCATGCGATGTGTTCGGCAAAACTTCGGACAGGTAATCGTTTTATCTATTTTTTATTCCCTCTTTTTTTTGTCCTGTTCTACCACAGAGATCGTCAACTCAGTTAGCAATGTGCGAAGCCAACGAATATCACATGCTGCAATTGACAAAGTTATGATACCATGATAAAGTGAAGATCTGTAACTAATGAAACAGAGTAAAATCTAAAACAAACGATTGAGAAGCACAAAATCACATCTTTGTTACAGAAAAAAAAAATCCTTGCACATTAGAGAACTTATTACCATTTTGATTTTATTAACTACCTCCAAACAATGATCTAATGTACATATGCATCTAAGTAGTGAAACAAACAAACATCTAAGACAACAAACAGTTATCACAATTCACTAAACAATTACAACACAGCTTAACCGAACAAAAGTAGGAAAAATAGAAAGAAGCTTTAAATTGGAACAATATCCAAGCAGTCATAATCTTGCTGCCAGCACAGAAAATAGTCATCTTCTCCAACTTCCGGATAAGCATAAGGCAAGGCTTCAATCTGCTCCATCGCCGCTTCCTCCGGAGCCTGCAAATAGCACTGTTGCGCTGCTTCGGTAACTACAGATTGTTGCTTTGCTAAAATCTCTTCATACTGTTTCAACTCATCAACTCCCATCGAATGCAAGTCAATATCCCACCAAAAAGACTGATCTCTGGCTGATTGATCTTGGTTCATCGGTTCATCTTGGTTCGATGGATTTGGAACAGCATTTAGAAAGTGGTTAAGGACATGGTCGACTGAAGGTTGGCCAAAGAAGTAAGGCTTTCCGGCGGGAGAGAAAACGACGACAGCGACTTCAACGCCACAAAGAGTGGAAAGCTCACTGGCCTTTTTAAACAGACCTTGACGTCGCTTTGAGAAGCAGACTTGTCGTTTCTGTTCTTCTTCTATGCGCTTTATTTCTATCTTCCTACGGCCTTTGCCTTTTTTCTTTTTTATCTCCGCCAGATCCATCAGCTTTGTAGATCGTGAAGAGTCACCGGAGAAGTTCGGACTTTGAGGCAACGAGGAGACGTAAGTTCAGAGAGAGAGAGAGAGCGAGAGGGCAGGGGAGATTAGAAGTTTAGTGGAATGACGAGTGATGCAGAGGAACAGAACAGAGATATTATTTATAAGCTTAGGAAATGTTTTTTAGGCGTTAATAAAAGAAAGATTTGAATTTTCGGAGAAGATCTTTAACCGTTATTAGAGAATATTTCAAAATTATTTCAAATTATAGGATATTTTGTAAACGTTCAATTTTTTGAAAATGGGATTTCGAAATATGTAATAAATATAAAATTATTTAAAAAGCAAAACTATCATAATCGCAAAAATAAAATTGGCAAATTATTTTTACAAAAATGTTTAATAAGACTCTAAATTATTTAAATAATTAGAATCATTATTACAAATTTCTCAAAGGCATTTGAGCGGCTAAATATTTTTCAAATTTTGTATGTTTTTAATCAAAATAAATGTTTTCATTATACAATTCAAACTTCAAATCAAAATGTATCATATGATAAAGGGCTTCCATTTAAACATTATAATTTTATTTTTCACATTAATTATATTAATAGAATTTTTATTTTATTTTGGCTTTTAAATGCTTTTTAACATCTTAAAATTTTATTAAAGTTATATTTATAAATTTTGAAGGTCGAGCGGCTCATCGAGCTGTCCCTTGTCGTCGCATCCGTCGTAGTCCCGAGCTCCGCCGTCGAGATCCATTGTCCCGAGCTCATCTGCCATTGAGCGCTCCAACGTTTAGGAATTTGAATTTCCCTCTCGTGAGCCTATTACCAAGTCAAGTCCGAGCCAGCTCACGAGTCTTATTGACTCGTTTGCACCCCTAATATCTAGTAAATTTATCCCCGTCATGATTTAAAATGTGAAATTTCTTTTCTAATTCATATACCTTTTAATTCAACTTCAGCTTTGATTTTAGAAGTAAAAAAAAAAACAATAAAATATATAAAAAATATCTTACTATTAACTACTTTTAAATAATTATTTATTAAAATTTTAAATTATTGACATAAAATTTAAACTAATAATTTATAAATATAATATGCATCCGCCCAAATTTAACAGTAAGTTCTGCACGAGAAATATAAATTTATCACAAAAAAAAAAAACTATTAATTTAATTATTAACAAACATAAATTATAAATCACTTTAATTACAACCACAATAATTGTCCAACTAAATGTAAGCAGTCATATAGATACACTATTCGGTATCCCCTTACCGGTAATCCCATTCTCCTTTGAACCATCATTGCCTATATCTGGATACATTAAAGTGTAAGCCAACCCGATTGGTCCACGCCGGTTCAGCAACTTCAAATCCCCATTCCTCTCCTCTATTCTCTTCTCCACCATCCTCAGCTCCTCCCCAAACTCCGCAAATAGCCTCACCACCTCAACGTCATCAGTCCATTCCTCCGCTGCTCGTCGGCCAAGATATACCTCTTCACTGGCATGCCGTGAAAGTACCTCAACGAGTGCCACACCGAGCATCGTTGTGAACCGGTCCGGTATCGTTTCCATGAAAAATTGATCCGGGTCGTGAACTAGGTTGGCGAACTCGAGCGAACCTTCGACAGGAATGAACCGGCGAGAGCGGGTGGGACGAGCCGGTGGGAATCCGGCATAGGCATACTGGCCAAAGTTGACGGCGGCATGGAGGGCAGAAGCGATCCATATGAGAGTTGTGAGAGAGAGAATGAGGGCGGGAAGGGAGTCGAGGTTTGGGCGAAGTGAGCCGATCGGGAGGTCGCCATGGCCGATGAGCCGGATTTCAGACCACCAGGATCGGAGTTCGATGTCATCAACCACATCAGCGTCGAACGCATAAAAATGGGAACAAAAGGCAGTGACCCAGGAGTTAATTGCAAACCATACGTCAAGGCCGTCGGTGGCGTAAGGGTAGTCTTCTATAAGGAGTTGTATGCCAGCACGGTAGCTAGGATTGTACACCGCCATTCCCCTGTATGGAAACAAAACTAATAAATGGCTCATGTTGATCCATTTAGTAAACTAGTTAGATTTTTTAACCGTTTATTAAACATGTCAAGTTCGAGTTGACATGTCAACCCATGTATGACTCGAGAAGGACCCGTTAATATTTTTTTCATCAAAATCGGTTAACGAGTCGGGTTCTGAGCATTTGGATTGCGAGCAGGTCGAGTTCAGATTTGAGTTTTTGACTCGTTTATCAAACAAATCAGATTCAAGTTAACTACATTTGGGTCAGGTAAATTTTATGTTGGACCTGAACTCGATATGTTGACCCGTTTTGACATCCCTATTTAAATCCCCCAATAAAAAAAAATTAGAATAATTTAAAATTTTACATATACCTCTTCAGAAGATCAAAGGGAAGTTGTTGGTCTTCAAATCTCCAGTCCTCATAGATGGTGGAAGACAATTCCAATGAGAATTTTGCAGGGAACATTGTCTTCTCCAATATCCCACCGGCGTTCAAAAGTATGCTCCGAGCCAGTGAATTTATATGCATTGTATCCTTGAAATGTGGGTCAAGAAGCTTGTGAATTGGATGCATTGTACTCAGCTGTCTTCTTGTTGCAATTATAAATGGCTCAACAACAGCATGTGTGTGTAACCTATCAATAACTAGCTTAACTTAAAGTGGAAGTTATAACATGAAAAATGGTTATTTCATAAAATGATTAGAGGTGTAAGTGATTCAAGCTGGCTCATGAGCCTGGCCAAGATCGATTCGATAAAAGACTCATGAGCCGACCTCGATGAGCTAACTAGTCAAGTTTGAGCTAGTTCTGGTTCATGAGCGACCTCAAACTCATAGAATAAAGCTCAAGCTCGAACTCGTTTAGTTAGTCAAGCTTAAGCTCAAGCCAAGAATGACTTGAACTTGACTCGACTCATTCACAGCTCAAAGATTGATAATCGTTTAACATATGAACTAATTCACCAGTGGCTAATTAGTTGATGATATCCAGAATCATTAACGGAGACATGAGTTTTAGCGAGTTGCCATAATGCACCATCGATGCCATTAGTTGCAGGAAGGAAGACTCTGCTATTATTTAGGCCAATTCCTTCTTCTTCAGGCGAGCTTAGCTCAATAACCAGAGGCTTAAGTGTGTCATTATCTCTTCTTAATAGAAGGGTGCGTGAAGCATATATGCATTCTCCTTGCATATTAATCCTCCTCAAGTAAGGCATCAAGTAATCATGGTGATCTAAGATGAAAATCCTCTTTTGATCCATGGCCTATAAGAAAATAAGAAAATTATTTAGCATAGATAGCACAAGTATATATCATAAGCAATCAAAACTAAGGGGATTTACTTGCATATCAAAAAACCCTAATGCATTTACATATCCAACATGTAAATCTTTATATTTACTTGTATATTGGTTTAGTATCTTATGTTTGTTCGTAATAGCTTTTTAACTGCATTGCTTTTCAAATCACGATCATAATTTTTGCATGGCCAATGCTGTTTCACTGTGTTGCTTTCAATAATTTTTTGTGTTAGAAAGTTATTTTCTCTACTACAGCTTTACAATTAACTTTATAAAAAGCTTCCATCATCCCAAACCTAAAAAATATCAAAACATATGCATAAAAGGTGTGTTATAATAAACTATCATGATGGAACAACTGTTTAGGGAAAATACTAAAACAAACCTGGTTGACAGTTAGACCATCAAGATTGTTTTGTATGTGACTAGATAATATAGAGCTTTGCCTTCCATCTTTGCCCACAGGAGGAAAAGACTGCAAAAAACACTTATTTTAGACTTGGAGTTTATTCTCATATGAATGAGTCTTTTTGTAAATTATTGCACTAAAAATTATTTAGATATTTTTTTATTTGAATTTATTTAGCATATTTAATTTTTATAACCTAATATTTATTATTGGCAAGTGAAAACTATTGTGATCATAATAATATGAATAGTTATGATTTTTGGATCAGTATTAATCTAGATTGAGATAGCTTTTTTATTATTATTAGAAGAAGTTTTTCAGCACAATTTTTTTTAAAATAAGAAAAAAAAATAGTGGTCAAAAGGTGTGCAAAATGAAGCCTAATTGTACTCAAGGGATGTAGTTTTTTTATTATTATTGTGCGTTGAAAGAGATTTTCAAAAATCATATGAGTATGATAGTTTTATATAGTCTCAACTCAAAAAATTCAAACACAAACATTATAAATATATTATGAACTTATATGATAAAATAACACGATATTGCATGAAAAACAACTATAAAAATAAAACATTTTCAAAATGTAAGAGTCTATTAGCTGTTGAATTGTGTACAAAAATAATATGCCTTCTAAGGTGGTTTAAATAAGAACA
Source organism: Dendrobium huoshanense (assembly GCA_016618105.1). NCBI lineage: Eukaryota > Viridiplantae > Streptophyta > Magnoliopsida > Asparagales > Orchidaceae > Dendrobium > Dendrobium huoshanense. The sequence goes on from CM028342.1 coordinate 17,394,347, forward strand.
TGAATTTCATCTTATATTCAATTAGTTGAAATTCATTATTTAGTTATTTTGCTGTGTATGATGTCTATCAATAGGAAGCCTAGTGAAAAATATGATGATGATTAGTAGACTACGAGTAAGGCATTTGGTGATAAAATGTGATGCTTTATTTAATGATGAGATAATTTCTTTAGAGTCTAAAATCAAAGAGATAATTCCTATAAAATGAATAAAAAATAAACTAGGTTTATAAAATATAAATTATAATTGATTGCACATGATTTTTTTTAAGCACTCAAGGCTAGAGTATCGCAATCTATGAACTCGTGCTTTTATTTACCACCGAACATTATAAACTAGAATCAAATTAATAAAAAGGAGGAACCTTTTTCATAATATCATGAATATGAAGAGAGTAGTCATCTAAAATGTGAAATATAAAAGCTTTGAAAAAAATTATATTTATCTAGGAACAAGATTCCTAAATAACCACATAGCAAACTAACCAAAAAAACAAAGATATAAGAAAGATATAAGAAAGCTAATGGCACATTTGATCAATTGTAATTGGTTACAATGCCTTCCAAAGAGATGACACCCTCCTCACATAAATAATCTAATGGAAGCATAATAGAGTGCCATTGGGCAAAAGTTTACAAGAATTAATTCAGCCTCCAAATGAATTTCATTTTCAAATAATGTTAAAAGAAGGGATATAGAGTATACTAATACCTCTCTTATGCCAAGTAAGAGTGGCACTATGCCAAGAAACAAGGGGAGCTTTTTTAACATTCTCCCCATCAAAGAGAAATCTAAAAGTTAAATTTACAATATTCTTGAAAACACTTTAAGCAAGGACTTATTCTTCAATTAATAAGCGGCTAATTTAGAACAAAAGATCTATATAAATGAAATGGATCAACAATAATGAGAAATTTATGTTTCTGTTGACAAAAGAAAAATGTCAACTCTACTTTGAAACATAGCTTACTCCTAGAAGTTTAGATATTTCAACCTTCTTCTTGGATTCCTAACTTTCTCCTAGAAGTTTACAAGCATTCTTCCTTTCTAATTTCTATTCCAGTAATCCTAGATCATCTTGTAGGATCCTTTCTTAGCTTAATAAGTTAGAAATTATATCCATAACCATAGACTATGTAAGATTGGAAGATACCCAAGAATGGCTATAGGATTTTCCTTGGACTATAAAGAACTGTAGGAGGAAAACCTTCATTCAAAAGCTCTATCTCTCATCAAAGCTAACCTCTCTCATATTAATCTTGTTTGGTCCTTGTAGATACAATTAGTGGTTGAAGTATCATTTTTCCATCTTAATTAATCATCTAATGTGACTTGTTATGATAATTTTACTAGATATATGAACATTGTAACCCATGATCAAGCTAACATAAAACATTCTAATGTATCATAAACCTTATAGGACCATTTATTGTTTCTCAAATAATGATCTTATCACTAAATCAAACTCATTATAATAGGTGTATACCATTAAGTATAGATGACCTAAATAATAAGTTAGATTCCAATTAGACCTCTTAACCTAACAAGACTAAAGCCAACCCATTTGCCTTCCTAAAATTAATCCCTTTGATTCAACTGACCAATGTGATTGTAATGAATAATCTCAAATGCTTTAGAAGACCTCCCTATAGGTGAATAAAATTCATTAATCATTTAGTTAGACTGATTAGCCTTAATTGGTCCAACTGAACCCAACCAACCCCTTAGGGACCCTTGAATAATTTTGTGACAAATTCATTCACAACTAATCAATTGTAAAGTCTAGTAGAATCAGGCTTTTTGAAAACCCATTGTGAACTGAAAGTTGGAAGTCTTGTTACATTTCCTTGAACTTAAGTTCAAGTTACTACTCAATAGTGCTCATATTAATTTTAGGGTCATAGTCTAATTTGCTATATGATGAGCCCTCACGATTATGCATTTTCTCAATCTTGTGTTGATAAAATATAAGCCCCAAACTTCTAATAAAATGAATAACTCAATTAGTAAATATGATTTTCAAAACTTTAACGTCCGGCATATGGTAGTTTGGAGCACTTTTAAACTTTTAAGAATCCAGCACTCCCTACCGTTCATTATTTGGCCTCTAAAAAGAACGAATCAAATTTAAACCAAATTTAAAAGAACGTCCTTTGTCTAAACTTTGATGTCTTAAAAATATTTATTGCTATTTTACTTGAAAGTATTCTAAGATATCACTTCTCTTTTGACGTAATCAAATATAAGAGCTTACCTTCATGGGAAGCATAAACCTCATAATAAAATAAATCATATTTTACTCAAATGACATAGGAAAAAATCTCTATGAATATAGATATTTTTGTAATACACTATTTTTAGTTTAATCGTTACAGAATATCATTTCTATTTTTAAAGAAGATATATTATTCTCTATGTTGTATTTGATTATTAAAAAAAAAAGATATATCCATAGTTTATTTTCCCCACAAAATTTTTAGTGATTTCAATGAGGAGGGTTCCTCACTCTATCTTTAGTTGTGATTTATATTTTATATATCAATAATATGCTTACATTCTTCATGGGCTAAGATTATTCTTCTTCGAATGACCTCCTTGTCCATTTCTTCCTCGGACTAGTGTGTTCAACATCCTAAATTTTAGAAACCACCATTAATCCTTAATTTGGTGAGTGGGATTTTAAAATCTTCAAAAAGTTTCCAATTTTTTTTTAAACATCTTATTAAACAAAATTTTTATAAGTGAGATTTTAAAATTTTGAGAATCCTTAATTTTTTAACCTAATAAGACTAAAGCCAACCCATTTGCCTTCCTAAAATTAATCCCTTTGATTCAATTGACCAATGTGATTGTAATGAATAATCTCAAATGATTTAGAAGACCTCCCTATAGGTGAATAAAATTCATTAATAATTTAGTTAGATTGATTAGTCTTAATTGGTCCAACTGAACCCAACCGACCCCTTAGGGACCCTTGAATAATTTTGTGACAAATTCATTCACAACTAATCAATTGTAAAGTCTAGTAGAATCAAGCTTTTTCAAAATCCATTGTGAACTGAAAGTTGGAAGTCTTGTTACATTTCCTTGAACTTAGGTTCAATTTACTACTCAGTAGTGCTAATATTAATTTTAGGGTCATAGTCTGATTTGCTATATGATGAGCCCTCACAATTATGCATTTTCTCAATCTTGTGTTGATAAAATTTAAGCCCCAAACTTCTAAAAAATTAATAACTCAAATAGTAAATATGATTTTCAAAACTTTAAAGCCCGACATATGATAGTTTGGAGCACTTTTAAACTTTTAAGAATCCAGCACTCCCTACCGTTCATTATTTGGCCTCTAAAAAGAACGGATCAAATTTAAACCAATTTGAAAAAAATGTCCTTTGTCTAAACTTTGATGTCTTAAAAATATGTATTGCTATTTTACTTGAAAGTATTCTAAGAGATCACTTCTCTTTTGATGTAATCAAATATAAGAGCTTGCCTTTATGGGAAACATAAACCTCATAATAAAATAAATCATATCATACTCAAATGATATGTGGAAAAATCTCTATGAATATAGATATTTTTGTAATACACTAATTTTAGTTTAATCATTAAAGAATATCATTTCTATTTTTAAAGAAGATATATTATTCTCTATGTTGTATTTGATTATTAAAAAAAAAGTTATATCCATAGTTTATTTTCCCCACTAAATTTTTAGTGACTTCAATGAGGAGGGTTCCTCACTCTATCTTTAGTTGTGATTTATATTTTATATATCAATAATATGCTTACATTCTTCATGGGCTAAGATTATTCTTCTTCCAATGACTTCTTTGTCCATTTCTTCCTCGGACAAGTGTGTTCAACATCCTAAATATTGGAAACCACCATCAATCCTTAATTTGGTGAGTGGGATTTTAAAATCCACAAAAAGTTTCCCTTTTTTTTAACATCTTAATAAACAAAATTTTTATAAGTGAGATTTTAAAATTTTGAGAATCCTTAATTTTTTAACCTCCTAGCAAATCTAGAATTTTGTGGGAAAGGTTCTAAATTCACTTAAACACAATCAAACTCAAAATTCTATCTAAAGTGAAGACTTTCTAAATCTAAGTTACCTTTAAAATTCAAATTTTCATAAATTTAAAATCTTCCCACCAAAACTTCAAAATCAAAATTCACTAAAATATTTTGAGATTTTAAACTTTTGTCAATATTGAAGTTTACAATTTGGTTTTCAAAATCACAATCAAACTTCTAAAATTTAAAATTTAAATAGAAAATTTCTCTAAAATATTTTCCAATCTTACCATTTTATTGCAATTATATATTTTTGTAGTTTAATATATAATGTAGGATACGATTCAAAATTCAAAATAAAAAAATCTATTCAGATATCAAGATATTAGAAAGTTTGACTTCAGAATTTTTGCAATCTAAGAAAAGTTGCTCTTCACTTTCTCTAATGATCTAAACCTTGTTCTTGATCAATCTCAGCTTACTAATAGCAATGTAAGAAAATTTGGGATGAAATTCAAAAATCTGACAATGGCCATAAATGACTTGGTCTTCACTATAGCTAAGCCTTCTAAAGTTGCGCAAAATGATCTCATCCTAGAGTTTATTATGTGAAGTAAAACTTCAATTACCACTCAAGTCCTTAGACCCTCTATTTTCTCTAAGGCTAGACTCTCTAAGTATATTTTAGAGAACAAAGGATGAAGAAAATTATCATTTTTTATATTCTGGCTTGTTTTGACAAGTAGTACTTTTGAAATTGGTTCTTCTTTTGTGTTCGCGCTTATAACCAAGATGCAAACGTGTAATAAAAAAGACCACATTAGGTGAAGACTGGAAAAGGAAAGGATGGCAAATGAGATGGACATGGTTGTTGCTAGAGACGCAAGTGCCCCAAACCTCTCTACTTCTTGGTGGTAACAAGTTTCACCCTCTTTTCTCTGCACAACACAAAGATGTTTAACTGATAGCTAGCTCAGTAACCCAACCATTTGACTAAATATTGAAAGAGAATCCTTGAAAGAAAAAGATGAATTTTAATAGCTTGTTACAATAAATTATTCAAATGTGTTCAAATTGTTTTAGGCAGTCTCAAGCCTTGTTTTTGAAAATATGAAAGGCATAATCTACAAGAAATGATTCAAGTTGAGAAATATCATCCTTAGCACTATCAACAACAACAATAACAATCAACATCAAGGAAGGAATTTCTAGCTCCTTTTAAAGAAAGAATGAACTAGATTCAAAAGAGTGATAGTTAGAAACATTTTCAAAAATCTAACGAAGAAAGTAGATTTCAAGTTACTAGAGCCTAGGAAGTTAGAGGAAGTTGACAAGCCACTTGTATGCTTGGGATCAAGATAGAAGATTACTTCACATTCAATGATTGGTTATAAAGAAATTATTGGTGATTCGCAATGAATATTTGGTAGATTATAGCCAAGGATCTATCAAGATTATTTTTGGTGAGCCATTTGTTCCTCAAATCTCTCTAAATTTGATGATGGATGGGGCATTGTCTTTTCTCATTCATTGAAAAGAAAAATCTTAATAAAATTTATCAATCATCATAGCAGGTGCCAAAGGAAGCTCATAGAATACCTAACAAACTTGATTAGCTAATTCTTGAGGATAACTTGGGGATAACTTCATCTTTAAAGCCAGTGGAAGACTAAATCAGCGAGAGTCCAGTGGTGCAGGAAAAAATAAAGAAATTTAAAATAAAAAAATGAAAAATAAAATTGTACTCATCACAAATGAGGAAGCGAAAGCCCTTGTGTTGCTCATTCCATATGACATTTACTTTATTCCCCCCAAAAAAAAAGGATCAATGAAAAAGGATTTTATGTTTGAGTTGTCAACTTTTTATGAGAATGATATGAATTACTTGGCTAACATAACCAAAAATAGTTCTAAATTTGCTAATTATAATTAACTTAATAAATCTCTTGAATATGCTTCTAATAATGAGGCTCTGTCTTTAATTTTCGGGTACACCTATTAGTTTAGAGGTTCATTTGCCAAATTTTGAAAGTTTGGTGGAACATAAATTGAGCATTATTAAGGCTTAGGTAAACATCACTCTAATCTCTATATTTGAGAAGATTATGGAAGTCAACCATCCTAGTGGCAAAGCTCTACTGCCTAGAATGAAACCTAAAAATAAGGGAAAATAAGTAATTACAAATTCATAATCTTTGCTCCCACTACAACATACACCTACTCAAGATACCACTAATGGTGGGGTTCTCAAGGTTATTATAATTTTCTCAACCATCTTAGTAAGACGCCTACAAATTGAACATGTATGATGTCCTTATTCTTTATAAGGAGATGGGGGAAGCCTTAGTCAAGACTTTACTCAAATCTAAAACTTTTAAGGCCTAGTTAACAATAATGTCTACTGATGAGGCTCTTTAGTTCTAGGAAGTTTTTGGGTTACTTTTTTAATGAATAATTTTTTCTAGGAACTATCAAACATGATTTTCCCCTTCACGACTTAATGAATTTGACTAATCTCTTGTGTGCTTGTTGATTTAGATGCATTGGTCAACATTATGACTTAATTACTCTTACCTATCTGAAGTTTGATACCCACAAGCTTAGCTCAGATAATATCATGTTATAATGCTTCAATTAAAAGGGCATTATGGCTTTGGGTTATGTAACTCTTCTTCTAAAAATTGATGATCTAAATATAGAAGCTAAGTTTTCATTATTTATTCAAATTTCCTTCAACACTTTTCTGGGTAGAACCTAGTTTCATTAATAAAAATTGTTCCCACTTCCATGTACCAATGCATCAAATATTCTCAAGATGGTGTCGAGCAAATCATCAAGGGGTAGTTGTAATCATGCTCGATTCATGAAATTAGGATCTAAGAGAGTGAACCATAATATCTGCCAAAAAAACAAGTAGTGTTGTCTAGAGACATCAACAATAAAGGTGCAAATACAAGAAAAATAAATTAAGTTGAAAAAGTGAGAAATGAAAGAAATTCAGGCATTGGACATGCAGCTCATCGACATCCTTCCTCTCTTGTGCAACAAGGTGGTAGAATAGCTTGAGGAGCTTGTGGTCTAAGGTAGAGGAGGAGAGAATGAAAAAATAATAAAAATAATAAATAAAAGTGAGTATATGCAAAAGCTGATTTGGAATTCAACTTGAAGGATAAATCATAGGTAATAAAAATATATAAAAATAAATAAATAAATTCAATATCAAGTCAATGCCAAGGCTAATATTCAATGTATCTCTAGAGTAAGACAGAGGATAGGGTCCAAGAAAAAAGTCAAGGATGATTCTAAGTTATCTTCAAGAAGAATAAGGAGCATGTCAAACTTTAACCACATTGTTCAAGTACACTATTGTTGGGTTTACAATTAAAGTTGTTCCTAGTATAAATAAAGAATATCATAAGATTTCTAAGATTTTTTTTCCCCTTCATCTTCAAGCTCTAAATTCAATATAAAAGTTGAAGAACCTTCTATGAATGAAATAATAGAATAACCTTTTGATTGATATTCTGCTTATGTTAAAAATTTAATTAAGCAAGGTTTGATAGCATCTACCTGGACCATTGGCAAAGCTCAACACTAAGAAAATTTATAGGATATAAAATATATTAAACCAAAATTAAAAGCTTGTGATGGCTTTAGTACCATAGAATCAATGGACAATGACAAATATTATTTATTTATCTCTAATAATTTAGTTTATTCACAAAGGATATTAATTGATTTAATAAACTTTATTTTAACAACTTTGGATGAATAATAATTATTAATGGAAATTAAATACATTATTAATGAACTTAAAGAAGTTAACTTTCGCAGCGAAAAAAATTATTATCCAACATTTATAAGTTTTCTATTGAATGAGAACGAATCTAATGATTTGATTTTGTTACTTTCTGAGTTTAAGGACTATTTTGAGATGCCTAGATTATCCTCATATATAGTAGTTCATAAACATGAAATTCATCCTAATACTATTCCTCTATAGCAAGCCACTCGACGTATATGATTAGAAATTGAACAAGAACTAATAGTTAAAGTTAATAAATTAATCATATTTGGCTTCAAATTTATGTAAAATCTACTGACAAGTGATTTTTTTCTTAAGAGGCTGTCCATATAAATTCAACAAGATGTTTTTAAGATAGTATTATTTCATGTTAGTTTTTAATATTATCAAAACGTCACTGATAAGCAAACGTATATTTATAAAACAATCTCAACATTGCTTTAAATATAAGGAATGCTTATTTAATGAATTATTATTATTTTATTTATGGCATAATTTTTTATATTATTATTTAAAAATATGAATTATTTTATAATTCAACTCATAAGCTAAGAAGACCATATTTTAGTGTAAAATGAGACATTTGTTATCATATTCTTTACATAATTTAAATTAAATATCAATAAACTATCTTTTTTTGAGGAAGCAAGGAATTACAAGTTCTTGTAAATCATGTTTTCCTAAGTCATTACATTATAATTAAGTGAATATTTATCATACCTCTAATCGTTTAATTACCACTGGATTAAGCCCTGCAAGCATTTCTCGTGCAAATTCCTCATCAGTCTTCCACGCAAACTGATCAACTGCACAAATTAATATGACAGACATTTCTTAATCATGAACTAAATTAAGAGGAACATTGTTGTTAAAACCAGGACATATACAACATGGGATATGATAATATATTTAATTTAACTATCCTACGCAATAATACAGTAGTATGTCATAGATATATTAAACATATGGAAAGCAATATATCATATGTACAAAAGAACATGGACATCATCATCAACAACAACAATAACTACATCAAGCATTTATCCTACTAAGTGGGGTCAGCTATATGAATCCTTTTTTCTCTCTTGTGTACTCTTAAAAATCAAATTCTCATTTAAATCTAATAAACGAATGTCATTTTTTTTACTTTATAATCAAGTCTATAATAGAATATGAACATATAAATATAAATTCTATACTTCTTAAGTTGAAATGTTAGAAGAAAATATATGTCCATACATACAAGAATTTATGATCGTTTTTAGAGAAAGGAAATTGCATTTCATACTCTCATGGGCTTGATGAATTCCAACTTTTGTACACGGAACATATAAGCCCTACCCAATAATATGCTGAGGAGCTCCAATGTTAATCATCTTAATGAATAATTGAAAAGAACAAAAACTTACAAAAAAAAAGTCTCATTAAAAAAACAAATCACTAATTTATATATTATTACAATAACTAAAGAGCTAACGGCATATATAAGTTGATATTACCTTCTATAACTTGTGGAATTGGAAACTTGATGGTGGTAGTATTCTTAGCAATTTTGATGACTTCCTTGAATATATCCTCTGGCAAAAACTCCTTCAACTTTTCGAGAACGATGCGCTCAATATTTGCTTGTCGACTTTGAACATTCCTTCTAGTGTAAAGGTCTTTCGAGATTTGATCAAAAGATTCAAAGTTAATGATATTTGATCCTTTCAATAAAGACGTGAGCTCTGGAAGCATGAAGTGAATTACTGCTTGGATAGAGCTGGAAATGAACTCGGAGAGCTTTGTTGGACTAAATCGCTCGTCTGGTGGAACATAGAAGTCTAAGTTTATGATCTTTTGTCTTTCTTCTGTTTGATGATCTTCATCATTAAAAAAAATATCATATTAGCTCATAACACTGGTAATATATAGAAAAATAATATTATATTATCTATTTGGATCAAATTTATAAAGATGACGCATGAATGCTGATTTACTTGAAATAAGCATACTAAAAATTTATGTCACTTTATGGTTAAGAGATAGATCTAATTGTAGTCAAATTGCCCAAAATTAAATTATAATAGGATTAAAGCTCATAATCCATTTCCTAGCTATTAGGAGTATTTTAAAATTATAATATGGGGGATGAGATTTAAAATTACAAAAATTAGGTTTGATTGATTCATATTCTAATGAGTACTTTTATATGTATGTTATTATTTGATCTACTAATAACTAATCTTACATAGAGTTATCTAGTTATTTGCTAAGTGTTTGCTTATAGCTAGTTTCATCATTTAATAACAATGATAGATATTTTTAAGATTAGTTTGATATTCATTAAGCATGTTTGGATCATTTGCAACTTGGAAAATTAAGATCAATTTGTTTATCATATCAAGTAACAAAATTCAAAGAATCGAAAATCTTGGTGTGGATATCTTAGTACTTTTCATTATATTAGTTTCAGTTTGATCATTATCAAGCTTCAAGGATGATGACACATGATAGATTAATTAAAAGTATTTAAAATTATTATTAAACATATTAAAATATTCTGTAACATTTTTGGTATATAATCATGTAGATTTTATATTTATCTTATTCCTTTTATATTACTTTATGTGTAAATAATTATATTTATTAATATTATTTTGTTTTTGGGCCATAAATTTAATTGGCTAATCATTCTTATAAGGATCATCTATATGAGTTACAAAGATCAATTGATCACCTGATTTTTCTACTTTTTGAGTTTTTTAATTATGATTAATATTATAACCATATGTCATTAATTATCAAATTAATGCAATAAAGCTTAATTTGAATATCAATAATAATTTTTAATTTGAGTGTTTCTGATGCTGACAAATCTACATGATTTCACATTTTTAATATATAGCATTAAACCTTCTTAAATGAGCTAAGTATGATTAGTTAACCTAAAAAAAATTAAGCTTATATCATATGAATAATTTTAATAACCTAGAATGTTTGCTTTTACTCAAAATTTTTTTCATAGCTTACTAGCATGTATATCATTTACCATCACATGCATGGTTACTTAAAGGCATGATATTGAATATAACTTCCTTTGACATCAAAATTTAGGAAATAAGTGCATGTTATAGGTTATAGAGCAATGGTGAAGAGAAGTTGATGATGATAAAATTGGATAATCTAAAAGCATACACATAAATTAGTGTAAGGAAGATGTGGTATGGTGTAACAAATTTGATATTTTAATTTAATTTCTTTCTTGCATGCATTTACTATTTAGGCCCTTCTATTAGTTAAGTTTCATTCATGCCTATTTAATCTATGAAAGCCTAATGTTCTATCTAATATCATATTTTAGAAAAGTGAGGGTTTTCAGCATGAAATTCATCCAATATTAAATATATAATTCCTAATTTGGCTTAAATTTTAAATTAGTCATATTTCATATTCATCACAAACATTCATCAAATAATTTAGGTGAAGATTCAAAGGGTGTAAGTCTTAATGTATGCATCACCAAAAATATAAGGCATATATGTAATATTGAATGTATCCTTAGGAATACCTTCATCCAAAATCTGTAATTGACCCTAATATTAAATCAATCTTAAAGAAGATTGGATTTTCCTAAACTGATCAAATAAACAATCTATCATGAGCAAAATATATCTATTCATAGTAGTTATTTTATTTCAATGCCTATAATCAATAAAAGTTCTAATTAATCCATCCTCTTTCTTTAAGGCATTTATCATAGGGTGACACACTAGTTTTAACCATACAAATAAGTTTACAAAAGCCTACCATCAACACTCTATCTATGTAGGGAGTCTTAGAAATAGGACTAATACTTATCTCTTAATCTACAGTGAACTCTACTTTCTCCTAAGGCAAACCAAGTAAATCATTAAGAAATAAATATACATATTCATTCATCATTAAACTCCAATTTATAAAATATTATTTAATTATTTCATCCTTCATCAAAAGTAGGCTTCTTCTTTCCTTAAAAACTAAACCTTCTTATCATCTTTTAAAACAATCTTAACCTTATTTTATCGCACTTTATGCTAAATTAATATTTAGAAAAACAATGAAAATCACATCAATTTCAACTTAGGGTAATATCATCAATTCAAACTCAAACCTATAGTTTAGTAATTCAGTACCATAAGCACAGAGAACTATCATATGTAGCATTTCCAATTGATAATAAAATAGACCACCTAATACATAAAAAATTTAAAAGGACATGAACACAACGCATTAAATAATTTCTTAAATATGGAGTATGAAGCACCAAAAATAAATTAAACAGAACCAGCATGGTCTACTATAAGAGATGTACCAAAAAATACATTAGTTAAATCATGAATCTCTTATTGTGCCAATGTATGTGCTCATGCTTATACTTGATAAGGGCCATGGTTATTATTCCTTTATGTGATTTATTTTTAACTCAAAACTAGTATAGTATCCATCAATGATCCTCATATGTTATTATTTTTTTTACTGAACTGCTTGGGTTGTTATGATTATTGAATCCTTTCACCAACTCCATTATCATATCTAGCAATTAATCTTTCTTTTAATATAGTCATGGGGCAATTTATTGTTTTGTTCCTTAATTATCTATACTAACTATCTACATTTGTCCAACTAATATTTTCTTATGTCCCTTCCCATAATCAGTGCGAACATGAATATTAGTTAATCTACATAAATAAATTTGCCTTAAACCTCTTATTTGACTAACCACTCTTATTACCTTACTTTACTTGGTACATTTATTAAAGTATCTTAACCTCTTATTCATATTTTCTCCTTCACGTAATACAAGTTACTTATTATTAATTCTTAGTTAATTCTAAATGCATCTATAATAAATTAATGTTGACCCTCAACTACAAGATCATTACTTTTACCAATTTACATTATGGTTTATCATTTTACTCTTATAGATGAGTTTTCATTCAATTCTTAATATAATTGCATGAAAACATGCATAAATTTGAAATGGAAAATTTAGGTTAATGTCTCATTTTACTCCATCAAGTAATCCATGAAGGAGATGATCATATAGATTTGACATAATTCAATACATTATTCTTGACAACCATCCAAATCATTACATTGCTCCTAATTTCAATCAAATCCAACTTTGATGCATAAAATGCATTGTGGTAAGGAGCAATAGAGAAAAAGTTCCATGTAACATAACTAATTACAACATTAGATCAGCATTATACTTCATTAAAACTCTCCAAACCTTTCCATTATGATATTTAATGTTACACCATGGGCCCACATGATCTGATTCACTATAGAGCCATAAACATCTGTAGGAGAAACTCTTATATCTCATATGCAAGTATAACAATACTTTTTAGCATGATTCCACCAATAAGTCTCCTAAACTAGGGGAAAATACTTTTTAGCATGATTCCACCAATAGGCTTTAATTCTATCCAAGGTAAAAAAACCAAAATTAAATTCTCCTTCCTTTCCTTTCTTCTTCTCCTTTTCCTGAATTCTCATGATTAGCGTCCTATCTCTCTTTAGATTGTACAAAGTGATGTGAAAATGCTTTTAGCTTTCATTTTATTCATTAATCACAAAAATGTTGTACAAAAACATTAACTTTTAATCAATTTAACTTTAATAAGAAAGCTAAACAATAATTTGCTACCCTTTAGGTCAAAATTGTTAAAATTGACATATAATTTTAAGACACCATATAGAGACATCAAATGGTTAGCTGCCTAGCAACGACTATGATTGTTGAGAGAAATAATGATCAATGATATAGAGACATTATAACATTCTATGGAATATTCATCAAATAATAGTTGGCTCATACATGAAGTGTTTAGATATGGCATCTCTTTAGAGGTCTAATTGTAAGATAATGGTTATTACAGCTACAACAGGATTAAAAACTAAAGTGTCTAAAATTATAGGAATAAATATAGTCTAAGAGGAAAAATACTCTAGAAAGCTTTGATAGGGACTGATTTATTTAGAAAAAAAACTACATTCTTTGGCTAGAATGAGTCGAATATAATGAGATACAACCAAGACCACTTAAAAAAAGCTAAAAGATTTGCTTTAATTTAGCTAACAAAGAAATAAAATAAACTAGTACTTTATAGGACTCTAGATTGATTTGTGAATTAGCACTGGAATGATCTTTATAGTATTCTATTTGAATTTAAACAACCATGTTGTACAAGCTAATCAGTTGAAACTTCAAATATGTTGACACATAAAACACTTTAATTACATGCATATTTTTAGGTCTTACACACACTCTTTTACTCTAAAATGCTTATAAAAATTTCTAACTCATCTTACTTTGAGATCTCTAAGAGAAACTTCTGAATAAAAAAGCTATTGAAGAATTAATTAAGACTTCATTGATAACATTATTTTTGTGATCTTTATTTAATATGAAATAAAAGTTTATCTTTTAAAATTAAAAAAAATGCTAATATATAAGTATAGTTCATATAATATTACTATCAATGATGTCTAAACTCTAAATTACAATTCATTTGGTTCTTTAATGTTAAAATTATAATTTAAATTATTGATTTATTAAATGCAATTAAACACTACAACAACAATAACAACAATAGCAAGCATTTACAGTCGGCTACACGAATCCTTTTTTTAATTATATTTTATTAAAGTCAAATTCTCTTTAAAATCTAATGAAAATTTATTTTTAATACCGCCTAACCAAGTCTTCTAGGCATACCTCTACATGTCTAACCATAGGTCAAATATAATACTACTACTCTTCTAATAGGGTCATCAAATGACTGACACTTTATGTGACATCTAATCAACTAACCACTAATATAAATAATTCAAAATTCAACCTAAGTACAAATTTCTTCAAGAAAAAAAAATAGGGGGATTTACATACATACAGTTTTATATCACACTATTTACATATCTAATACTCAAATCTTTAATATTTCATGTATATCATCTATGGACAACTTTAATATAAAAAATATCACTCTTATATTTCACTTCTATCACCCTATAAACTTTAATATTTTATTTATTGCACTCATATTTGATCTATGGGTGTTATGCATGAAATATTAAAGTTCTGAGTATTAGATATATAAATAGCATGATATAAAGTGGTATGTATTTAAATAAATAAAAAAAAAAAATCAGGTACCTTTGTCACTAAGAGGGCGGCCGGTTCTAATCCGACGAGGATAAGGATAGGATTTTGATCCTCCAAGAACAGGTCGTTCATGTGCTATGCCTTTGCTTGGATCACCTAAATCATTGTAGTAAGCATAGTCATATATTCTCTCCCACTCCTTTCTCTCTCCCCTTCCATTTCCTCTTAAGCACACAAGCTCTTCCTGTCGTAGCTTTTGTAATGCTTCTGGCGTCTGCCTCGGCAAGTAGCTCTGCATATCAAAGCAATTAAAAACAGACCAAGCATGCAACTAAATTGATCAACTTTAGTCGAATAATGAACATTGGAAATATTTCTTATTTAAAAGTTAGCAGACATCCAACCAAATCACAACTACTCACTGTTATGGAAAAGAAGAGGCGACCAATATTGGTTAGCCTCACCGGGTAGACCCAAGACCGACAGTCAAAGTGGGCTTTACGGGACCAGTTACCAAGATCATCGATGAACATGACAGTCACTGAGTGGAGGAAGAACTCATTTCGATCACCGTTCTTCACTTGAATGGCTCCCAGCACTCCAAAGTCTTCACATAGGCTAAAACTCACACGATAAGTGAAAGTAGGTATACTTCCATGCTTTGTATTCTTTCCTTCCTTGAAATTTCTCTCTTCACTAAGCTTGCCTCTTCCTGTGTCTATGTGAAAAGAAAATGATGTTTATGTGGAACTAATTTTTTTATGCAATTAAAAAAAAAAAAAAGTTCATGTAAGCCAGAAGGTAATTATGAAATAGCTTTGGATCTGTATTTGGACAATAATAAGTTCTCATATGTTTGATCTCTATTTGGACATAGCATTGGTATGTTTTAATCTCTGCCCCTAGATAACTACAACTAGCTAGTCATCAGTCAGTTGGACTACTTAAGATGTAAGGAGGTTTGCCCTATGTCAGACACCTTCCAAACAAAATTGAACCAAGGAAGGATGTCATCTTAACATTTCTACGAAACCTTCAAATAAGAATTTAACTATAACTATAATAATTTTTGGCAACTCAAGCGCAAAGACCATGCCACCCATGACCCAACATTTCAATAAGCCTTACTAACTTGTTTCCTTTCAGCATCTATTACAGTTGCTTTTTAGGTACGACAACTATAGCCTCTAAATCTATAATATATTAGAAAAATAATTTTTTCATGACTCAATTACTTTGATTTCATGCATCAAAAACTCCTCTTTCCAACAAAGAGAAGTTGCACTCCTTGAAGAGACATCCTCCCTTTCTAAAGAGCTAAATATAATAAATAGAGAACACTGAAGTAGAAATTCTTTCTTTATTATACAAAGCTTACAGCCTAGATCATTCTCAACTAACTCAATATAACGATGAAAATGCTTCATCCACCAAGCACCAATTTAATTTTGGTGATGGTCCTCCTACCATGACCCATGTATTTATGATTTGTATATTTATTTAAATTAGGAATATAATCCTCAATAGAACATGATTAATCAATTTTGTAAAAAAATAATGAAATCATTTATAAGATTCAATGGAATGCACTGATGTCTATTTTCAAAGGAAAATTATTAGCATGTGTCCATTATAACTTTGAGACTGAAGCTCCTCCATGCATAGGAATGCAAATAAAAAATTTCTAATTCAAAAAATATTTGTACTAAAAAATTACTACTGAAATTAGTAAGAAAGTTGTCCTGAACGAAGACTTAGGCTTCGTTTGGGGCGGCTTTTTTACTGCTTCTTAAAGAAACTTTTTAGTGCAAAAATTAAAATTTTGTACTAGAAAACTGCTTTAAGAAACAATAAAAAAGTTGTCCCAAACGAAACCTTAATCTGTCAATCCTTTTGACTAGATGGTTATTGAGCCATTAAAAAGAAGTTTCCTTCAATTTTCTGGTTGAAACCAAGTTCTGATGAAGTGAAAGTGAATTGTAATGGTTGCTTTGCTAATTTGGTTGCTATAGGTGGTGGCCATATATGAGATTCAGTTTGGAAAATTGTTTGTTGATTATGTGTTTCTTTTAAAAGTCAAAAGTGCTTTTGAGGCTTATCTGAAATACCTTTTGTTAGTATTAAACTAATTTACTTTGCTTTGCTTCATATCTTCTTGGTTGATAAAAAAATTGGTTATGATTATTTTTAAGATCTTAGCAAAATCAAGTTCCTTAACATTTAATGAGTCACTTAACCCTCAAAAACAGTTTGAGTTGCATCACAAAATAAGCTTATCGATGGCACAAGAACTTCCTATCACGCTTTGTTCTGGAGCTTTTTCTAAGTTTTTTGTATATATTTCTGCTCATCACTGCATTCTTTTACTCTCTTTTTTTTTTTTCTTTTATGGGAATTTAATCATTTCTTTTGTAATTCTTTTATAACATTAAATTTTTTTTTCCTTTTGTTAAAACAAAATGGCAGACACCCATTACCACAAAAAAAGAAAATCAAATTAAATACTCCATGTTAATCATTACAATGGACTTACTTTGATCAATTTGGGTACTACTATAGAGCTGGAGAGTGGTGAGCTTCCCTGGTCTTGACAAGCGTGAGTTCCTAAACACAACAACAGCAGCCTTCACGTTAAAAGGAGAAGAATGATGACTAGCCAAGAGAGAAAGGCATGCTTGAGGCTTATTAGACCAGCATTCCTTCTTCTCCTTCTGCTGTTGCTGTTTATTTTGAGCCATTGTAGAGAGAAAGAGAGGAGGAAGAATATTTACATGTCCTTCTAATTAGATATCTAAGACCACTAACAAGGGAAGATAATATAGGAGAAATTCAGCGAAAGAAGTTTAGGAAGGAATTGCTTGTAGATAAAGGGAGCAGACTGGAATATGGGAAAAAGAAGGCAGGGGAATAATTATTGTCTTTATCTTTACCCTTGCATCAGATGCCAATCTTTCATTTTCATTCAGCATTGCTTTTGATAAATTTAAGATTGTGGGAGGTTTAAACAAAAGATTCAAATTTGCAGTCTCATG
Source organism: Dendrobium huoshanense (assembly GCA_016618105.1). NCBI lineage: Eukaryota > Viridiplantae > Streptophyta > Magnoliopsida > Asparagales > Orchidaceae > Dendrobium > Dendrobium huoshanense. Next base: position 17,412,336 of record CM028342.1, read on the forward strand.
TTAAGCTATGAGAAGAATGTATAAATTATACACGACTGTCAGGAGTGTTGACCCCTGCGGTAAAAAATTGCTAAAATGATTACCTGCTCAAATCCTGTCCGTATCAGCCGCTTCTACAGTACTCCATACACCCCCACCGGGCTTAATTTGCTGGGTTGGTGGGAGAACCCCTATCTCCTTTCTGCCTCCCAACCTGCACGCCTGTAGCCTCCCATCAGACATCCAGAACTCGAACGTGCCCTTCTTCTCTGCCGAAGAAAGCTCCTATACGATCTTACCCGCCTCCTCCTTTTGGCCTCATCCATTCGACCCCAATCAAGCGTCTAAATCGTAGCTCCCTCAAACAAGCCGCAAATCTCACACCCTACCTCAAGCCGCCAACGCCTCATCCCTCTCCGACTTCTGATCACAGCAGCACCATCCGACTTTTCATCTCATACCCAACGCCCAGCTTCCATCTCCAGCAGCCGAACGGTCTTCCTCACGCTCGAGCTCTCGATCTCTGCTATCGTGAGATCCGTGGAACCAATCTCGCGTGAAGGCTTCACAGTCCGAACCCTGTGCCTGCCGCAGTAGATCCCCTCGTCTGCCCGACGAGGGCAAGCCTCAGCCCTATCAGCCATATCTTGTTCATTCACCCGACCCAAGTGCAGGGGATTCCTCCTTCTAATGATTAATTATAACTAATTAACATTAGTTATAATTAATTACTGATTAATTATATCTAGTTAACATTATTAGAATTTATTCCAATTAATTAACACTAGTCATAGTTAATTGCAATTAATTACTAAGGATTATAATTAATTTTGATTCATTAAAATAATTATCATTAATTAATTAATTATTAATAATTATTAGTAATTTTTGTAATCATAGTTGATCATCATTAATTATAATTGACAATAGTTCCTTATAATTCATGATTATTAATTATGATTAATCTTAGTTAATCATAATTAATTATCATCAACTATGATTAATTACTATTAATCGTAGTTGATTATTATAAATTATAATTAAAATATAATACTCGCCTTCGTTGTCAGAATGCCGACATAGACGACTTCGTTCATGTAAGTATAACCTCCAAAACTTAAAAAATCTTGCATTTGACGTTCGCGACGTACTAGAGAACCCTCTGTACACACCCTCGTAGCATGGCCGGGACACTTTTAAGTACCCTTAAGTGTTTGTGTAGCGTGGCGGGTGAAAGAAAATCGCGTGTTTTTAAACAAATACCCCGAAGGCCCATAAGCGCTCTTATAGCATGGCGGGGATTGAAGAAATGCGGCCACAGTGTCATCCAACACCTACATGAAACGCTCATGTAGCATGGAGGGGAAGGTTATGATTCTCGAATTTTCCTAAACAGGGGAGATGCCTAAAGGCTGCTGAAATTTATACTGAAATTCACAGGATTTATACAAACAAACAGAGGACCTGATTTGAATTTAAATGAATAGCAAAGGACCTAAACTTGAACAACTAAACAAGGGACATGAACTTGATTTGAATCAAATGGCAAGGACTCAAACTAAACACTGGACCACAAGTAATCAGCACTAAATAAAGAAAATGCACATTCACATTAAAATGCAAATGCTAATTAATGTCCCTAATGTTTAAATAAAAGTCAATGAATAAGGACTTATAATGTGCCCAATAATACGCTTATAAGTGGCTATAAAGAACATATAATGATCGACCATTAACATATAAGTGTATGTTGAGGACTTATACTGAACAGTAACAAGAACATGAACCTACTACAAATACAACGGTTCACTTACAAGTAGCTACATAAAGGTCGTGAATATTCATGGATGATAATGATTGTAAATGACAATAAAGATTAATGAAACTGTTGCATTTGAACCATTGCAATCAAATATATCAAGTAATAGATGAGCTCCAATACACAAAATGAACTGCCGATAAATGATAGTATGAACATGTAGTGATATGCTCGTGCGTGAAGCATATAAAGCACACAACAAACACCACTGGCTTACAGCCCACAATATGAAATCTCTAACGAATGCTACAATTATTATAACGATCAAAGTGTAAATGCCAGCTAGCAATAAAGATGATGTTATCACTCATGTTACGAATCAACAGTCAATGTGATGAATAACTAATAGCATGCATAATGAATTGTCTAGATGTAAATAATGAGAGGCATGTAATGAATATGATGATTTGCTAGCAATCATACGCAATGAATGTAATACGCTTACTAGTGAAGCAAAAGAATTGTGAAGGAAATAGTTTCCTTGCCATCAAGGTTGGTTAACTTGCAAATTAGTACACAATAGCCTACTCGTAAGCAATGAATGATGGTCTAATTTATTTGAAGATAATAACAACTCAGATGTTGTGAGCATGGTAGATCACTTATGCACACAAATGCAGATGATATTTACATGAAAGAATCAAGAGTCATGAGGCAATTATGTACCCCTACAAATCGATGTGGTAGATTTTTCAGGCATATAACACTTCGCCAACAAGTGGAAAGTGAGGTTTGTAGTGCAAATACAACATTCATCAAAGGGCAAGTGCGTTAGACCTTCGTCTGGCCAAACCGCTAATCAGATGACCAATGTCATGTCCTTACTAGTAAGAAACTATTTGAGAACCAATATTAATAATATTCTCGACCAGATATCAGCTCTTTATGAACTGAAGTAATTTTCAAATTTGTCTACCTTGACAAATTATTACATAGGGTGTATGCGAATTTGAGAGGTATTTGAAATATTTTGAGTTAACCCCTCCGATTGAGATTAGCATTCAACACGATCATTATTATGGTGCACTTATGGGTAATTTAATTTGTGGATTGAAAATTGTCAACTCTGTCTACTTACCAATAAGGATCGAGTTCTTCATAGATTGTATTTCTTTATTGGTGATTTTTTTTTTGTTATAGGTCTTGAAAGCATAATATAAACGTATTAAAACAAATATCTTGGTCAACCCCATGCGTATATTTATTTGATAGTTTAAGTCATGTCCAATCCTATCTACTCGAATAGAAGTATATGGCTCAAACTTTAAATTCATCATTTGACCCGTGCAGGATCCTCATATGTCATGTGTGTACCCATGACGTGCTAGCAAGGACCCATACATGTATATGATTTTACATGCATTTTCTATGATGCGGTTATATGATTGTCGTACATATACAATAAATAAATATATCGTACGCGCGTATGTGTATACATGCTTGTGCGAGTGCTTGCATATTCACATAATAAGATTTACATGCTGCAATGCAAGCAGAAGGGCATTTTGAAATACTTGACGTCAATCAACCATGCAATTAATGCCATTTGAGTGTGTGCAACATTCTGTTTGGAAGATTGTACATGTCTTTTGTCCACTTGTATGAATATTGCGGATCTCATGGCATTATGTAGTAGCTTGTAAACGACTTCTATCTGCTTATACAAGCGCCACGGATCTGGTGGTGTTGCGTCATGCTTCAGTGGAATTATTGTATTTGCCAGATAATGAATTGTTATTGAGTGTGTGAATGCCCCAATGTTTATTGTATGTTGGTTATCATTGTTTGTAGAAGCTTTCTTTCATTGCATTTTTTGTGTTTTACTTGCAAATGACATATCATATACATGATGGGTCTCCTACAATGACTCGTAAGCATTTATATGTATTGTAGATATGTTGTCTTTTCTAGTAGGTGACTTGGTGTGTTCGTTTACAATTAAGTTGTGTTGATAGCATGAGACCACTTCCCTTGCAACCATCTTATTTTGCTTGTAGACATGTTGCAGCTCTCACATATCGTTCATCATCACTTGCATGTTAATCCCTCTGCTTATAGTGGGTAAATGCATTTGCTTGCCATTGAACTATTGTAGATTATACGGATATCCTAGCAAGTGTTGCATGCTTCTACATATGTTTGCAAGGAACATCATCAACTATAATCAAGTTGATTTACTCATTGCATAATCATTTACTGTTGTCTATAAACGTTCATAGGTTTTCTATAGTTGCTTGTAAGTGAAACATTGTATACTCTACGAGTTCATGTTCATGCCTTTAAGTAGATCCCTTTAATCATTACATGTATCATTTGTTGATGTTTGTTATTTGTTTATGCTTGCATTTTCACACTATTGAGATTTCAACACAAATCCTCCATTCATCCATTTTTTTTTTTTTTTTTTTTTTTTTTTTTGCATAATCAAGGCTATTAATTAACATTTATATTTTAATATGAGATGTATGTTTGTTAATTAAAAGTCTCAACCCCTATTTGTCATTTGAGTTTGGTTCCCTGCTGCCCTTTTTCAAATTTGAAAGTCCCTTGTCAATTGTTCAAGTTCAGGTCCTCTGTCATTGAAAAATTCGACAGCCTCCCAACGTCTCCCATGTTTAGGAAATTTTTCAGAAGTCTGGGTCAACCCACCAAACTACGAGAGCATATATGATAGGTATCGAGTGACACCACAACTGTGCTCTTCATTTCCACCGCGCTACAATAGCGTGCATGGTCTTTGAGGTACCTGCTTTAAAATGCAGTTTTTCCTTGTCGGTACTGTGGATACTTAGAAGTGTCCCCGCCATGCTACATAAGCGTGTACAAGGTCGACACACATCGTCGTAAACTTTGCACTAGGATCCCTCCTACCCTGCTACGAGAGAGCGTATAGGAGGCACTCCGGATCATCGCAAACACAGAGAGAAGAATTTTAATGGATTTTGAGTTTGAGAACCGTTATACCTGCATTGAGTGGCTTTTGAGTTTGAGAACCGTTATAATTGCGCAACGAGATGACGACGACAATAAGAATTTGCAAAATGTCCCATCTCTCCTTTTTTTATTTTTATTGATCTTTCCTTTTCTCATATATATATATATATATATTCTCCTTTTTTTAAATCTTTTCTTTCTTTTTGTATGTGTCTATATGTATGTATTTATATACAATAATAATAAAAATAACAATAATAATATATATAAATAATTTTGCCTTATGAGGAGTCGATTGAGGGCTATATATGAGTGGAATTTAAATGTGGGTTTGGTTGTTGAGTTGGTTATTTGGGTGGTAAGGAGCTAAGGGCTTAGGGAAGAAGCTGGTTGGAAGGAGGCGGCTTTGAGGTGCACCTGGTGGATTGATCGTTTTTCTTTGGCGCGTGGTATAGGTTGTGGATTTCAATTTCTTCACTTGAGGAGGGAGATATGGCCGGCTTTAGAGGGAGTTAGGTGCAGATCAATACTAGAGGCGTAAGTAAGGTCGAGTTCTGAATTTAGGATGGGAGGCTACAAGTGTTCGTGGGCTGTTTAGGATCAGCAGGAGCTGCAGGACGATATGCCAGTGCCGCTGAACAATAGGTAAACAAGATTTCAAGGAGGATTTGAGCAGGATTGTGCAAAAATTGCACAAGATTTCCAAAATTTTCTAGGATTTTTAATAGAGGGCAACATCATGCTTCTTATTAAGCTTGTTCACAAACTTTAATTAATATTATTCATGAATATAAATAAACTAAACATATAATTATTTAACTTTAATTATTTAATAATCAAATATTTTAAAATTATATAAACTTATTTGATTATGTAAATAAACAATCAAAGATTGACTATAATCATATCAAATCACAAGTAACTTGTAGAATGCTCAATTCATTCACAACCCTAATTTTTTAAATGGGTTCATATTCATTCTAGTATTAACAAATACTCACAAAATACTCAACAAATACTCACAACCGAGTATTTACAAATACGCAATAAATTTGGACGGTCCAAACTCCGCACATAATAATTTCTCCCATCTTCGATCTTCAATTTTTAAGAAGTATATTTGATTAATTTGACTACAAGAACCATATCGAAAAATTTAATTTCTTATTTTCATGTTTGAGACATGCTATAATACTTACAAAATGATAATCACAATTTGCTTCCCAAAAGTCCAACAAAGACCTCAATCACTTGCACATTATTACATCTTAAGTCCTCACGAAGATCAAGTACTCTTCAGTTCGCTGAAACCACTTTGCCAAGAAATTAAAGCCTGCAAAAACCAATACAAGAGACCTCGATCAGTTCAAAACAATGAAAGATTTCAACAATATAAACAAGAAAATAATCATTTAACCCCGTGATTCATATACCTAATAATAACCGGATTACAAAACTTCCTTCTAGTCACAAAAATGGTTTTTGATACTCTCATGAGAACGCAAAAAGTAATCACGAATTGTTCTCCTTTTCAAAGAAGACGGAGGATTAAGAACTGAAGAAGGGCTGTCAAATGCTGCCACTGAATCTGGGGTCCTCTGCATGTCTACTCCTTCAGCCGGGAACAAGCCAAGTTTTCTTTTCTTGAAAGACTCGGGTGTGCTATACTCTTCAAATTTAGTTCTTAAGGGTGAGGATGAATTCACCGTTGTTTTCTTTGAAGTACAAGAGGCATCTGCAAAGCCATTGAAATCTTCTATGTTTAGCTTCCTAATTATCTTGCTTGGGGTTGCAGTAACTCTCTTCCGCAATGAACATGGGGATCTTGTACTGATACAGCTTTCTTTCTTGATGTTCCAGACATGGACCTGCAACAACCATGATTGTATTACATCTCAAGTGTTAACATTTCAGATTGATAACAGTTATTTATTTAGGCCCACCAACCATGTAATCATCCGAAGAAGTAGCTAGCTTCCCAACCTCTGTCGAGCACCTGATGATGAAACAAATTTATTAATAAAATGCAGGACAATGAAGCAAAAAACCCATAATAGATAGTCTAATTTAGGACTTTTGTTTCAGCGTTTTTTTTTTTTTTCCTTTTCCTTTTTAGAAAGAGAAATTACTTTTTCGTCGCTGTTTGGATGGGATGCTTCTATAGAAATGCTTTTAGAGAACTTCATTTTTCTACTATTTTGAGAAGTTTTTTTATATTTGTTTCTCCGTTGTCTTAACTATTGTTTCTAAAACTATCTTTTGCAAAAGAAGATGAAGAACCAAATGAAGCCTTGAGTTAGGTGAATTTACACAACACAATTCTTATGTACTTAAATTTTTAATGTAAATCTTTATATTTACTTATATAATACCCTAATCTTGAAATCACATCAAAAATGCAATTAATATTAACTTACATTAAGTTAAATACACAATTTATTGCTTATATTTTGATGTGATTCAGATATGTAAATAGATAACACTTATGTAGTATGTATGTAAATCCCAAATTTGAGTATTGGAGCTTACCAAGCAACTGCAGTTACTTCCTTTTCATGACCAGTGAGTGAGACTGGAGCACTTTCAGGCTTGTCCACCTGGTGTAAGAATTTATTAGCATTTTTCAAACTGTAGAAATGTCAAAAAGTAGACAAGCCATGCGATAAGATTGAGAATTACCCTCCAGATGTATGCATTTCCATCACCAGAACCGCTAAGAATGTGCGAACCATCAGGACTTACTGCTGACTGCACCATGACAAAAACAATGGTTGAAAGAATATGTAAAAATGCTTTTATTTTCTCGCATGTAATTAATGGGCCACGTTTACAAAGATTAGCATTATTTTTAATTTAATAAATTAATAAGACAATGGGTTATGTGGTAAATGTAAGTCAATACATGAAAATTTGATAATTTGCCGAATACTTTCCTGATGGGAGAAAGAGATTGCAGCTTAATAGAGAATTTCTTGCGTGTGAAAATCCATCCAAGGAGTACTTATCCATGCTTATTTTGTGTTTGTCCTTTTCTAAAAATATAATAGCATGCATATTAATTAAATTTAGGGAATATGATCTCTTGTGCCCTAAATACATGCTATTATACGCAGATTTCTTAAGAGATATGTCATGTTTATCTCATACAGTTGTTTTCACCTAAAGACATATTCATCTCATTTCGATTTGAATTCAAAATCCTTATGACCGTGACTTTAAATAAATATATATAACCCTTTTATTATTCAAAAAGGGAATTAACAGTTTCTGGATTTGTTATGCATTACTATTGAGTTGTGTATTTTTTAAGTTTTTAAAAATCGGACTGAATCGAGCAATTTGACCAATTCAACCGTGAACCTGTCAAGTACATCGTAAAAACAGCTTCTGCATCAGCCCGGACAATACCGACAATAATCACTGGTTCAACCGATGAATCGAATGATTTGTATTATTTATTAACGATAACTATTTAACATGAATGATTTGTAGATGCAAATTCATAATATAAATTTAATATACAATCTATACATTTAAATTATATCTACGCATACAATAAAAAGTAATAATAATTTATGCTAAATTTAAATTAAATGTGTTTAAATTTAAAATTATATAATATATTATCTATATATGATTTTTTTTTACTTTGTAGTCATAAATTTATATTATTTTATGATTATTACATCATTATTAATTAATTTAAATATTATTTAAATAATTTAATATTTATAACATCATCTGGTTCAGCTTCCAGTTCAATCACAATCGAATCATTGAATCTTAAAAATCTCATTCTAGTTCATTTTTTAAGTTTTTAAAAATCGGACTGAATCGAGCAATTTGACCAATTCAACCGTGAACCTGTCAAGTACATCGTAAAAACAGCTTCTGCATCAGCCCGGACAATACCGACAATAATCACTGGTTCAACCGATGAATCGAATGATTTGTATTATTTATTAACGATAACTATTTAACATGAATGATTTGTAGATGCAAATTCATAATATAAATTTAATATACAATCTATACATTTAAATTATATCTACGCATACAATAAAAAGTAATAATAATTTATGCTAAATTTAAATTAAATGTGTTTAAATTTAAAATTATATAATATATTATCTATATATGATTTTTTTTTTACTTTGTAGTCATAAATTTATATTATTTTATGATTATTACATCATTATTAATTAATTTAAATATTATTTAAATAATTTAATATTTATAACATCATCTGGTTCAGCTTCCAGTTCAATCACAATCGAATCATTGAATCTTAAAAATCTCATTCTAGTTCAAGGTTGGGTCAGGTTTTCACAGTCTTGATATTTTTTATGACTTAAAATTTTTCTTTGATGAGATAATTTGTTGTCATATATTATAATTTATATTAATCTGTACCCTAAAGCTAAAAACATATGATTCTCTAACTTTCTTATTCTTTAACTGGTGTTTGAGATTTTGGTGGCCATTTGTGATTTTTCTTCCATGGTTATCAGCTTAGCAATAAATAAGGTTGTCTTGAATATATATATATATATATATATATATATATATATATATATATATATATATATATATATATATATATATATATATATATATATATATATATATATATATATATATATATATATACACACACTTCTGTTAAATATGTTCCTGCAAGGATATTAACATATTTGGATTGGCACTATAATAATGTTTTAGTCATGCATTTATATTCACATTCAAGATAGAGGTACAATTAGTATTCCAAATGTAGATAGAAATTTGAGCGCTGTCTGTTAGAAAGTTTAAGGAAAAATAACATTTTGTATTGCAGTATTTTATACATCAAGGTCAATGTAGAGATTTAAACATTGGTATATCTTCCAGAGTAGCCATAGCAACTTTTATAATAAGATTTATAAATATGCAAAATATCACATAATGGACTATGTTTAGTGATTTATATGGCATTTTCAAATGAAAGTCAATTTATAAGAATACTTGTTTGGCCTAAGGGGAGATAAATTTTTTAATAATTTTATTTGGAATAAGAGTGCAAATTAGAGCTTTTTTAGAACAACAACAACATATCCTTTAGCCCGGTATATGGGGTCGGCTACATGAATTCTTTTTCTCTATTGTGTCATGTTAAAAGTCAAATTCTCATTTAAATCTAATAAAAAAAGTCATTTCTAATATTTTCTAACCAAGTCTTTTAAGGTCTACATCTACTTCTCTTAAACATAAGCCAAATCTAATACATCTATTCTCTTAACTCATCAATCAGAAGACTGGCATTTTTATGTGACCAAACCATCAGAGGCAACTCTCTCTAATCTTTTATGCCATTGAAGCTACTCCAACCTTCACGTGTATGCTTGTTTCGCATTCTATTTCTAAGAGTAAATCCACACAGGCACTCATCGACCTAAGCATCCTCATACCTGCAACGCTTAAGTTAATTTTATGTTTCTCTTTTAATGACCAATTTCAATGTCATAACGGATTGCACGACTCACCACCATCTTATAAAATTTTTCCTTAAGTTTAAGGGTTTTTTTTTTCTATCACACAATAGGCCCCATTAGGGGTGTCAATTTCTTACCCGACCCGAACCAGACCCAAAAAATCCAAGTGCGTGTCAACCCGTTTGTTAAACGGGTCGGGTTCGGGTTCAAAATTTTGACCTGTTTGAAAAACAGGTCGGGTCCGGGTTGACCCGACAACCCGCGGGTCAACCCGTTTAACCCGGTTTCCGGCCATACTCGCCCAGTCGCCCGCACTCGCTCGCGATCCCTCCCACAGTCGCTCGCGCTCCGCCCTCGCTGGCTCGCTCACAATCCCGCCCGCACTCGCGATCCCTCCCGCAGTCGCTCGAGCTCCGCCCTTGCTCCGTCGCTCGCGAAGAAGCGAACCCGCTCCGCGCCTCCGCCTCCGCCCTCTCTCGCGATCCCACTAAATCCAGCGCGGGTCAAGTTGGGTCAACCCGGCCAGGTCGGGTCCGGGTTGAAATGTCCGACCCGTTTGCAAAAACGGGTCGGGTTCAAGTTGACCAGTCTAGATCCGGTTCGGGTCAGGTTCGACCCAAACCCGACGGGTTGACCCGAATTGACACCCCTAGGCCCCATACATTCCTCCACAAAATATCCCCATCTCTATTTCACTATCACTCTAGACAAGAAATCTGAAATATCTAAAACTTATATTCTTATTAATGACTTAATCCACAAAATCACAATGCCTTATTCATTCTATTACTACTAAAATTACACTCCATATATTTGATTTTAGATCTACTCAAACGAAAACCTTTAGAATTTAAGCTTTACCTCAATAATTCAAGTTTACCTTCAACTCCCTCTCTAGTCTTATCAATAACAAGAATAACATCAGCAAAAAGCATACACCAAGGTACATCCTCCTAATAATGTCTAGTAAGAATATCGATGACTAAAGCAAAAAAAAATATATGGGCTTAAATTGATCCTTGATGTAATCCAACTGAAATAGGAAAATACTTGGTCCAACCTTTTTGTGTTTGAACAAAAGTAAAACCTCCTACATGCATATCCTTAATGACTTAAGTAAAAGCATTATTAACCCCTTTCTTTTCTAAAATTCTTCATAGCACTTCTCTTGGAACATTATCATAAGCTTTATCTGAATCAATAAATATCATATGCAGATCCTCCATATTCTCCCTATACTTCTACATCAAACCTCTCAATAAATGTATAGCTTCCGTAGTAAACCTACTTGGCATGAATCCAAATTGATTATGAAAAACATTAGTATCACAGCGTAACCTATGCTCAACAACTCTCTCCTAAAGTTTTAAAATATGACACATTAACTTAATTCCTCCATAATTAATGCACTCTTGTGCATAACATTTATTCTTAAAAATAGAATTAAACACACTCCTTTTTCACTCATCTAGTTACTTTTAATATTCAAAATAATATTAAAAAGTTTCATAAGCTAAGAAAGTCATTTATATCCTAAGTATTTCCACACCTCTAATGAAATATCATCAAGTCTATAGCTTTTTAACATTTCATTTTCTTTAAAGTCTCACTAACTTCGATTTTACTAATACACCGATAAAAATAAATTTTTACTTTCATTTAGAGTACTAAAGTCATTAAAATCAATCTTATTCTCACAATCTTCATTGAAAAACTTATCAAAATATCTCATTCACATTTGTCGAATATCATCCTCTTCTAATAAAAACACTTTTATTTTCATCCTCAATCCAATTCTGATGTGATGCATGGATGGAGTTACACAAAATTTAAAAGAGAATTAAATTCTAGCTCAACCAATTATATCAACATGCATCAAAGTCAAGGCAATTATAAATCATTCGCAGCGTTCGATATGCTAGGCAAAGAAATACAACAAGAAAACCAAGTCTTTAAGCAATTGCAAACGAGAACATAACACAAAAGCTAGTAAATAAAAATTCCCAAGATTAATACCAAGTTGTTCACACTTTGGGACCGTTGGCACTCTTCCTACGAAGACTAAGTTGAGCGGCGGAAGATTGTCCAAGCGAGCAAGGAGGTTGCCACTAAGATGGAAGCACCAACGAACGTCGCCATGGAAGAGGATCTCGGAGGTGGAGGAGGCACGGTAGCTCGACCTTCGATACGCCAAGTATAGACGGAAAAGTGTTCGTCAATTGATTCTATGAGCGTCGGCACAATGCGGGCTAGATAATCTTCGACGGTATCGTCGAAATCAAATCCGACGTCGAAGAATTGGGAACGGAGGATGTCGACCCTTCCGTTGTCGTCGTATTCAAAACCATAATTCCACTCTTGTCCGTCCATGCATCCTTGGATAGGAATCGGATGGTCGCCACAAGAGGGATCTTCCAAACGGATGGGTGGAGTGGCAGCTTGGCTAGGAGAAAGAGGGAGCCGGCGGTAGAGCAAGGAGGGGAGGGGGCCGGCCAAGAAAGAAAACTGAAGTTTTCTTTCAGCTTTTGTGAAATTAGGAGGGAGGGATTTAGGGGTTTGAAATTCCAAATAATGTAATTAAAGCATTAATTGAAAATTTCAATTAAGGAGGGATTAGGGGAGAGCCGGCGGTAGGAAGAGAGAGGGGAAGAGGGAAGATTTCAAAACTGAAATTAGTTTCAGTTTTAGTGAAATTGGAGGGAAAATAAATTTGGATTTAATGTGGGTTTCAAATGAGGTGGGGGGTTAATGAGGGAATTAATGGAGAGGCCAATGAAGGGGCCGGCGGCATGTATGGGGGAGAGAGGGTTGGGGAGAAAGAGAGAGAGGTTTCCAAACTTAGAAGATGACTAGGCAAAAGTTTTAAATAAATCCAAATTAATTTTGAATTGAATTTGAATTCATTCCAAACTTTCCATATATGGCTTCTTCCAAATTTGGAAAGAAATTTGAAATTTGAAAATCAAATTTCTAAGAGAGGTGGGAAAAACAAGTGGGGAGGTGGTGGTGGGATGGGGGTCGGCAGCAAGGTGGTGGCTCGGGGAGGGGAGGGAGGATAGCCGGCGGCAAACTCCAAGGAGAGATGGCAGCTCGGGTTGGGGCTCCAAGGTGACGGCAAGTGTGGAGGAGGCCGGCTTCTTCCCACTTGTTGGTATGGATGGTGGCGTTTGTAGACGAGGAGAGGATCAATGGATGCTAATCCTAAGAGAACTCACAAAGAGATCTCATGTGAAGAACTCACTAAGAGATCTTCAAGAGGGAACTCACAAAGAGATCCATACTTTGGCACTCACAAAGAGAACACAAAACAAAATTTCATTCAATACTTCAATAATAAAAATACAAGATACAACGGCCATATAAATAGGCCCAACAGAAAAATAATGCGCAAAGTCTAAAATGCCCCTTGGGGCTACACAAGCAACTATTACCCTCAGGGGTAAAAATGGAAACTACGAAAATACAATCATAAAATGAAAACTAAAAAATACAAATGAGATCATAAATAAAGGCTAGCAATCTCGGCCGTCGATCTCCGTGGTCGTCTCTGATAAGCGCGCCGAAATCTCCTATCGATGACCTCATCATTCTCCCCGGGTGGGAGAGAACTCGACCCCGTCGAGTGTGTGCTACGAAAGCTCTCATATAACTCCAGCAGGTCCGGGTCCAGTCTCAGTAGCTCCTCACGATCGATCCACGTGTCCTCTGTCTCCGGAGTTCCTTTCCAATGGACCAAGTACCGTTGGCGACCTCCATCTTTTGTGGAAATAATCTCATCATCCAGAATGGTTTCAATCTTTTCCGCTCTAGGTAAGTGGGGTAAATTGGGGAGTGGAGGAAGGCTAGGGATCTCACCAGGTGGGGTCACACAAGGCTCGTTATGAAGTGGATTGTTGGGGTTTAAATCAGGACCCTCAAAGGCTACTATATCCTCAATATTAAAAGTGGGATTCATATTAAACCCTTCCGGGAGTTCTAGCACATAAGCATTATCGTTAACCTTCGCAAGTATTTTAAAAGGCCCGGCACTTCTCGCATGTAGTTTCTTTACGGACCCAGGAGGAAAACGCTCCGGGCGGATCCGTACCATCACAAAATCTCCCACCTTGAATTCTTTAAATCTTCTCTTCTTATCAGCATGAATTTTATAATTAGTGTTGCTTTGTTCAATTTTCTTTTTAATTTCATTGTGTAACTCATGCAGATGAGATGCGAATGCAAATGCAGACTCAGATGTTCTAGTCCTAGGACTCATGGGAACTAGGTCAATGGGCTGACTAGGTTGATAACCATACACAATCTCTGCAGGGCTGAGGCCAGTGGTCCGGTTTATTGAGTTGTTGTAAGCAAATTCGGCTATAGGAAGCTTCGAGTCCCAATCCCTAAGGTTTTCTCCTACCAAAGTCCTTAAAAGATTTCCAAGACTCCTATTGACAACCTCAGTTTGGCCATCAGTTTGGGGGTGAAATGCGGTGGAAAATTAAAGCTGTCCCCATTTTGTGCCAAAGGGTTTTCCAGAAATAACTTGTGAACTTAACATCCCTATCGGACACGATTGTCTTAGGAAGGCCATGGAGTCTAACGATTTCATCAAAGTAAAGCTTAGCGATTCGGGAAGCATCGAAAGTTTTGGAGCAAGGGAGGAAATGTGCCATTTTTGAAAATCGATCAACAACCACAAAGACGGAATCGTGCTTCCTCGGGGTTTTGGGTAAACCTAGGATAAAGTCCATACTCACATCTTGCCATGGGCGGCTCGGTACTGGGAGCGGGGAGTAGAGTCCTGTGTTCTGTTTTCGCTGCTTAGCTAGTTGGCAAGTGTGACATCGCTTTAAGAGCCTCCCAACATCGCGCTTGAGACTGGGCCAGTAAAAACGGTTTTCTAGCGCAGCAATAGTTTTTGCCTGCCCGAAGTGGCCTGCTAAACCTCCTGCATGTAGTTCCCAAACAAGATATTCACGAAGGGAGGTTTGGGGAATGCAGAGTTTCTGGGCCTTGAATAGGTACCCATTCTCTACTACAAAATCGTCCGTCGTGTGCCCATATCCGGAAGTCACAAGGGAATAGGTGTCATTAAAGTCCGGACAGTCCTTATAGTCTTCCTTAAGGCGCTCAAATCCGACAACTTCAGTCCTCATCTCTTGGGTGATCATAAGTCTCCTACTAAGGGCATCCGCAGCTTTTATATCTTTCTCAATTTTTCAAGTTTGAAAATATAAACCAATTTTTATAACAAAACTTCTCGATTTTTATCTTTTACTACATAATTTAATTCCATCATCAACTATTTTTACTATGTAAACAATTTTCTCTTTGAAATTAGTGTTTTTAAATAATAAATTTTATGCATATATAGGGTTGGAAATTTTATTTATGGCTTTGGAAATCATCAAACCAGTGAACCGATCTTAACTATCGATTCAACCAGCCAATCGTTGAGCCGATCCTAACTTTTAAGAACTAACTGATTCAATGCATAATCTACTTAAATAATTTAATTTAATATAAAATATTTTATTAAATATTAAATTAATTAAAATATTACACAATTTAGTTAATTTTTTTTTAAATTTTAATTTCTTATGTACTAAGCATTAACTAATCATGTGCACATGATTCTACCTAGGGGTGTCAATTCGGGTCAGCTGGTCGGGTTCGGGTCGAACTTGAATTGACCCGACTCTAAACGGGTCAACTTTTCAACTCGGACCCGACCCGCGCGGGATGCCGGATTGACATGACCCGACCCGGATTTAAAAAAAAAAAAATCTTAAATGCCTTACGCCTGAGTTCTCGTGGCTCGTTCGGTATGAGACAGGGCCGGTTCGGGACAGGCACATGCTACAGCGACGAGGTCGGTTCGGGACGAGGCAGGCGCACCGCGGCAAGGCAGCTGGGAAGGCACGCACGCGGCAGCGGCAGAACTGGTTCGGTCGTTCGGGACACGCACCGCGCAGGTATGCACGCGTGACGGGCAACTACGCGAGACTCGACCATCTTGACAGGCGTGCACGCGCGACTGTTCTGGAATCGGGACTCGCACCGCGCAGGCGTCGACGGCTCGACATGACTTGACAGCTCACAGCATTAGACGTTCGGGCAGGGCATTTGGATGCTTCGGGCAGGGCGGGCAGCAGACTGGGCAGAGGATTTCCGGGCGAACCCGACCCGTTTCATAAACGAGTCGACCCGAACCCGGATTTTTCCAGGTCGGGTTCGGGTCAGGTTTCAGGTTGTGTCAAAAATTGACACCCCTAATTCTACCACCCCATCTGGGCTCTTTACCAATGGAAAAAAGGAAAGCTATACAAATAATATAAGAAAACCCTCTGAAGTGATGTGAGACTAAATAATTAGTAGAAATTCCTACAATGTGTATATAATATTCAAATAAACTTTCAAGAAAATTTTTTAGAAAAAATTTGTATATAATATTCAAATAAATTTGGTATATAACATAAAGATATAAATTATACATAACTATATAACATACATTAATACTAATTTATATTAAATTTATAAATTTACATGTGTATTGAATTTATATTAAATATGAATAAAATTTAAAAATTGGATTAAATTTAAAATTATAGAGACTATCGTTTTGGTTTTTATTTTATTTTTTTAGTAATAAATTTATATTTTTGCATAATAATGGTAGCATTGAAATAAATGTATAAATTAGCTATATCATTTATATGGATAAATTATATCAAAATATTTAACTTAAATTAGTAATAATTCATATTAAATTATTTACTTATATGTAAATTAAATTTAGATTTAAAATAAAGTTGAAAAATATTTAAATTTAAAATTATAGAAAAAAAATATTATGCATGAATTATCTTTATTTTTTTATCACATTTATATAATTATATTGTTTAGACATTATTTAAATAAATTTAATATTTATTATATCATCTAATTTAGTTAGACTTTCATATTATTATGAGTCTAAATTCTTAAAATTATGAAATTTTTTAATATTAGATTATGATATTATTATGTTAATTTATTTATTTTTAATAATATTATTATTTATTACATCTTTCAGATCGACCATAATTGAATCGGTCAAACCATAAACCACTCTTTCAGGTTGGTTGTCCGATGTGATTTTCACAACATTGGTAGTGATATGTTCTCTGAGAGTACAAAGACTTACATTATTGATTCGAGGACCTACAAAGTTATAGCCATAATAAGTTATAAGTTGTCACCCAAAAATATAATACATTTCATTATTTCACATACAGGCCAAGTGGAAGAATATAGGATTTTTAATTAATCATATATAATTAATGGTTCACATATGATGTGATTAGTATTATTTTTATTTTAATAAATTAATAAAGAAATTTGATGATGCATTAATTTTATCCATATGCGAAAATTCGAAAATGAACCAATTGCTTTTGACAATAGAAAAAGATAAAAGAGGGGCAATACCATTTTTTTGAAGATTGCAACCCTAATAGAAAGTTTCAAGATAAAATTCCTTGCATCCAAATACCCATCAAAGGGCTTTCTAACATAGGTAAGAAGTTTTCTTTAAATATATGCTGTTTTTACTTGGACAATAACGGTTGGAGGTACATGAAATTTAGGTTAATTTCATAAGGGTAAATTTATCTCACATATAAGGAATTTAAAGTTTGCCAAAGGACAAGGTCTTAGCTTTTACCTTGACATAGAATGATGTAATCTTGCTTCCATTGAAGATCTTTTTGGGACCCTTTGAAAGATGAAGAACATCATACAAGTATATCCTGACATATTATGTAAATTTGATTAAAATATAATCCAACACTAATAAAGTTAAGGAAGATTGAAGAAAGAATGAAAGAGATAATGATAGTAGCACCTATTGTCCATGCAAGAGGCTGCAAGAAGGACGCCATTTGTATCTTGAGATAGAGAGGAAATCCCATGCCGTGTTTTCTCCTTCAATGTATTAACAATTTATATATCAATTAAAGTCAAAAAAATTGAAACTTACAAAAATCTGTAGCATAGGTATACCCAATAGTAAAGATATGAACAAATATTATGTGCTGTAATTTCATTGAGCTTCATACAAAAATGAATCGATTGTTTTATATAATTCCAAAAAGGTATAAAATTCTCTCTTACTTTTTTGGAAAATGACTTGATGTCTGGGCAAGCCTGGGAAATATTTGATTTCAGGTTTCGAGTATCCCAAAACTTCACAACACTACATCAAAAATTGACCAAATAAACATCAATAAGTCCAAATCAGTAGCTGGAAGGTGTCAAAAAGATTGTCTCAATTAGATCTATTGAAAACAGAATGCAAGCTCCTGATATATTTCAACAGATTTTCAGATCTAAAAGTTAAATAATGTCAAAAACAATATATAATTAAAATTTAGCATTAATTCTCTTACCTGTCTGCTGCACCAGCACTAGCAATAGAGATATCATCTTTTAGGTAAAGTACAGATGTAACGCTCTTTGAATCAGCCTAGAAGAGCAAAGATTAATCTAGTAACTAATATACCAAGATAAAATATTTGGAAGTTTATATATCATAGAAGCAAACCTGTCCTCTCCTAGTTCTTCTTCCATGAGAGGATGAATGGGCTTCCTTAACAACAGAAGTAGACCTGAAATACAAGGATTTAACGATTCCTTATGTTAGGAATGTGCCCAAAGTGTAATATTGCTCAAGGATCATAAAACTATTAAAATTAAAGATGCAAATAAACGAAGGCAAATAAGCATACGATAAACGTGATACTCCATGTGAACCAAACTTGCACCTAAGGTCCCAAATGGCAAAAGATCCGTCTCTGGAACCGGAAACAAAAAGTTCTGCATCAAATGTAGCATAACCAACTATCAAGATTCAGAAGAGTTGGTCATTTAGAAAAATGTGAACAGAACGTAATAGCTATATAAGAACTAGTACCAGGATTTGATGAGTGTGAGGAAACAGATTTCACACTACCCGTATGCCCTGTCAATAATCCAATGCATTTCCTCTTTTCAGCATTCCATAACTTTATCTGAGGAGAATAATAATTATTTAAATATTTTCCTACAATTGTACTGCTGAGCACAATCAAAGACAACAAAAAGTAAGCACAAAAAACAATCTTCAATAGGACTTTTGATATAAAAGGATAAATTAATAACATACGGTTTAAACTTACTGTTTGATCGCCAGAAGCAGTAAGAAGTTGGGAGTCGTCCTGCAATGTAGAACAAATATGCTATGAAAAGAATGAGGCATAAAAATGGCACAACCTTAACGATCTGATGGTTGTATTCTGCAAGATTATCATGAGTTTAGAAACAATTATAATCCTATAAAGAGTTATTCTTATTTGGCCAATCTACCTTGATTCTTGTCATCCCTCAACCTGATTACGAACTTATTATGAAGGCCATTGGATTAATTTCATACACACACACATACAAGATTCAATGTGAATAGAGACCAACTTCACTGCGCGGGAGAAGAGCAAAGCACCTGAACGCAAGGCTAAATGGAGCACTAATTGATACAAACTTGAAGGATAAAGGGAAATTTGAGGAGCCAACAACCCTAGAAATTAGGAAATTGAGAAGTTGGAAGAGGAGAATTACGGGAAAAAAGGGTTCATTCATTTTTTGATTAATTTCAAACACTCTTAAATTGAGAGTATATATTGTTGTAAAAAATATATAAAAGTTATAAGACAATTGCAATAAGATGACTTATCAAATAAATAGATCGAGACATATGAAACATTATTCTTAAATTTAGATTTCCGTTCCACCTAGGTGCAAAGGTACATAGCAGTCTAACTCCAAGAATTCAACGGACTCTTCGCAATGATCTGCACTAATCACAGCGGGAAGCAAGAACAACGATATAGATATTTGCTCTGAATATATGTATGGTGAAATGAATGATGAAAAAAAAATTGTTATACTCATCATAATCAAGGTCTTATATAGACCATAAAAAAATGCCTTTTTTAATTACAAATTTTATAATAATTAATTCAAACATTTTCAAATAATGTCATAAAAAGCAATATATTTTTTCGTTATAATAATAATTATTTCCGTTACAACAACAATAAGTATTTTTGTTATAACAATTACAATTATTTCAGTTACAACATTAATAAGTATTTCAATTACAACAATAATTATTATTTTCATTATAATGGAAATAATTATTACTGTATGAAAATAATGGAAATAATTATTATTGTTGTAAATAAAATAATTCCATTGTAATGGAAATAATTATTACTGTTGTAACTGAAATAATTATTACTATTATAACTAAAATAATTATAACTATTGTAACAGAAATATTTATTGATGTTGTAACGGAAATACTTATTATTGTAACGAAAAACTTATTGTTATTTTATGACATGATTTGAAAATGTTTAAATTAATTATTATAAAATTTGTAATTAAAAATGTCTTCTTTTTATGGTCTAGATAAATAATTAATGTAATTAAAAATTTGTTTTAAGAATTGTGAATGTTGAGAAAAAACCTGCAATGGATTTCATCTACAATGGCATGGATGAAGCCAAAAAAATGATTGCCTTCAACTTAGGAGAGGAATAAGATAACTTTAAAGAAATTTGGAAAATTATTGATGACAGGTGGCAGCTACAGCTTCACCGACACTTGCATGCAGTTGGATATTACCTAAATCCTCAATATTAATATACATATAACAAGTCTACAAACCCTGAAATAATGTTGGGATTGTATCATTGTATGGATCGTCTAATAAGTGATGCAACTAAAAGATCAAATGTTGACATGCAATTGATACCTTTAAAGAACAAAGAAGGCTTTTTTGGATTACAACAAGCAAAGAATATAATTAACAAACGATCTTCATGTAATTTTATTTATGTTTAAGCATTTATTTTAAAGTTATTTTTTTCGCACTAATTAAACTCTCTTATATAATTATTAGTTGAGTGGTATATTCAATTTGGCGATGGGACTCTACAATTGCAGCGTTTTGCATTGAAAGTTTTGGGCTTGACGTGCTCTTCAGCTGGCTGTGAAAGAAATTGGAGTACCTAGTACCTACAACCAAGTACATACAAAGAGAAAAAATACATTGGTGAAAATCATATTGAGGATGAATTCATTGGTGTACATTATGTACAATAGGAGACTTAGAGATAGGAAATTGAAGAAAAAAGAACTAACTAATAACTAACTAGTTACATAACTATCATGACCCACAGTAGCAAATTAACCAAAACCAGATTACTTGTTACCATTATGAATGCTAGGATATCACGATCATTTATCAATACATTTTGCATACAAATTTTACAATTTCACATAAATATTGGGATCATCTTATAATGGTTAATTTCTTTGGTATTATTCAGTGCATTCATCGTGTAAGTTCCCGATAGTCATTTCCACATGTTCCTAGCATCTAATGCATAATTTGGCATTTTACCATATATCATTACACGTTGCCTATGACTTTGTAAATTAAACTTCAAAAAAAAAAGAAAAAATCCAATAGTTACAGCGATCTCAAATCAAGCAGATCAGTTTATATTTATGTTACAGTCATTTTGAATTCCACTATACATATGGTGTGAATAGACGAATCCAAATGAAGACGCAGAAGCCAGAAAGAGTATTCATGATACCTTAATCCAACAAATATCAAATATGGCGTTTTCATGAGCAACCCATTCAGAAATCTTTGCTTCTGCTGCAGTGATTAAAGCAAAATAGGTCTCAAGAAAGTAGAGAAACTAAAACCTTAAATCAATTCATGCGAGAGAAAAGCAGGGTCCGTAAAGCAAAGTTATATAGCAATTACCCGTCTTATCCCAGCAAGAAGAATGGCAGCTGAGTCGCTTCCTAGTATCGTAGCAGCTTACAAACCCTTCTTCATCAGACACCGCAAGGATGTGGGATTTTCCACTCGTCTGCTTCAAAATATCGAACAGATATTAGGTCTTTAAGAAGAACATTACTTGTTTATAAGTAGATTTAAAGGGGCAAACGAAACCTTGCAGAAGGAAAGAGCAAGAGGAGGCGAGGTATTGTTTTCGTGCTCAATGATGAAGTCGCCGGCATCGATCGATAGATCGCCCAGATACGGCCGTTGACGCACTGGTGAGCAACAATCAAGTTTGACCAAGCACGACGAAAGAATCAAAGGAAAAAACTTGTTACCTTTAAAACCGCTAATCTCTCTTGTTCTGAGTTCCCCAAAGAACGAAGTAGAACAGCTCGGCCTATGCGCCATTGATTTGGGCAAGGGAGAGAGGGAGAGGGAGAGAGAGCGAGAGGGATGATTTTAGGCGCAATTAGACAATGGCGGTCAATGGCGGGAAAACCCTGTCAGATCTCAAGCTTCGAGCGGGAAAAAAAGGATTCGAAATTTTTGCATGGGCGTCAATGCTGCAAACCGGTTCAATAAAAAGGCCCGAATGGGCCGGCCGGCCGGTGGGGCCGACCGGCCGACACCACCACCGACATGTATTCCTAATCACAAGCCACAACTATTTTCCTTTGCCCGCATATAATCATGTATAAATTTTAAAAATAATTATCATTATTAATTTTATTATTTAAGCTTCGTTTGGGACGACTTTTTTGCTACTTTTTAAAACTTAATTCTAGTTCAAAATTTTAAATTTTTGTACTAGAACTTCATTTTAAGAAGCACTAAAAAAGCCATCCCAAACGAAGCCTTAATTAGTTATCTTAAAAAATTAAAAATCAATAAAGTTGGTGTTCGAAAGGGCGACTTGCTCGAGCCCTTTGCCAGCATGGAACTTAGGCGGACTACATCTTATAACGATAGCCAGTTATTCGTTGGATGGACGACTTTTATTTGTATGCAAGTCGCCGATTCAAATACTTACTTGCTTTTATTTATATTTTTTTAAAAAAATTAAAGATTCCAAATGGTGCAAGTCACATATGCAAATAAAAACCATATACACACAACTCCGTTTGGCCTATTGGTTGAGAGCTTAGGCTTCCAACTAAGAGGTCCAAAGTTTGAGTCCATGTATATGCGTTGTGTGTGTGAGTTTGCCTTAAATGGCCTAAATGACCCAAAAAAAAACTGGCCGCTAGTAGTGCTTAGTGCTACCGACTTTTTTTTTATTTTTTTAAATGATTGAGCTTAGTGCTACCGACTTGATTTGAAATATTTTTTTCTTTCTTATCTTCATAGGTTTTTTATGTTGCTTTTTGAACTTCGAGCTGTTTTAATTTCTATATTCCTATTGCTGGCACCAATAGGTAGTTCATTTCCTGCAGCAGGGTTCTATACCCGGTTTTCTGGGTAGCATTGAAATTAGTAGATCGGTTGCTATCAACTGCTTGCTCAGCTACACGTTTTCCTTAATTGGTTCTACTATGTCTTGTAATTTGCATTTCCGCCTTCAATGCGTAATTTACTGCTTGTGATAAGGACCATATGGTGTTCAATTCTATTTTGTCTTGAATTGCCTCTTTCAACCCTCCACATATCTTGCAACTAGCTCGTTTGTAGATTCATTTAGATTATTCCTGGCACTTAGATGATAAAATTCTTTTTGTGTAAACATTAACTGACCGACTTCCCTTTGAGCAATGTTGATATTGTAGATACAACATTTGCTCGTAATATGTGGGCAGGAAATGGCCTCGAAGTAGTTGTTTCATTCTCCACCAACTATGCATTGGTCCTTTCCCTTATCACCTTCTAGATTGCAATAGTTGTAACCACCAATCACTGGCTCCCGATTTTAGTCGACATGCAACATATTTGACCTATTTTGTTGGTTCAATTTTCATATACTCAAAAAAAAAAAAAAAAAATGTTTCCATCGCTCTTTCCCAATCTAAGTAGTCCTCAATGTGTAGCTTTCCTTCAAAGAATGGGATGTCCATCTTTGATGTGAAACTCGCTATGATGTCATTTAGCTTCTCTCGGTCACCTATGGCGGTGGTGACCTATATCTTCTTCAGAATCAGACAACTCAAGTTCCTTGAGTAGCTTTGCTCCCTCATACGAATCAGACACTCTCAGTATCGGTGTATCCCAATTCATATTCCTTACTCAGTCTATCCTATGTTGGACTGCCAGTAAGTTTGTCGCCATTGCTGCCCGCAACGTAGGGTTGTGTTTTAGGTGTGCGTAGATTGCTTGTAGTTCTCGTCGCACCTCAATCTGGAAGCGTTGAGCATCTGTCGCAATCTCCTCCAAGTGTTGCGCCAGACCCCGATGCTCTGCCCAAAGGTCTTCAATGCTTCGATCATCACCGGGAGCCACCCGTCTGGTGCTCTCCGCAATCTAGCTATTATACCAAAAACTGATGTAGGGAATCTACACATAATGGGCACTAGCAAGAAGTGCGAGTAATAGAATAGTGAAGATAAAACTTTTATGATTAAAATTTAATAACTAAGGTCTTCTTCTCCTCCATATAGTACATATATTTTCTGACCACCAACTATACTAAAAGTAGCTACTACTAAAAATAGTATACTCAAGTATTAATGGTCTAAAGCGGGGAATAAAAATAAGCAGATAGTGGTGAATGTTCTCAACTAATAGAGAATGTGTAGGTAAGTTAACCCTGCAGCCAACGCTCACAAAGATGCTCCGCATCAAATTGCTTGAATCATAATTATTTTAATTTTCTCTTTCTTGACAAACGATCCGACTCCTAAGCAGACTTGACCTCATAGAATAAAGCTTAAACTCGGTTTATGATCAGTAATGAAGTTCAAACCCAAGCTATGTTGGTGCATTAGAAGTAAACAACATGACAAAACAAACAAGAAAAAAAATGCAACGGAAAGTAAAGCACAGTGAATTAACGTGAAAAAAATGCAAAATCAGGAAAAAATCACAAAATCACACCACACCAATAAATTCAATATAAAAAATGGAAAAAAATAAGTACATATCATTCTTCTCTCTCACTCTCTTCTTACTTCACTTCTCTCTTCCACCATTCTCTCACACAATATAAAAAAGAAAGTCAACTAAATAACAAAGAGGTTGCCACCCTTAAGAAAAATAAGAAAGACAACTAACTAGTCCACCTCGAAGCACTGCGATGCCTAATTTAGAGGGTTGTGGTGCTAAGCTCTCTGTCATTTCTCCTAGCAAAATTTGCAGCGTCGAGGTGCATGCTCGAGAAAACAACGCTTGGACACTCGGGTAAACAACACCATAGCATTGTGCAAAAGAAACTTTGGATGCAAAACACCACAACTCAAGCAGATGGAGGACCCCAGCAAGCTCGACAAATTAAACAGATGTCCGAGGAAATAGTACAACCCGATTAATCGACACAATTAGATTCCACATACTAAAAAGCTAGGGTTGTCTCATCTCGACTTGACTCGACTCATTTACACACCTAGCCATGCTCACCAAATAAACTAAAATTTTAATCCATTATCATTTCTTGTTGGGAGAGGTAAGAAACGAGCAAATATAAATATATAAAAAACCATTTAAAAGTAGACACATGATTTATTCGATTCAACTATATCAGACTTCACACATTCTAAGGAGTGAAACAAATTTTATTTATTTAGGCACCATTGGATGCTTCTATTAATGCACGCGTATTTTGTCACCATGTATTGTATTATTTTGCATTTCTCATAACTTTATAATTTTGCTTTTGTTTTTTTGTCATATAAGTAGTCAAATTTCGTCAATAAGTTGCTTAACTTTCTAATAGAATATTTTCTCTAGTTAGTTCTCCAAAAACTCTTATACCTAATATTAGATGGTAAAATGATCATGTAAACACAATAGAGATACATGGGACAAATTAAATTGATTTTAATTGTAGCACTGATTTAAGATTTAATATTTAATATTTATTTAGAAAAATCCGTATATTTTATGTTAATTATCCCGAGAGAGAAACTAACAATGTATTATCGATTTGGGGAAAGAAATGATATATTTTCGATCCAAGCTCAGCGTAGGAAATATAGAAATTATCACTAAAATTCACATTCGTCTATTGTTTTAAATGTGAAATTAACCAAATATAAACTTTTATCGACGTTTAGAAAATTTTCCCCTCTCTTAGCGAATTAAGACATGATTTATATTATACTGGGAACTTTGGTTCCTATAGCGGCAAGCCCCTATAGTCAATTACAAAAAATATGCATGACTTACAATCTCTAGTAATATAAATAAGTATTTACAAAAAAATATTAAAGAAATAGTTCAATTATAGCCAATAATAGCTATCCAATCGTATCTATTATATTGTCAGGGCTATAACCACTGCTTTCCGGTGCATTAAACATATTAAAAATACATGTTGAACATAATAACTATATATTAAAGATCATGATATGCAATACAAAGTAATCTATCCTTAAAAAGTGAAGGTACTTCTAGTATACATGTTTGACTAGCTAAGTTATGAATATGCACTAGCATTTGAGAGTTTTGAACTCTACCTAGCTAAGGTATTTTTTATAATTATTGTAATGACTACAATAATTATAAAAACTATCAAATAAACTAAAAATAAAATAAAATAATTTGAAATGCATTCAAATATGCTAGACTTGACAATCAAAAGGGACAACATTTAGGTTGATGATATCAATCATGCATGAAATATACTTTTTGCTTAATTAACCCATTTTCTAAAAATAGGAAGTTAAGATTTTAAATAAAAAAGTTTGATTTTGGCACCAATAATTTTGATAACTCATGTGAAAGCATTTAATGGTATAAAATGACATGTTTAATCACTCTCTTAATCTTTTGATGATATTTAAGGTATTTTCATTAATTAAATAATAAAGATAATTTATATTTTTAATTTATTTATATATTAAAAATATGAAAAGACCTCAACTAAATTCCATTACATCATGTTATGATTAAGGTGGGAAGATGTATCTATGAAATGCATGTCATGGTAGTAGGTCCATGCACCAAGGGACAAAATGATAATTTTGAAAAAAAAAATATTTTTAATAGAAAAATATTTTCATAATGCAAATAACAAAATTAGGCACAAAATGGAAGTCAAACATTATGAAATAACTTATGACTTAAATGATTTAGGCACAAATGGATGTAGTGGGTCCTATTGATCCCCCTTCCTCTAAGGGTCATAGGTTTATTCTGGCTGCTACTGATTACTTCTCTAAGTGTGCGGAAACTATTCCACTTAAGGAAGTTATTTCAGAGGATGTGATGTGTTTCTTTCGCGATTACGTTGTCTATCGTTTTGGTGTTCCGCTCCGTATAATCTCTGATAACGACCTATCATTTAGAAGCACCAAAATCGTTAGATTTGTCCGCCACCATAACATCAATTGGTATTATTCCTTGATTTATTATCCTAAAGCCAATGATTTAGCTGAAGCATTCAACAAAACCTTGGTCTGATTGATAAGAAAAATGCTTGTGGCAAATAAAAGAGAATGACATAATAAGTTACATAAAGCATTATGGGCTTATAGAACTACATATCGTACTCCTACTCAATCCACCCCATATGTTTTAGCTTTCAGGGTCAAAGTGGTCCTCCCACTTGAGGTCGAGCTCCCCTCATTGCGTGTGGCAGTTAGCCATAATCTTTCTCATGAGGATAATGCACAACTGTGGTTGAAAAAGCTTGATGGTTTAAAAAAGCTTTATTTGTAAGCTCATAAGAACCTTAAGTTATATCAGGCCCATATGGCCCAGGTATATAATCACCTTGTTCGACCCCGTGCTTTCCGGGTCGGTGACTTAGTTCATGTCTTGCATAGGCCCATCATCTTGCATCATTATCGAGGTGGTAAGTTTGAGCCTATTTAGGAAGACCCCTTACCTGTATAGCAAGTATATGAATGTGGCTCTTACTTGTTAGTTTATGTGAACAGCGTTCACCCCATGCTCGTCATCAACAATCAATATTTGAAAAGTACTACGCTTGTTTGCACATTACAAGGGGCATCCCCCACCATCTGTAAATATCCCTCTATATAGATATAATTCCAAGGGATTTCTTCTACTTTTTAGCAATCCATGGCCACGATAATTTATCATCTACCATGTGATATTCATCATGTAAAGTATAAGATTATCTTTAAAATTTGTATGTAAATACGTCGTAGGGGAGTTTGTGCTTATGTTCATGCCCACCAATCACCTTTTTGGGTCTCTGAAAGGATTCTACGTACTCATGGGGAACATAATGCAAAGAGTACGAACGTACTATCTCATAGGATAAAACAGTCGAAGGTCTTTGCAATCTATACAAGCAGGCCAATGAAAGGGCAGATTGGATTATACATATGATTAATCTTGAATGATAGAGGCTTTCACATACACACCTCGATGGGTAATAATATTTATAACCCAAAAGTTAAGAGATTTCCCCCATCCAATGCATCTGCTTGAATGAAATTTATTTAATGTGGGGATCGGTTTCCCACGAGCACAAGCCCCCGTGGTTAATTACATATTACACATCGGCCTAAGAAAACTCTCGATTAATGATATTACATTATTCTTTCATATGGATTTGGCACATAGGAGAATTTCTAGGCTTTCCTAATCAAAGGGGAAGATAGGTTCAATTTGGTTTAATCAACATGTGTGGCTCAATATCAACACCTGGCCAATCTAAAGAAGAGAAACTGAAGAAAAAGAAAAGATATTTATATTCAAGCTTGCGTGAGAGAAGGATGGAGGTGGTGTCATCCATGTGATGCAGATGGGTGTGATTTATAGCCTATGTAGAATAGAGAACTTACCCATCGATAAGGTGTACATCGGTACACTTTTACCACTTGCCTTAGAACCTAAATCTATAAGAGATGTAGTATCAAACATACGATACTAACATTCACGACCTAACTAATGCAATATAAACTTATACCTTGCCTGAAAAGGAAGTCAGCTAAAACCACCTAGTCGTATAAAATTCATGATGCCCGATCTTTATGAAAGATTGATGGGTGATTAAGTTTTTGAAATTCAAAGCCAACGTCTAGAGAAATTCCTAAGTGACCTTATACTTATGAATGATGTTATGCATCTAAAGTTAATACAATTCAAAGCCAACATCTAGGTATATAGCACCATTCATAAGTATAAGACCACTTAGTAGCAAACAAATAGTACACATTTCATATGCAAGGTATCATATCACATAAATAGAAAGAAAAGAAAATACCGGCCTAATCTAGAGCTCGAAGTTGTATCATAACAAACAAGTCTAGATGTGTATAGTAGGTTGTGTGGTTTTAAGTATGTTTTATGTATGATGATTTACTTAAAGTTGTTTTAATCTGGTTTGTTAAAGGTCAAAGAAAAATTTTAGTTTAAATTTAATTATTAGTATTTTAAGATTGATTTTAGCCTGACCGTAGCCAGACTTTAGTCTGACCATCTTCGGACCACTACCCGACCATCGATTGCCGTCAGACTTCCACCCGACTATCGATCGTCATCAGACTTTAGTACGATCTTAGTTGTACAACCACCCGACCGCCAGTCGCCACCGGACTTCAACCCAATCGCTGACCGCTGTCAAAATTCAGCCTGACCTTCATCTGACCACCACTCGGTTGCCGGCCATCGTCGAACTACCACCCAGCTATCGATCCCCGCTGGACTTCCACCAGGTCGCCGACCACCACCAGACTTTAGCTTGACCATCGTCGAACTATCACTTGGATGTCGACTGCCACCAGACTTCCCGCCGACCATCACTGAACTTTAGCTTGTTCTTCATCGGACCACCACCTGGTTGCCGACCTCATCCTGACATCGACCCGACTGCTGATCACCGTCAAATTTTAGCTCGACCGTTGTCAGACAACCACTCAGTCGCCGACTTCCGCCAAACTACCACAAGGAAATCGACTGTCGTCGAACCACCGCCCAGCCGCCGACCACCGCTAGATTTCCACCTAGCCACTGATCACCGCTAAACTTCAACCCAACCGTCGTCCAACCACCACACGGCCGTCGACCGCCGCCGGACTTCCACCCGACTATCTACTATCACTAGACTTTAGCCCGACCTTCATCGGACCACCGCCCGACCACTGATCGTCGCTGGACTTTCACCCCGCTGCTAGACATTAGTCCTACCTTCGTCGGCCACTGCCTAGTCACTGACCGTCGTCGGACTTCCACCAAGCCTCCATCTACCACCGGACTTCCACGCAGCTAGTTCTCTCTGTTTGTATGCTAGATATCCGTGCATTGTTAAGACTAAAAGTTTATTCACTCTAGTGCCGCAAATATTCTAACCCACAACAAGCATTTTTTAGGAAACATATTATGTTTTCTAAGATATTTTTTTAAAAAAATTTAATCTTAATGATATTTTTAATATTTAATTCATAATTAATTATAATCATTTTAAAAAAGTTTGTCATTTGTTTCTCGTGGGTATCAATCCGTACGTGCGCACGTTTCCATATTGATCATCTGCCATGTGAGGAACGTGCTGGCCTTGTTTTTCACGAGGTTGGTGTAAATATGTGGACCGTAATATTATTTAAGCATTTGTGGGGCTCATTTGACTTCGTGAAATTAGAATATTATATAATTTGAATCCGCAAAAGTCTTAAAATAAATGAATTATAGATAGAAATTAAAATTAACCAATCAAAATTGAGAACGGTAGGGATCGAGCATTTGGCTTTATTTAGTTTCAATTTGGTATGATTTGAGTTTTTCATTAATCATTAGGTTATGATTTGAGTTATTCATTAGGTTTGAGTATATATTTCTACTTGGCTTTGCCCAAAACGATAGACCATCATCAAAAGTTGGACAGAGTTTCAGGAAAGAGCATCTCAGGGAAATCAAGGGCATGTAGAAACACTTAATTCTAAGCTTCAGTAGGGGTGTCAATTTTTTATCCGACTCGAAACCCGATCCGGATCCGACCCGAAAAAATTCAGATTCGGGTCAACCCGTTTGTGAAACGGGTTCGGATTCAAGAAACTAACCTATTTCAAAAATCGGGTGGGTTCGGGTTACAGGAACCCGAAATTGACCCGGAAATGGTTCCTGCCTGCCTGCCCGCGTCGACTGCCTGGCTGCCCGACGCTTCAAGTCGCGTCATTTCGCATTTCGGGAATCACTGCGCGATTCAGGCTGCCAGCGCTCCGTTGTCCGCTTTGACTTTGTCGTTCGCGTGCCAGTGCGGCTAAGCCCGCTTCGGCTTCGCCGCTCGCGTGCCAGCGCGTCAAGGCCCTCTTCAGTTCGGGTTCAATCGCTTCGCCGCTCGCGTGCCGCAGTGCAGCTGAAGCCTGCGCGCTACTGCTGCTCTCTTGCTGCCGTCGCACATGATGTATCTGTTGTGTGCCGCTTCGAGTTTAATTAACCGTGTCAGGTAATGTCAACCTGGCAACCCGTGTGGGTTGGGTCCGGTTTGAGATAGCCGACCCATTTACAAAAACGGGTCGGGTTCGTGTTGACCCATTTAGAACCAGGTCAACTCGGGTTCGACCCGAACCCGTCCCGTCGACCCGAATAAACACCCCTAAGCTTCAACAATATTCATTTACTGGTGATTAAGGGTTTGTTTGGGGAGCGATTATTCTGTGCAAACATCAGATGGGAGAACCGTCCGGTTCTGCGCTTGGTTCCGAGCGCGATAGATTTTTTTTGGTGATGTGGCACAGTTTTATTAGTCTCCGGACGAATCCGGACCCGCACGTAATAATTCTTTGGGGTATTTTTCTTAATGCTTTCTAAAATAGTATTTTAGTTAAAAAAGTTTTTTAATTAGAATTTTTTGTACTGAAAAAATTATTTAAAAAAACAATGAAAAAGCTGTCCTAAACCAAAAATAACTTCTTACAATAAATACAGCAAGAGTAAGAAACAAAGAAGAAACCATTGTGTATTTCTAGTGTATATCACTTCAGCTATTTCTATATTGTTATATATATATAGCTTAAGAGCATATGAAATGATTATAAAGCCTTGAGTGGTTACAACAGATCAAAAAATTATGAGAAGTGGTTGCAAGTATTAGAGGAGACAGAGCAGAACAAGCATAGCCTTTTTGGTTGAATGTGTTGTAGTGGATGCAGGGCTTCATTATCAATTTCCATGAAGATGATGGAAGGAACGACCATTATCTTGGAGCAAAGAGCAAACAATATGGATGCGGGTAAGGATTTAGTGAATTAGTCTGCTAGTTGATATGTTGTGGAGATATGATGAACGTCAATGTGTTGAGCATGGATGTAATCATGAATGAAATGATGATCGATCTCTATATGATTTGTGTGGCCATAAAAAATGGGATTGCAAGCAATTGACATTGCTGAAGTGTTATCACAGAAAATGGGAGTATGGTCCAACTTGATGGAGAAGTCGTGACATAAGCGACGAATTCAGATGATGTTTGTTGAGGTGGCTGAAAGTGACAGATATTCTGCTTCAGTAGACGAGCGTGCCACAGTGGATTATTTTTTAATAGTATGAGAAATTAGAGCTTTCCTAAGAAATATGCAAAACACAATGGTGGATTTACAGTCTTGAATATCACTAACCTTGTCAGAGTCAAAATATGCAGTTAACTGAACAATAGTTTTAGGAATAAGTAGATTGCAATCGATTGTGCCTTTAAGGTATGCATTTTAGTAGCTAAAAATGATAAAGTAGAGATTGATGCATATTTTGAAAAATTTTGTTGATGACAAAGGCAATATCAAGTCTTGTGGGGGTGAGATATATTAGAGAGAGCCAATTAATTGGTGAAAAAGAGATGGATTTTAGTGGTTGAGATCAGCTGGCAATTTTGATGAAAGCTGTCACAACCTAACCCGACTAGGACATGTCATATCGTGTTGAGTTATGACAGGCAAATCCAAAGATCTAGTTTTAAAATTATTTGAAATTTTTTGCCAATATTCATTGAAATAAACTACATACTACAAAGCTACTAAAATATCATAATACTAAAAATAAAGTCATCTACCAAGTTTTTTTTCATTTCATTAAAATAAATTTTTGCACTATAGAACATGACTATATGTAAGAGCTACAAAATTAAAAATTTAACTAGATATGACTGTACAAAAAATTAAAATAGCAAAATACCTACCACCTCATATTTAATACTGAACTGCTTGTCCACAATATCTTTTTCCTTCCCAGATCGTGAAAACCAAAAGCAAAATCATAGTTACAACAGCTTAGCAAGCCACATAAACCAACTTTTATTTTCAAATATTATTTTATCAAATATTTTGGTGAATATTTAAAAGCAGTTAAATACAATTTAAATAAATCACTAACTGAGAAATGTATTAAATGCATAATAATTATTATCTGATTTAAATAATAACACGACACAAATAAATAAATTGAAATTTATATTGCAGAGTAGTTCATGTCACATTTCTCTGACTTAGACAGAATCTCAAAGGATTATGACATCTTATGACTTCTTTTTTATTTGTGCTTATAGCACTAAAACATATTACATATTCCTATCTCAAATAGAATCTCAAAAAATTCTGGCCCCTTATGGCTCTCAATAGATATAATTTAATCACATATGCACATATATCATCATATTATAATAATTAAAGAGTAATTGAGCATGTATCAAAATTTCATAGTGTTGTATAATGGTGATAATAGAAATCCAACTAAGCAAATATGCACATTTCACAAAAAATTATCAAATTATGTAATACGATCATTTAAGACTTTTATTGTCTAACACCATTATTTTTCAACATTCATATTATTTTTATATTCAATAAAAACCTCACAAATTTCAAAATTGTTGATGTAGAATTTTTAAAAATATTCAAAATATGCATAATCATAATCTCAATAACATATAAAAAATTACAGTATAAAAGTTTTATCTGTACAAAATTGTCCTCATTTTTCACTAATTTATACAAAATTTTAATCGAAACATTCACTAAAACTTGCACATTTTTTTAAAAATTGAGATGAATATAATGTGTCTTACTTCAAGACGAACAAATTTTCCAATTAGACTGACGGACGAAAATGACTCGAACCATCCAAAGCTGAATTTTGATTTTCTCTCTCCTATATTTCTTCACTAATCTTCCCAAACATTCTCTTTTAACCTTTTTTACAAAAAAATAAAAATAAAAGAGAGAAATGGAATTTTAAATAAACTAAAGTGGGATTAGATATTTTATTAAAAAAATAATATTATAATGATTTATTATTAAAATATTAATTTTATTCATATTCTTTTAAATCTTTAAATAAAAAATTTACAAAAAAATATTCATAAATTAGCTAGTTTTATTTAAAACATTCTGGTGAAATCAATTTGTAAAACGGACATCTGAGAGTCCTAAAAATCCCACTTGTGTCAATGGTGTCGATTTTTTAAGAAAATTCAACAATGTCTAAAAATTATGAAAAAATTATGGAAACTAAAAAAAGATTATAAAAGTTCTGGCAAAGACTATTTACGATTTGGACTTATTATGGCTCCAAAAATAAATATTAAATGTTCTAGATAAAAAATTCTTATTAAAAAAACTAGGGGTTTTACAATCTACCACCTTAAAAAAAAATATCATTCTCGATATTCCCAAAGTAAAATGAGTTAGAATAAACTTTGATACATCTACCTCATATCAAATTTATTCTCCCACATAGCCTCTCTAACAGTTTCATGCTTCCACTGTAATTTGATCATATGAATTTATTTGCTAATCAAATTTTTTACATCATATGCCAAAATTCTTTCGAGGTTTTCCCTATATTGTAGATTCAAAAGAACCTTAACATTCTTAGCATATAATATCTTCCTAGAATCAGACACCTACTTTCTCAAAGAAGATATATAAAATACATAGTGCATTGTGTATATTAGGCATATGATCATGTAATAATAACCTGCAAGCAGAACTACCAATCCGCTCAATAATCTCAAAATGTCCAATATACCTTGGACTGAGCTTGCTAATTCTTTCAAATATACGAACACCTTTCATAGGGTTGGCTTTGACATAAACCATGTGACCAATCTAAAACTCAACCAACATGTATTTCTGAATATAATACTTCTTCTGTATATCCTATGTATATTTAAACTTTTCTTTAATCAAAAGGATCTTTACTGTAGTATCATCTACAAAGGCTGAATCTATCACCTATATATCTCCCACCTCTATCAAAGTTAAAGGAGTCATACATTTTCTAACATACATAGCTTCATAAGGAGTCATGCCTATGCTGGGCTAATAATTGTTGTTATATGCAAACTTTATTAATGAGATATGATTATCCCAACCACCCCCAAAATTTAAAACACATAGTCTAAGAATATCCTCCGATACTTGAATAATCCTTTCAAACCGTTTGTCTGTATACATATGAAGAGTCATACTAAAATGTAATCTCGTACCCAGTCCTTGCTAACCACCTCTCCATAATCTAGAGGTAAACCTGTCATCCCTATCAGATACAATCACCTTCGACACTGTGGGTCTCCGAAAGGATTCCGCTCGTGTAGTTCGAATGCAAAGAGTACGATCACACTATCCCGTAGGACAAAATGGTCGTAGGCCTTTACACTCGGCACAAGCAGGCCGATGGAAGAGCAGATGGAGTTATAGATACGATTAGCCATGGAGGATAGCGGCTTCCACCTACCAATCTCGAAGGATAATAATATCTATAACCCAAAAGTTCACGAGATTTCCCCTATTCGATACATCAACATCAAATAGGGTTTATTTGATTGTGGGGATTGATTTCCTACGGGCGCAAGCCCCCGTAGTTAATTACATCCTAAGCCTTGACTTAGGAAAACTCTCGATTAAGGATGTTATATTATCTTCTCTAATGGGTTTAGTGCAAGGAAAATTTCTAGGCTTTCCTAATTAAAGGGGAAGGTCCCAAATTGGCTCAATCAGATCACACATGGTTCAGTCAACATTTGGCCGATCCGAGGAAGAGAAAACTAGAGAAAAAGAGAGAAGACACTGCACTCAGACATGCACGAGAGAAGGAAGGAGATGGCGTCATCTGTGTGACGCGGATAGGTAGGATTTATAGCATCCAAAAGACAAGAAGGCTTACCCACCAATAAAGCGTATAGAGGTACACTCGTACCCCTCACCTTTAGATCCTAAATCTATAGAAGATGTAATATCGTACATACGATATTAACACCTACGACCTAGCTAATACAATCTGGACTTATTCCTTGCCTGAAAAAGGAAGCCAGCTAAAATCCTAAGCACAACCAATCGCCCTATATGTATGCAAGATGGGAAGGCTCTATCCTAAAGATTCAAGGATTAATAGTTCGAAAGAGTTGAATCAGAGACTCTACAAAATGCAAACGAACATATCCAGCGTTGTATGATGCATGAAAAGATGCATAAGTAAGAAATGATCCTTAGGTCCACTAATGCAATGGATGTATGTAGGTAAAGTGCATTGTGGAAAAAAGTGTGTAAGAACGTATGCATGACATCCAGAGTACAGAAAAAATAAATAAACACACCCTAAGGGTATCCTTTAGGCAAGATACCCGCATAGAAAATCATCATAGTCATGCCCACTTCATGTAGGAAAATAACGATGCCCAATGACACAAATAGGTGGCCTACTCTACAGGCCTAAATGACCCTAATGATCTCTAAGGCTCATAGAAGGTGGGGGGTATCGTACCCAAAACCGGAAAAGGCCAAAATCCTAGCAGAAAAACAACGATGTCCACTTCGTGTGGGAAAACAACGATGCCAACCGGCATAATAGGTGGCCTACTCTACAAGCCTAAATGACCCTAATGGTCTCTAGGGTTCGCAGAAGGGGGCAAGCTTTGACCTATAGGGCCAAAACTTCGTTAGTGAACTAATCTAAGGCCAGCTACCTGAACATGCTAGAATACCTATTAACAATTTGTGTGTGGAGTGTAGCAGTTTCGATATATAATTAAAAGAAAATTGCTTTACAAGTTGCAGAGATCATACCTGATTGTGGCGCTGCCACTTACAAGCTTATAAGCAAATACTCCCCGATTGTGGCGCGGCCACTCAAAAGCCTCAAGCTAGCGAATTACCCCAATGTACCTCGCAAGACAAGTGAAAGAAAAATACAAAAATGAGCGTAGATGCCATTCAAAAAATAACTGCATGTAAGTAAGAATGTAACAAACAGGAAATCTAATAATAACAATTATAAATCATGTGTATGTAGTAAATACTGAATAACGAAAGAAAATGTCAGCCTAACCTAGGGCTAGAAGTCGTGTCCTAACCAAATAAGTCTAGGTGTGTGTAACAGTGTATAGTTTTGGATGGGTCCAATATAGGATAATTAGTTCAAGTTATTCGCATTTTATTTGTTAGAAAGGCAAAGGGATATTTTAATTGAAGTTTAAATATTAGTATTTTAATATTAATTTTAGAGATTTTATTTTAATATTTGATTGATTACCACCTTTGTTTAACACCGAGGCCGTGAGGTTTATTTCACCCTCCTTGGGGCTAACTCAATAGCCTCATAGGCCTGGGTTACCCAGTGATAACCAATTTTTGTTGAATTATTTAGTTGGTTATAAATTAGAAAAGAAATGTCGATTAGGTGATTTATTATCAATTAGGGTTTGACTTAAACCAATTAAGAAATTAATTTTAGGTTTTAACACTCAATTGGATCCATTCGTGGCGTTGTGCCACCAGGCTCGAGGAACCAGGCCTCCTTAGGACACTTAGCCCCGCAGCCCGGAGTAGTCCATCCAATAAACTTCATCTTTGAAGTGGTTGTTATGTATTAAGGGATTTGTGGATTGATTTTAAAAGATTAGTCTAAGGTTTGATCTTTAATATTCTTTTATCCTAATGAGTTTAGTTTGTAACTTAATCTCCTAATATAATCTACATCTTTTAGATTTTTAAATTGGTTAAGAATTAATCATTAGATTAGTTAGAATTGATTTAAGTTCATATCTTAGATTTGAAGTTTAATAATTATAAAATATTAACAATAACTTGATTAAGAATTGAGTGTTTTAATAGATTTTAAAAATTAGATTAATATTGATTGGTTGATTATTAGGACATTAAGAAAACAAAAATCTAAATCTAGGAAAGCGTGTCACTAGGTTTTTGTTTTAATGTTTCTATCCTATAGGGAGCATGCATCCTAAGTCTATATTTTCTAAGACTTGGTCCTTAATTTTTTTTGTCCTTAAGTGTCACTAAAGTTGTAGGGATAAAAGGAGGTTCTGTTTTCTAACCCTTAAGACTTTCGTACGAGTGTCACTAGGTTTAGGAATTTATGCATGAAAGTATGATGAATAGCAATGCGGTAGAAAGAAAAGAATGAAAATTACAAATAAAAGGGATGTAGGCATCGTTGTTTTGGACACACTTCTTTAAGGACAAGTGTATCCTAAAGCAACATCAATAATGCCCTTTGTTGTTCCCACATTCCAAATAAAGCACTTGATACATTACACGACTCATTTACATGAACCACTCTCCAAACAAACTCAAAACGGCGAGGGAGGCTCAAGTTCCCAAAACTAAAATTAAAATTAGATCTCTTTCTACTCACCACATCCTTCCAAACTTACACCTTAGAAGCAAACACTAATGAAAAGGGAGACTACCTATGCAAGACAAATCATTTTATCCCAAAAAGAAAGATCTAGAGAAATTCCTAACACTAATTTTCCTCACAAAATTTATTTACCCCAAAATAATATCTTATGAAAATCCTCCAAAATGAAACACTGCATAGAAACATTTTCATAAGCAATCTACCAAAATGACCTTGACACGAAAACAACAATCAAGTGCTTTTTCTATTTTATTTGGAGTGGGGTAACAAAAAAAACAAAGCTTTCCAACAAGGAGATTTTATGGAAATCCCTCATTGTAAAG
Organism: Dendrobium huoshanense; assembly: GCA_016618105.1. NCBI lineage: Eukaryota > Viridiplantae > Streptophyta > Magnoliopsida > Asparagales > Orchidaceae > Dendrobium > Dendrobium huoshanense. Next base: position 17,451,432 of record CM028342.1, read on the forward strand.
CACTCATCATAAAACATTCGCAATACGAAAAACACATAAAATTCCAACGCAAGCTGATTCGCCAAATCCATAAAACAAAACCTCTCGGTGCAAAACAACTCATAAAGCCTTTTGCAAAACTTACAACCATAGAACGATTCACCAAATCTTTCAATACAAAATAATTCATAAAACCTTCCAAATCATCCTCATTCCTCTTTTTTTATTTTAAACAAAGAAATACAAGCAAAAAGACTATTCAATCTTGCCAACCCAAACTTTATAGAAATCTAGAAATCCACAAGTGCATGCTACTCTAGATGCTAACGGAAGAAGGAATAAACTAGTCTCCAATCATAAATACATAGACCATCATTGCCAATCATATATGCGATATTGAGAAATACTTATAGGTTCAAACTTCTCTAAACATGAAAGTAGACAAATGCTTACAAGACATCAAAAAGATAAATGAAATTGCAAGTAAGAGGGATACATGCTTTCATGAGAGAAATTAGAAAAATTATTTATGCAATCCTTCAACCTTTCTTTCTCTTCTCTTTTTTTTTTTTTATGCCAAACATGAATAAACAAGAGTAAAATTACGTAGCACAAGACTTTCCAAACTTAACATCTATGCCGAATGTATTCAGAAAAGAGAAAGAAATTCTTATGCCATAGTTTTGCTCCCAAAGTTCAAGAGAAGAGAGCGTGCTATCATCACAATATAATATAAATTCAAGACGTGAGATGCATAATTACTCTCTGACAAACTTCCAATTTTCACACCCATTGGCTAGCAAATATCTCCAAGAACATTTTTTAACATAAATTCGTAAGCTTACTTTAATGGTGCCACACATACGATTTTGCAAGTGTTCTAATTAAAATCTCTTGACATCAAGTACAAAACTATCCTAATCACATTCCGTTCATGCATGTTTCAAGATCTATGCAAAGTGAACTTCACTATATCATTTGTAAGAACTTCAAACTTTGTGAAGAGAAGATGATCTTAAATTTTTCATGTTTAAATATCTCTTTAAAACAACAATTTTTGTTTGAAAGCATTAGCAAAGAAGAGCAACTCATATTTGAAACTCCATTTCAAAAGTATAAGGGAACCATGTTTTTAAGTATTCATATAAATGCTTGAATCATAACAATTTTACCCAACAATCTATACCAAATACAACAAAGAAGAGCAAGAGAAATAATACATAAAACTTTCATGCCAAGTACATTCCTAAAGCTTTAGACAATGTTTGGACGGAATCAACAAGTATGCCCTTAAATTTCATAAGTAAGAACTACTCAAGGGAGCCACTCTTCCTTCGCATTTTAAAATTTCATGTGCAAACCTCTAGGTGATATATTAGCAACACTTCAAATAAAGGATGTCGTTGTACATAGCTCCAATGTATATCAAACAGTCATGATGTCTTTCCAACAACATTCATAAACAACTTGGCGTACAACATTTACAAAGTCACATAAAGCAAGTTGGCAAGGAAGTCATGATTTATACACCTACTAGATTGGATTCAACCAATCAATATGCACAAAACTTCTCATGATTCACACAACAATAATTTTAGAAAAGTTATTATTCAAAGAGACGTTCAAAATATCAACTTAGCAACAAAAGACAAAGACTATTCCACCACATTTTACTCCAAAAAGTTTCAATCTTTAGGCATCACATACTTCATGAGTCTCCAACCAAATCATCACAAAAATTTCTTGAAGGCATTTCATCAAACCCCTTGCATGCATGATTTAATAAAGGAACAATGTGGCTTCTTTGACCTTGCCACCATTTATACATAAACTTCTAAATCATATGACATGAATTAAAAGTAAGACTCATATATCAACTATTCGTTCCGAAACAAGACAAAGCAATGTATATTATAGCAAGCTTAACAATTGACACCACAAAGCCTCAATATCATGAGAATTTCATAAAGTTACCTGAGGTAAATCAACTCATTGAGGAAATATATAAACTAAAACACTAAGACAAAAATTAGTTACAATTATCATAGACTATGATGAATGCATTCTCTAATGATGAGAGGATTAGAGGAATAGTGACAGATACACCAACAAAACTTCATTTACACATTTTTTTAGACTAAAAATAGTGATATCCATGCTAAACCAATAGTGATTCATGGGATACAAGATTTGTCTTTTAGTGATGAACAATAATACTACTTCACGGTTAAACCCAACAAGAGTCTCCAATGCTAACTATAATCACCCCATTGCAAACAACAACGAGGGAAGATAACCCAATCTCATTCAACCACACTATGGGTAATCACTGCTCTGTCCCTTGCCATAGCTTTCACATAGAAACAATGGAATGATCTCAGATCATTCTTTTAAGGCATAGTTAGGCTCTTGTTGAAATATGAAAGCTATTTAAATTTCACTGTAATCTCTGAGAAGCATACAAACAAGACCTACATATAGATTTAAATCATACTACTAAGAAGCATTATATCCACCAATGCGGCTGTTGCAGTAAAAAGATCACTCCAAGAACTTACACATTTCACCAACATGACTCCTTTTTTAGGAAGTTGAATGTAGAGGGAAAAGAAGGAGAAACTAAGGAAGAATAATAAGAGAAAGTAGAGGAAAAGAAAGAAGAAGAACAAGAAGAAATGAAAGAACCATGAGAAGGAGAAAAAGGGGAGACACTCACCTTGCAAAGGAAGAGGAGTTCGGGTAGATCCAGGCGTCGGGATCGGCTAGGGTAGACGACGGGTTCGGCTAGGGTAGGCGACGGGAGCAGATCCGTCCAGGAGGGAGATCGGGACTTGCCCGGGCGGCGTCGGCTCCGGCTCGGGTGTGCGAAACCGGGGGCGCTCAGGTCGGGCGAGCTTCAGCCTACACCGGGGAGAAAGCAGGGGCTTCGGGATTTGCCTGGGATTTCCGGAACCAAGAGGGATAGAGCATGAGGGAGAGAGACTGAATGGGTGATCTTCGGTCTTGGCACCATGAGAAAGAGAGAGCGGAAGAGGGGAGCCAGGCGCGAGAGAGAGAGAGCCCGTCAGAATCACCTAACCAGAGCCTCCTCCCATCCTTCTAACCTCTCTCTCTTTGTTCTACTCCGCTCGAAAACACTGAAAAAGGGCTCTCGCGTAGCAACGGTCGACTTTGGATTTTGAGGAAATTGGAGTCGTTCGATGCGATTACCGGATTTAGGAATATATTCAAATTAAGCCAAAAGTATATTGGAATCTATCTGAATTAAATTGAATTGATTTTAATCAGATTTGGGCTCAAATTGAATTCGGGTCAAACAGAACTCGTCGCAGTCGAAACAAATTATTCGGATTGAATGAAAAGGGTTGAGTCAAATTAAGCTCAATTCGGATCGATTCGAGTTTGAATAGGGCTCGACGAGGTCTAATCGAATCAATTGAAAGTGCTCGAGAATATTCGAGCTAAAAACGAGGTCAACAGACACACCATGCAACTTGATAATATCTTTAGCATAGATCTGTGCTAATTTGTCCATTGAATTTTTGTGTCTTATCAAAATGAAATGGGTCGATTTTGTCAGTCTATCGATAAAAACTCAAATAGCATTATGCCCCTGCCTCGATCTGAGAAAACCCATGGCAAAATTAATTATTACCACTTCCCATTTCTACTCTAGAATAGATAAAGATTGTAGAAGACCTCCAGATTGCTGATGATCTGCCTTCACTATCTAATAAAAAAACTGTTAATGATACCTTCCTCTCACGAGGACACTACATACCATCAAATATTTTTTTTCCATTCTCCTCAACCAATTATCTGCTATTTTGGGCTCAATAGTACCCTCAATTCTCAGATGCTTCATTCTCAGAAATAATTGTAGATGTCTGACTACCTCATCAGATTTAACAATAGGAGCCATGCTCTATGCCTCACCCATCATCTGGGCTATCAAAGTAGCAAACTATGAAACTGTATTTGAGCCAATAGTTACAGTAGTATTATATACAAGAGTTGCATGATTAACACTCTGTCCATCTGTCATATATAGGTATAGTGGATTCATGATCACACAGAATATACAATTGAAAACATATGCACATGAAATAAAAATAATGAACACCCAAACAGACTTGAAACTACCCCACTAAACTTATATATCAATTCCTATAGCTCTATTTTACGATCCAATACCAAAACTACTGCTTTTATAGCACAAAAGCGGAGTAGACAGTGGCTTGCAAGAAGACATGTCAGTTGTAGAGAGGATATCTTGAATGTAGGAGCATTTGGATGAATGTCAACGACAAGGAAGATGAATGTCAACGACAAGGAAGCAAGATATTGGTCAGAGATTTCTCATTTGAAAATGAAGATGTAGACTATGAAGGAGATTTGAGATAAATTTAGAGTCGTTTCAAATGATTAAGATGTCGTCGACATAGATAAATAGGTAGATGCAACGGGAATGGCTGCAAAGAATGAGGAATGAAGAGTCGACATAACTGGGTTAGGCTGGTTAATTGGTCGGGTCAGATCGATCCAATAACTCAGCGGGTCGGGTTCAGATCAGAAATTTTGACTCATTTACATAATCAGCTCGAGTTAGGGTCAACCTATTTGATCCCAGATAAATTTTGGATTCCACCCGAACCCGCCTTGAAATCTCATTTTGACCCCCTAATTAAAATCATAATTGTTGCATCCAGGAGTATTCGCGGCGGTAGAGAAATATAAAGTTTATCGTCTTAGTGTTGTACAAAAATCCAGCACGCAATCAAATAAGGAGAGAGGATCTATCATTTATGAGACACCAAGATTTTTACGTGGAAAACCCCCGTAAAAGGGGAAAAACCCACGGGGGCTAGCCTAGTTTGAACGGATCCACTAGTATTTGCAGCTGATTACAAATGAGGCCCTTCCTTGGGAGAAGGCCTTAGCTTGATGTACATCTTATGTAGTACATTACATGATGTAAATACAAATAGCTACTATCGACGCATTCGCTTTGTTAGAAGGATTACAGTCGACGTGCGACATAGGTCAGGAGGACCGTAGTCAGCTGGCGACGGAGGACTGTAGTCGGCGGGCGACGTAAGTCAGGAGAACCGTAGTCGGCGGGTGATGGAGGTCGGAAAGAATGTAGTCGGCGGGCGACATAAGTCGGGAGGATAGTATTCAATGGGCGATGGATGTCGGGAAGATTGTAGTCGGCGGGCGACGTAAGTCAGAAGGACCGTAGTCGGCTGGCGATGGAGATCAGAAGGACTGTAGTCTAACGACGAAGATTAGAAGAACAGCGTCAAGTAGAAGTCCAGTAATGGAAAGAAATGCATCTTCGCATAGACGTCTAGTGAAGTCCGATAACCGGTAGAAGTCCGGCATCGGGTAGAAACTTGGCGAAGAGTGAATGTCCGATATCAGATAGAAGTCCGACGTCTTTGGCGGTAGAGGAGAACTCCGGCTTCACTTGGGCGGACTTTCGGCATCAAGAGGGAACTCTCTTATAAATTGGGAAGAATTTCAGCATCCCATGGAAGTTGGGAAGAATTCAGGCGTTCTCCTGAATATCCGGCAGAGTTCCGGCATCTTCAGGCGGCAGGAAGAGCTCCGGCGGTGGTCGAGGAGGTGAGGAACCTCCTTTTCCCCTTTCTCCTCTTCTTCTTCTCTCTCTTCACTTGAGTCCCTTTGGTGTAGAATGAGGGCTCTATTTATAGTTTTTCTGGAGTGGCATAGCCCGTAAATAGGCGCGAGATCATGGGCGAATTGGGAGTGTTTTGAATGGATGGCTGATATCAAATCCTTTGATCATGCACCATTTGTTGGGCATTTTAAGGACTTAATTATGTTGGAATTTGGCAATCTTAGGCTCATTGGATTCGTCTCGTCGAGCCGTTCGATTCGAGTATAAGCTCATCAAAATCAGATACCGTTTGGTTACTCAAATTTAGGTTTGAACCTTCCAACAGCGCTTTGAGCCCTTGATTCGGACTCATTTGGGCTCGGATTGGGTTGATCTTGGTGTCATTGGGTTCGTATTTCCGAGACGCTCAGTTTGACTATAAGCTCACTGAAATTGGAGTTCGGTTGCTCCCAAAATTAATTTTTGAAGTTTCCAACTAGCGTTTGCCTCGAGATTCGTGCCCGATCAAGATAATTTTTGCATGCCGTATCAATTGCCCCCCTATTTTCGGACATCGAAGCTCCAGAAGTCCAAAAATACTTGTTCCAAACTTTTACATTGGCCGAATCGCAAAAAATTGTGTTCCGAAAGTTAAGTGCTTTTTGAATTGATTATAGAGGCTCCGCTGAGCTCTAAAAGTGTCAAAATCAAGTCTGGAACGTTGAAAAACGTGTCTGGAGACCCCAAAAACGTTGAATTTGGACTTTTCGGGATGAAATTTGGGCCCGAAAGCGAATCAGGCAGCCGAACCGTCCGGTTCGGCCGGCCACCGCCGCCGCCGCCGCCAGCGCGGAACAGCGGCCGCGCGTGCTCGTTTGCGCCCGAGCCCGCACTCGGGCTCGCCTGCGGCCGCGCTAGGCTGCGCCCGCATGGTTGCACGCACCGCACCCTCCTGCTGGACCGCACCGCGCTGGATCCGCCGCGCAGCGCCCGCCTGGGTTGCACGCGCTGGGTCGCGGTTGCCTCGGCTGGGTGCGATCCGTGTGCACCATCCGCGGATTGCTGAGCTGGCCGCGTCGTTTCGTGCGCCGGTTGGTTGCACCGACCTTGTGGGCACCACAGGTGTTGAGAAACAGTGTTTTTGCTATTTTTAGGCCTAAAAATCTCTGAAAAAATTCCAAAAAATTCGGAAAAAATTTTAAAATGTTGGGAATTTAAAAAATGACAGCAACTCCCCCTCATTCTCTCCAAAACCTATAAATAAGCCCCTAGGCCTTGAGAAAACTTGTACCTTTTCTTTCTATCTCCCTTTGGCTCTCTGGCGGCTGAGGCTTCCGTTATTTGCGAGCGAGAAATTTCTCCTGCTCGAATTAGCGCCCCTCCTTGCGCGCAGGAGTTACGGGATTTCTCTTTCTTCTCCCACGGCTTTCTGACGATTTAGGCTTCCGCTATTTACGAGTGGAAAATTTCCTCTGCTCGAATTAGCGCCCCTCCTCACGTGCAGAAGTTACGGGATTTCTTCCCCTCCCTCCGGCTCTCTAGCGATTGAGGCTTCCGCTGTTTGCGAGTGGGAATTTTTTCCTGCTCGAATTACGCCCCTCCTCGCATACAGAAGCTTATGGGATTTTTTTTGCCATTTTAGCAGAAGTTTGCTTGCGATGGACGATCGAGTTGAAGCCCATTAGCAGTCAACGATCGAGTGTGGAGCCAAAGGAGAGAGTTCGAGTGTGTGTTGCAAGTAGCAGTCGAGCGAGAAGCCGATAACTAGTAGTAGTTCATTGACGAGCAGAAGCCCGGCGACAAGGAGAAGTCCGACGTCGGATAGAAGTTCAATGTCGGGTAGAAGACCGACGAAAGTTCATCGACGAGTAGAAGTCAGACGACGAGTAGGAGTCCGCTAACGAGCAGAAGTCCGACGACAGGAAGAAGTCCGACGTCGGGTAGAAGTTCAACGTCGGGTAGAAGACCGACGAAAATTCGTCTACGAGCAAGAGTCTGACAATGAGTAAGAGTCTGCTGACGAGCAGAAGTCCGACGACGAGTAGGAGTCCGCTGACGAGCAGAAGTCCGACGTCGGGTAGAAGTTCAACGTCGGGTAGAAGACCGATGAAAATTCGTCGATGAGTAGGAGTCTGACGACGAGTAGGAGTCCGCTGACGAGCAGAAGTCTGACGAAGAGTATAAGTCCGCTTACGAGCAGAAGTCCGACATCGGGTAGAAGTTCAACGTCGGGTATTAATCCATTGAAAGTCCTGCAAAAAAAAGTTCAGCGACAGGAGGAAATTCAACATCAGGTAGAAATTTAACTTTGTAGAGAAGTTAAATGGAAGTCCTTTGACGGCATTCTGGCGATGTTAAGCAAGGATGTAAGACCTATCCGAGGTTATATGTTAGAGTCTTTGCTCGATGATGTTATCTTATATGGAAGAGGTCGAGAGAATCCACCAAGGATGTGAGACCTTTCCGAGGTTGTATGTCGGAGCCTTTGCTCGACGACGTTAACCTGTGTGGAAGAGGATACGAAAGCAATATGCATGTTAATAAGTCGAATCCATAACAGCCAGTTGCACATGATCAGTGAATCTATGCAGCGGATACAAAAATCAGTAGTCAATGCATGATCGATAAAATCCATAGTCAATTGGTATGAAATAACCGTTACATCTTGTAAGAATCGATAAACAGTAGGAAGAAATCGATAAACAGTAGGAAGAAATCCATAAAGCTCAATAAACCAGTACATACGATACATCTTGTAAGAATCCAATCAAATCAATAGAAAGAAAATCATCGTCTCAATAATAACCGTTAAATTAATATCGTATCAATAGAATTAATCAAATCAATCATCCCTGGTCAATTACGTCAATTGGTATGAAATCATATAAACAATTAAAACAATACATCGCAAGAACCGTTGAAATCAAATCAATACAGTAAAACCTATTCCATATCAATACATGAATCACATACAGCAGTTCAATACGGTATATCAATGAAGCGATAGTATCAATGAATCAATATCAATAAATTAGTGGTATCCATGTCCATAGTATCAATAAGTCAATGCAATGTTGATATCCATATCAGTAGCAATATCAATGCTCAGTGAAATAATGCGAATATCAATGAAATCGTACAGTAAATTCGTAAATCCGTCAGTAAATAAATTTCAATACAAATCCGTCGATATCAATAAATCTATGAATCCATAATGATATCAATAGGTCAATACTGTACACATGCAATTTAGTACAGTAGTCTTACTGAACAAGTATAATCACTAGCTATTAAGGCATTTTTCGAGTCGATAATCCATAGTGTTGTTGTAGAAATCCATAAATATATATCCGTTGGTTCAATAAGAGTCGTCACTCTGTGCCCGTCAGCCGCCCGTCGGCATAATAATCTCCTTATGACTCTCAATCGTTATATCAATGATCAATAGAGGATATCGCCAAACCCTTTTTAAAGGAAAGCCCGTAAGCCCACCATCATGTACAGGTCAAGTCAATCTCCAACCAACGGTTCAACCAGTCTTCACTTGTCTTTCAGTAACAATAACAAGAATTCAATCATATATTTACATCCGTATGCTTATTCAATCATTCGAATCATCAATTCAGAAAATCAGAGATCGTACGAGAAATCGGCGGCATAACGACAGTATACGAAATGTACACAGAAATCACAAATTTAGAAATTTATCAAATTACCACAGATCATGGAAAACAATAATATAAGACTTCAATTGTACTGAAGCAACATTTTTCAACATCCTGATAATGTTCTATTCGATAAAAATCGCATAGAACTCAAAATAATCGGTAGAAACTTTACAGAAAATACTCAAATCGTGCAGAATAATCATCTCAGAAACATATCAAAAGTTGTGCGGTAAAACTTTCATCAATACGAAATTATGCGCGTTTTTCGGTAACATAAACACAAATATGAGCACAAAATTATCAAAACTCAAAATCTTTGAAAACAGAAATAGGATTCGGAGTCCTTACTGCGAGATAAACAAATCCTCCAACTGCGTCGTCGGATGAAAAGCGCTCCGTGGGCTCCAAAACTAAGCTTTCCTCTTCTATTTCTTTCTCTTTCTTTCTCCTGCCTTTTCTCTCTCTTCAAAAATAATCCAAAATATCTCAATTCCGATATTTATTAACACTGATCGTCCCGGACGATCCAAAATTCGTCCCGGGATGATTTGCCCTCTAGCAGAATTTCGTCCAGACGAAATTAAATAGCGTCCGAACGACTTACTATCTGGACAAATTTCGTCCAGACGGATCGTCCCGACCCTTCCAGGTTCGTACAGACGAAATTGACAGATTCTTCACAATTTTCTTCAGTTCGTCCCGTACTAAAGCCAGTTCGTACGGATGAACTACACTCAAAAAATCAGCTTTGGAGGGGGTTTTACAGTAAGACCTTTCCGAGGTTGTATGTCAGAGCCTTTGCTCGACGACGTTAACCTGTGTGGAAGAGGTCGAGAGAATCCACCAAGGATGTGAGACCTTTTCGAGGTTGTTTGTCGGAGCCTTTGCTCGACGACGTTAACCTGTGTGGAAGAGGTTGAGAGAATCCACCAAGGATGTGAAACCTTTTCGATGTTGTATGTCGGAGCCTTTGCTCGACGACGTTAACCTGTATGGAAGAGGTCGAATTGAATCCCCCTGGGATTGATTTTACTTTGATTGGGAGGGGGCGAATGCCACGTATATCCCGAATAAAAAGTGAAGAAAGTCTATCTTCAGACCGTTACTGCCTTTTTGAGGTCGAGGTTAAGACATTGCCCAATGAGAAGAAGTCCAACAAGGGATTGTATAAAGCTTGCAATTGATTTGAAGTATCCTTACATTTGTTCGGATATTCCTAAAATATCAACTTGATGTTGAAGGTATTGGAGGATCTACTTGACCATGGTTTGAGTCAAAGTTGCCCCCCAGTCCGCATCTGCTTCTTATGATATTGATGCTATGTGTGATCTTTTGATATTGGAGCAAAAGTTGCCCCCCAGTCGGAAACCACGTTCCCACAGACGGCGCCAAACTGTTGCGTCCAGGAGTATTCGCGGCGGTAGAGAAATATAAAGTTTATCGTCTTAGTGTTGTACAAAAATCCGGCACGCAATCAGATAAGGAGAGAGGGTCTATCATTTATGAGACACCAAGATTTTTACGTGGAAAACCCCTATAAAAGGGGGAAAAACCACGGGGCCTAGCCTAGTTTGAACGGATCCACTAGTATTTGCAGTTGATTACAAATGAGGCCCTTCCTTGGGAGAAGGCCTTAGCTTGATGTACATCTTATGGAGTACATTACATGATGTAAATACAAAGAGCTACTATCGATGTATTCGCTTTGTTAGAAGGACTGCAGTCGGCGGGCGACGTAGGTCAGGAGGACCGTAGTCAGCTGGCGACGGAGGACTGTAGTCGGCGGGCGACGTAAGTCAGGAGGATCGTAGTCGGCGGGCGACGGAGGTCGGAAAGAATGTAGTCCGCGGGCGACATAAGTCATGAGGACCGTATTCAACGGGCGACGGATGTCGGGAAGACTATAGTCGGCGGGCGACGTAAGTCAGAAGGACCGTAGTCGGCTGGCGACGGAGGTTGGAAGGACTGTAGTCTGACGACGAAGATTAGAAGAACAGCGTCAGGTAGAAGTCCAACAATGGAAAGAAATGCATCTTCGCATAGACGTCTAGCGAAGTCCGATAACCGGTAGAAGTCTGGCGTCGGGTAGAAACTTGACGAAGTGTGAAGGTCCGATATCGGATAGAAGTCCGACGTCTTTGGCGGCAGAGGAGAACTCCGGCTTCACTTGGGCGAAGTTTCGGCGTCAGGAGGGAACTCTCTTGTAAATTGGGAAGGATTTCAGCATCCCATGAAAGTTGGGCAGAATTCTGGCGTTCTCCCGAATATCCGGCAGAGTTCTGACGTCTTCAGGCGGTAGGAAGAGCTCCGGCGGTGGTCGATGAGGTGAGGAATCTCTTTTTCCCCTTTCTCCTCTTCTTCTTCTCTCTCTTCACTTAAGTCCCTTTGGTGTAGAATGAGGGCTCTATTTATAGTTTTTCTGGAGTGGCATAGCCCGTAAATAGGCGCGAGATCATGGGCGAATTAGGAGTGTTTTGAATGGATGTCCGATATCGAATCCTTTGATTATGCACCGTTCGTTGGACATTTCAAAGCCTTATTGATGTCGGAATTTGGCGATGTTGGGCTCGTTGGATTCGTCTCGTCGAGTCGTTCGATTCGAGTATAAGCTCGTCAAAATCGGATACCGTTTGGTAACTCAAATTTCGGTTTAAACCTTCCAACAGCGCTTTGAGCCCTTGATTCAGACTCATTTGGGCTCGGATTGGGTTGATCTTGGTGTCGTTGGGTTCGTATTTCCGAGACGCTCAGTTTGACTATAAGCTCGATGAAATCGGAGTTCGAGTGCTCCCAAAATTAATTTTTGAATTTTTCAACTAGCTTTTGCCTCAAGATTCGTGCCCGATCAAGAAAATTTTTGCATGCCGTATCAATAATAAATCTCAAACACTACCAACAATCTTAAAAAAAAAAAAAAAAAAAAAAAATCTCAAAATATAGATTTCGTGTCAAACAATGAAAAATATAGATTATCTCAAAGTTTATTTTCACTATGATTTCGTGTCAAACGATAAAACAAATATTTGCCAAGTCTTATCGCTGTCGGTCGTTGAAGATTTAAAAATCTGTTATTTATTGAAGATTTGCTATCGATTGCCAAACCACGTGCGCAATTTTATAATTAATAATAATAATAGTATTTATTTTCAGTTCTATCTATATTTTAATTTCTCTAAGTATTATATGTAACATCTCTATGTACTGTATATTCTTCTTAAGATAAATATAGTATACAAATAATTTATACAATAATTATTTTTAAAATAAATCTAAAAAAATAACGATTAAATTTATTCTCCAAAAATATTTTAAATTTATTTTCCAAAAATATTTTAAATTTATTTTCCGTCACATATTAAAATTATTCTCCAAAAATATTTTGTAAAATAATATTACAAATATAGTAATGTTTATGATGCCATATTTGAAAGAAAGAGAGGAGAGGGAGAACCAGGGACAGCCGAACAGAGAGAGACAAGCTAAAGGTAATCTATTATTCAATACACAAGCTTTACAGGATACAGTATTTATAGAAATATACAGGTAGTGTAACAGTGGAAATGAGTCTAGGTTGCTGACGTGGAATGTTCTTTATAGCCCCCCTCAAACTGATCTGGCGCCTTGCGAATGGTCAGTTTGCTTCGAAATTCTTGAAACCGAGCGGTGGCAAGAGGTTTGGTGAATATGTCAGCAAGTTGATCTTCCGACGCAATGTGCTCAATGGATAGAGAGTTGGAGTCAATGTGTTGCCGAATGAAGTGGTGATCAATCTCTATGTGTTTTGTTCGGGCGTGAAAAATTGGATTGTTGGCTAAGGCGATGGCGGACGTGTTGTCGCAAAAGATTGGTGTCGGGGCCTTCTGCGGAAGCTGGAGTTCTTCGACGAGACGTCGTAGCCAAAGAATTTCAGATGTGCCAGCCGAAAGAGACCTATATTCGGCCTCTGTGGAGGATCTTGCAACAGTGTTTTGTTTCTTTGCTGACCACGAGATGAGAGTTTGGCCTAGAAATGAGCAGAATCCAGAGGTGGACTTCCGGTCTAGGTGATCCGATGCCCAGTCTGCGTCAGTGTAAGACCGAAGCTGAAGATCGCCGGTGGAGATGGGAATACCAAAGTCCAGAGATCCTTTGACGTATCAGAGTATCAGTTTGAGATCTTGGAAGTTCTGGTTGGTTGGGGCATGCATGGATTGGCATATCCTGTTTGTGGCATAGGATATATCGGGTCGAGTAATTGACAGATACTGTATAGATCCTGCCAAACGACGGTACAAGCTGGGATCCGAAAAGGGTTGATTTTCTGTATCTTTGATCTTGGACTTCGGAGCCAGAGGTGTAGCAGCAGGGCGGCATTCGGTAAGACCAGCGTCCTTCAGAAGTTTGGTAGCATAATGTCTTTGATGAAGGAAGTATCCCGATTTTGTTCTGATGACTTGAATGCCGAGGTAGAGAGATACTTGTCCGAGTTGTTTGAGGGCGAAGTGTGAGTTGAGAATCTTGAGGAGTGTTTGAATGGTTGCTTGATCATTCCCTGTAAGTAAGATATCATCGACATAGATCAAGAAATATAATTGAATGTTGTTTTTGTGAAAGATAAGGAGAGAGGGATCGGAACGACTAAACCTGAACCCGAATTGTTGAAGAAGCGAGGTCAGTTTGTGAAACCACTGTCGTGGAGCTTGCTTTAGCCCGTACAGTGATTTGTGAAGTTTGCAAACGTAGTTGGGTTGTTGAGCATCGATGAATCCTGGTGGTTGCTTCATGTAAATTGTCTCGTTGAGGTCGCCGTGGAGAAAGGCGTTGGAAATGTCTAGCTGAAGAATGTTCCAATTCTGATGCAGAGCTAGAGTAAGTAATATCCGAATAGTTGGCATTTTCGCCACAGGACTGAAGGTTTCTTTGTAGTTGACACCGAGAATCTGATTGTAACCTTGAGCGACTAATCGAGCTTTGTGTTTGTCGACTGTGCCGTCGGGTAGAAGCTTGGTTCTGTAGGTCCATTTACATCCTAGGATTGGTTCGGAAGCCGGCGGAGGGACTAGAGACCACGTACCTTGTTTCTGAAGGGCGTTAAATTCGGAGGACATAGCACTGCGCCAGTGTTGTGTTTTGGAGGCTTGAGCATACGAGGTTGGAGTGCTGGAGGTCGAAATGGTGGTAGAGAGATCCAGAATTTGGCGAGGTTTAAGGATTCCTGCCTTGGCACGAGTAAGCATCGGGTGTCTGAATAGATTGGAGGCGGTTGGCGGATCAGGTTCCTGGGTGACCGTGAGTTGCTGTTGATCAGGGCTGGTTGCGGTAGTGGGATGGTTTGTGTTAGACGAGATCTGAGGGCGCTTAGGAGGAGGGTAGTGAGAAGCAACTTGCGGCCTGGGCTTGGAGACAGAGATAGGAGTTAGAAGGAGGGGAGAGAGCGAATTGACCGAGGCTGAAGCTGACGGATTAATGGGAGAAAAATACTCTGGGTAGGGAAAAGTGTGTTCGTGAAAAGTGACATGCCGAGAAATATGGACCTTATTGTTGAGAAGATTGAGGCCTCGGTACCCGTGATGATTGGGAGAGTAACCAATAAATATGCAGGGCTGTGACCGCGGTTCTAATTTGGAGTTCGTGTAGGGTTTAAGCCAGGGAAAGCATAAGCACCCAAAGGTGCGAAGGTGATCGTAGGATGGGTTTTTGCCGTGCAGCCGTTTATGAGGAGTTTCGTTGTTGATGGATTTGGAAGGAAGTTTGTTGACCAGATAGTTCGCAGTTGTGACTGCGTCTGCCCAGAAGGAGATCGGAAGCATGGATGCGTGAAGGAGGGTGCGAGTGAGCTCAATGAGATGTCGGTGTTTGCGCTCAGCCGTGCCGTTCTGCTCTGGGGTGTGAGGACAGGTTAGTTGATGGGTGATGCCGTGAGCTGAGAGAAAGGATTTAAACGAATTACTAGTAAATTCGCCGCCACCATCGGAGCGGAAGAATTTGGGTGTTGTTTGAAATTGATTCCGGATTAAGGAGCAGAAGTGACGGAATTTAGAGAAGGTTTCCTGCTTCGAATTCATTAGGTATAACCAAGAAAACTTTGAAAAATCGTCGACGAATATCACATAATATTTGAACCCAGTAACAGACGGTTGCGGGGCCGGTCCCCAAACATCTGAATGAACGAGATAAAAAGCATGCAGAGAAGTAGTAAGGTTTTTATTAAAAGGCAATTTGTGGCTTTTAGCCATATTACAAGAAATGCAAAGAAGTTTATGCGTTGTGCGATCCAGTTGAGGAATGCTGTGACGAAGCTTCTCGAGAACTCCTTGATGCGGATGACCGAGTCGGGAGTGCCAGAGAAGAGTTGGAGAGTGTTGAACCATCAGAGACGTTGGACGGATCGGTTGCACAGGTGAGAGCTGATAAAGCCCGTTACGCAGTTGACCATGAAGAAGAGGATGATTGTCCTGAATGTCCTTAATCACGAAACCATTAGCGTCGAAGCAAATTGAAACACGATTATCCGAGGTAAGTTTGGAAATGGAGATTAAATTGTGCTTTAATGAGGGAACATGAAGTAAGTTGTGAAGGTAGATCTTACGAGCCGAGTCAGGTAGAGGAAGTATGCCTTGTCCGGTATGATGGATTGGAACAGATGATCCATTTGCAACAGAGATTGTATCGTGCCCGTGATATGGTGATTGCAGATGCAGATTTTGTAGATCCGGAGTGAGGTGAGTAGTGGCTCCGGAATCAAGAATCCAATCAGATGTCGTGGCAGGAGACTGTTGCGCCGTGAGGGCTTGCGAGGACGAGGATGATTGAGTTGGTGCAAATCTGAGATTGCAGCGATGCCAACAGTCCAGAGCGGTGTGCCCCGTTTTGCCGCATATCTGACATATGGGACGAGTGGTATTCGTGGTGCTGGCATTGGGACGAGCAGACGAGGTGTCACGTTGGCTGTTGTTGCGATTCTTGAAGAATCTTTGAGAGCCTTTTCCACGGACAGAGGGGGTTCTATGGGTGTAGAGAGCGGAGTTTTCGCTGACGGTCGTAGCTTCCTTTTGAGATTCTTGCAGGATGTTGATCTCTTCGCTAAGAAGAAGAGAATAAAGTGTGTCAAGGTCTATGGGTTGTAGAGAGGTGCGAATCGCGGTCTTGAAGGAGCTGTACGAGGAGGGCAACCCGTTTAGTATGTAGAGAACAATGTCCTCGGTGTCTAGCGTGGAGCCCGACGCTGCGATGTGATCCATGAGAGTCTTGATTTGAAGGAGATATTGTTGCATTGAAGAGTTCTTCATTTGAATGTTGTGTAGTTCGTTCTTGAGTTGTATAACTCGAGAGCGATTTGTCGGTTGCATTCGGCGTTCAAGAATCGTCCAAACCTCATGAGAAGAGGTAGCGGATAGAACATAGGGAAGTATGGCCGACGATATGGTGGAAAAGAGGGCGGAGGTGAGATTCTGATCCACGAGACACCATTTTTGATGATCGAGTGAGTCGGAATCCTCAGGGCGGGAGATATCGCCGGAGAGGAAGCCTGAAAAGCCATTGGCGGTAAAGTGGTGCAGAAGTTGAAGTCTCCAGATGGGATAATTTTCTGCCGATAGAGGAGTATGGATGATGTTCTTGATATTCGAAATTAGGAATTTGAGCGCGGCTGGAATTTGGAGATCGGCAGTGTATCCTGCAGCGGTAGGGGAGGAGGGAGGTTGCACGATGGATGAATCTTGGTCAGCCATTGCTGTGCTCTGATACCATGAAAGAAAGAGAGGAGAGGGAGAACCAGGGACAGCCGAACAGAGAGAGACAAGCTAAAGGTAATCTATTATTCAATACACAAGCTTTACAGGATACAGTATTTATAGAAATATACAGGTAGTGTAACAGTGGAAATGAGTCTAGGTTGCTGACGTGGAATGTTCTTTATAATATTGCCATTGAGTATTCACCGAATGATGAAATGAAATGGCTAGATGGTTATGGATGTAAAATTCAAAAAAAAAAGGAGGTTAGGGGAAACAAAATTAACAGGAATTGAAGTGTTTGATTAGCAGGAAAAGAAAGTGAGTTGTATAAAGTTAGAAAAAAATACATTACTAAATATTAAGTTTATTTTTCGATTTTTCTTTTCTAGTTGTGCATTTTTAAATATTGATTATTTAAAAAATTATTATAGATATTCTAAGTTCTTACAATAGGCGCAAAAATTATAGAAGTGCACTTGAAATGTTTATGGATACGTCATTAATAAAATTATCTTGATCGGGCACAAATCTCAATGCAAAATTAAGTTGGAAACTTCCAAAATTAAAGTTGGGATTATTTGAACTCTGATTTCAATAAACTTATAGTCAAATTGAATTCGACTCAATCCGAGCCCATATGAGTACAAATCAAGGACCCGAAGCGCTATTGGAAGGTTTAAACCACAATTTGGATTACCAAACTGTTTCCAAACATTACGTTCTTATAGTCGAATCTAGCGGCTCAATGAGACGAATGAAACGAACCCAAGATCGTTGAATTCCAACATCAATAAGACCTTCAAATGTCTAACGAACAGTCCATGATCAAGGGGTTTATTATTGGTCGTCATCCAACCACTCCCCATTTACCCTTGATCTCTCATCTATTTACAGGCCATGCCACTCCAAAATCTATAAATAGACCCCTCATTCCTCTTGAAAAGTGGGGAACCAAAGCAAGAAGAGAAGAATGAAGAAGATAAGTAAGAGAAAGAAGAAGCTCCTCATCGACTACCGTCGGACCACCACTTGAGGCCCTCACCTTCGCTGGACCACCGCCTGACGCCGTTGCTCCACCGGACTACCACTTGAGGCCCTCACCTCCACCAGACCACCGCCTGACGTCGCTGCTCTACCGGACTACCACTTGAGGCCCTCACCTCCGCCGGACCACCGCCTCACACCGTTGCTCCGTCGGGCCACCACTTGAGGCCCTCACATCCGCCGGACCACCGCTTGACGCCTTTGCTCCGTCGGACCACCACTTGAAGCCCTCACCTTGGCCGGACCACCACTTGAAGCCCTCACCTCCGCCGGACCACCACCTGACGTCGTTGCTCTGCCGGACCACCACTAGAGGCCCTCACCTCCACCGGACCACCACTTGAGGCCCTCACCTCCGCTAGACCACCACCTGATGTTGTGGCTCCTTCAAACCACCACCTGAGGCAAGGACTTCCATTAGACCACCGCTTGAGACCCTCTGCTTTACCATGCCACCACTTAAGGCTCGGACTTCTGTCGAACCGCCACTTGAGGCCTTGTACTCCACCAGGACACCACCTGAGGCCCGGACTTCTACTGGACCATCTCCTGAGGCCTGAACTTCTACCGGACGACCACTTGAGGCCTTATGCTCCACTAGAACACCATCTAAGGCCTGGACTTTTCTCGGACCACTACTTGCGGCCTTGAGCTCCACAAGGCCACCACTTAATGCCCAGAATTCTCCCAAAATACTGCCCTTCAACTACGATCTTTCAGACCCCCTGACTCCTGCCAATTACGGTTCTTCCGACCTCCATCGCCTACTATGGTCCTTTTGACCTCCATCGACAGACAACGATCTTTCTGACCTCAGTCTCCTGCCAACTACGGTCCTTCCGACCTTAGTCACCTACAATGGCCCTTCTGATCTCCATCACCAGATAACAGTCTTTCTGACCCCGTTCTCCTGGCGACTACGATCCTTCTAACATCCGTCGCTTACTATGGTCCTTCCGACCTACATCGTTAGACAACAATCTTTCTAACCCTGGTTTCATGCCAACTATGATGTTTCAGACCCCTATCTCCAGTCGACTACGGTCCTTCCGACCTACATCACCTACTATGGCCCTTCTGACCTCCACCACCAAACAACGATCTTTCTAACTCCGGTGTCCTACATACTACAGTCTTTCCAGCCTCTATCTTATCGACTATGGTCATGCCGACCAAATAAACATGTTTATATTGTAACTCCCACCATGTAATGCGTTCTATATGATGTATATTTGTACCATCAAGCCAAGGCCTTCTCCCAAGGAAGGGCCTCATTTGTAATCGACTGCAAATACTAGTGGATTCATTCAAACTAGGCTATGCCCCGTGATTTTTCTCCCTTTTCAGGAATTTCCACATAAAAACTCTGGTGTCTCTTATGAACGCTACACCCTCTCTTTTATCTGATCGTGTGCTGGATCTTCGTATAATGCTAAGACGTTAAACTATATATTTATATACCGTTGTGAATACTCCAGGACGCAACATTTATAAAATTAAGATTATTATTTTTCTTTGAGAAAAATAATACTAAAATTTAAATTTAATTTCTTCTTAGGTCTACTTGAGATAGCTTTCTAATTATTTTATTTTTAAGATGTTCATGCATTTGTTTCAGTGCTATTTTTGTTCTATTTATTTTTTTTGTTTACGTTGAGGAGTTTTTTTGAGAATTAGATCTACTAAAGTTTGGCAACTATAAAAAGAATGTTGTTAAACTCTTTTTTTTAACATATATTTATAATTCTTATATACTCTTGAATGTCTTCACATGTATTTAGCTGGGAGTTACATGGAGAGTAATCACATCTAATGAGCCCCACAGAGGAACTGAACCAAGGAACATCAGGCCCTACTCACCCGGTCCTATGAAGGATGATTACCCCTCTTGAGGGTAATAGAGGATCTCGTCGACCAAGTAACTCGCCACTCATCTAATGCAAGGTAGGCAGCCATTACAACGACTTGCTCGCACCTGTGATCGGAGCCTTTGTCCCCACACATCCAAGTCCAACAACAGAAAACATCTATCCAATGAGCTCTTAGCTTACCCTGCAATGACTAGTTGACCACTAAGTTTATTTTCTCCATACTATCAGCTCATACATCTTTTCTTCTAGGTGTTTCAAGGCTCACTATAGGTCACCAGTGGCTCCCAAACAACACTCAACCATGATGCATCCCTTGCTCTGAACTCACTCGCAGACTATCCACCCCTACTAAGCACTACCAAGCTCTCTCACACTACACCTAGTTCAAATTCAGCACTATTGAGCTCACTCGGAGACAAATCATTAGAGCTCTACAGCCCCCACTCTCCCTCAACCAATAAAATTGTGATACATGCTTAAGAGAGTCTGTGCAATATTATACTTCTTTACTTTTTATGGTGTAGCATTTCTTGTGGTCCTCAAAACTCTATAAATAAGGGATAAAGATGAATATTTGAGGACTTCTTCTTTTTCTCATTTTTTTCATATCGACTTATTAAACTTTTGAGTACTTGTTTTATAGTTTTTTCTAACTTTTTTCATACTCCACATTCTCACACAAGTTTGAGGTTGCATGCTCATAGAGTCAGCCTATTAGTAAGGTTGAGTGTCATCCATGAATAAATTTATATTCAAAAATACCCACAAAACATAAATAAAAAAAACTACTTTCATCATGATGACTTTACAAGGAGAGAACTAACATCTAATGAGCCCCACAGAGGAACTCACCCAAGGAACATAAAGCCCCACTCACTCGAGTCTATGAGGGAAGGTTGCCCCTCTTGAGGGTAATAGAGAATCTCGTCGACAAAATAACTAGCCATTCACCACTCATCTAATGCAAAGGGGAATCCATCACATAAACTTTCACGCATCTATGGTGGGTGCTTTCGTTCCCATGCATCCAAGTCTAACAACATGAAGGACCTACCAAGAAAGCCCTCAACTTGCCTTGCAATGACTAGCCAATCCTTGAGTTCATTTTATCCATAATCTTAGCTCATTCATCTTCTCTTCTAGGTGATCCAAGGTTCAGTATATGTCACAAGTGGCTCCCAAACATCACTCAACCCTCAAGCATCCCTTGCTTGAAACTCGCTCATAAAATCACACACTCCTTTTAGGCACTGCCAAGCTCGCCCACACCACGAAGCTCACCTAGTAGAAATTCAACACTATTGAACTCACCCGGAGATAGATCATCAATGCTTTGCAGCCCCCACTCTCCCTCAAACAATAAAATGGTGATACATGCCTAAGGCAGTCTGTGCAACATTATACTTTTTTACTTTTTGTGGTGTAGCATTTCTAATAGCTCTTAGAATCCTGTAAATAAGGGATGAAGATGAACATTTGGGGACTGCTTTTTATCAAAATTTTTTTTTAAATAATCTTATTGGACTTCTTGAGCTTTCGAGTACTTGTTTTATATTTTTTCTAGCATTCCTCATTCTCCCCTTTCTCACACAAGTTTGAGGATGCATGCTCATAGAGTTGACCTACTAGTAAGATTGAGTATCATCCATAAATAAATTCAGATCCAACAATACCAACAACATATACAAAAAAACTACTTTCGTTATAATAAGTTTACATCCACCACTACAAAAAGCTATAAATACATTCTTCATTCTAAAGTTAACCATAACGAACTCTTAGGTAAAGTTAAACATAATTTTAACTTCCAACAAAAATGGATAAATATAATTTAAATACTACATATCGAAGCCTAAAAAATCCTAAATAATATAAAATAATGTTGCATAGTTTAATAATAATTAGTATAATAGTAATAAATTACCTTAAAATAATAAAAAAAAACTTTAGAAATTAGGTATCCTAATTTCATAAGTTTTAAAATAATTCTTAAAAACAAAAATAAAAATAGTATTCTGCTCTGATAGGTGTTGGAGACAACTGTTGCTTTCCGATCTAACTCCTAAATCTCATGACGAGTTACCTTATTTGAAGCTTTCATGGACGAATTACATGAGACGAGTCCTTTGACAAGTTGAGCAAGAATAGATTGTTATTGACGAGCCCTTTGGCGACCTCTTTGAAGGTCCTTGAGCTGTATTGATGTGACGAACGAGTTTATTTGGATCAGAAGGATAGTGGACTCCATATAACTCCACTGAGCTCTCATCGTAAACAATTCAAACCCGGTTTGAATTCATTTCAAACTAGAGGTTTGAACATGGCTCAACCCTAGTTTGAATCAGGTTCGAAACAATGTTTGGAACGAGTAATATATAAATTTAATTCAATTTCGAAGAAATAACATCCCATAAACAGTCCACAATATAATAGGTTATCCCTCATGGGGAATAATTTTGTTCAAAATAATCATTCATGTATATTTAGCTAATTATCTTATCAATAAGAATATGATCAATTTAATTCAACATTAAATCATATTTTTCTCAAAGCATCTTCACAGCCAACTTTATAAAAGATTGCAGCTGTCTCAAACATATCATGAAACAACGTAAGCTTTCCTCATGACAACTAACAGTGATTAAGGGTCTATTTGGGACGAATGTAATATTTCGTAAAATTGGTTGTAAAGTTTTAGGAAAAATAAATTTTTAGTATATCAATTTCTTGAAAGCAATGAGAAATCAGCATCCAAACGAAGCTATGATTACAGTTTGAAAAATGAAGCAGTAAGAAAGTTACCCTAAACATTCCTTAAATTTAAATTTAATAATTAATGTTATAAAAATACATGAAATTAATTATTTGCGTGATAATAAACTTATAGGCTGAGTTTAAAATTTATAGATCAAATTTTAATATTTAGATAAAATATTTTAAGTATTAATAATAAACAATTTATATTTGAAAATAATATTTCATATATATATATATATATATATATATATATATATAACAAACTAAGCCCTTAAATATTTGTTTGTTTTATTAATTAATTACAGCATTTGAATCCATATAACTAAGGAAGTATAACAGTATTATGAAAGATATTATAGGCTTCTTTTGCTTGGATTATTCTTCGGAGCTGCCGAAGGCGAAAGGGAATCCGATCTTCCAAGGTGGGACTGCCCACCGCCACAACGAAGGCTACACCAGCACAAAAATGGTAAGCATTAACCTTAGGGGAAAAGTCGCCATTGGGGTCATAGTCAGTGCAACATCATCTCACAAGGTGAATGGTTTGTTTGTAATGACTATATTGTTTTTATAAAGATAATTATATAATTATTCGGAAAAAAATTATTTTTTAAAATATTGTGAATATTATTGTTGCGTCCTAGAATATTCGCGGCGGTATAATAGATGAAAATCCATCACACAAATAGGTAGAAAAGATGGCGCATCAATCACAATAGTCATCATAATTTTTATGTGAAAATCACTGAAAAGGAGAAAAACATGGGCCCTGATTCAGTTTGAATGAATTCAATAATGTTTGCAATTGATTCCAAATGAGGCCTTTCCTTAGAAGGAAGGTATTGGCTCTATGTATCAAATATACATCATACAGAGTGCTTTATATGTTGGGAGTTGGAAGAATCAGTGTTGATATGTTCGTTTGGGCGATATGATCATAATCAGAGAGCGATGTATGTTGAAAGGACCGTAGTCAGATGACAGTGGTCGAAACTCGAAAGGACCCTAATCGGGTGGAGAATGTTAGGAGGACCATTATTGGGCGATGGTGGTCGGAAGGATTGTAGTTGTCGGGCGACGGACGCTCGGTGGTGGTCGACGGACTGGTGGAAGTTTGGCGGTGTCGGCGAACTGGCGGAAGTTTGTCGGTGGTCGGGAAGAACTCCGGTTGTGCTCGGCGGACGAGCGGAAGTCCGGTGATGGTTAGAAGAACTATAGTGGTGGTTGGCGGATGGGCGGAAGTTCGAAGATTGTCGGTGGACAAGCGGAAGTCTGGTGGTGGTCGAGAAGAACTACAACGGTGGTCGGCAAATGGGCGAAAGTCTGGCGGTAGTCGGCGGACTGGCGGGAGTCAGTCAGTGGTCAGTAAGAACTACATCAGTGGTCGGCAGATGGGCGGAAGTCTGGCGGTAATCGGTGAACTGGCGAAAGTCTAGCGGTCGGCGGTGGTCGGGAAGAACTCCGGCGGTGGTCAGCGGATGGGCGAAAGTACGACTATGATTGGCGGACTAGCGAAAGTCCGATTGTGGTCGGCAGACTAGGGAAGTTCGTCAAAGGTTGAGAAGAACTCCGGCAGTGGTCAGTTGCAAGCAATCTCTCAAATTCTTCCCTTCTCCTCCTCCTCTCTCCCCTCTCATGAGAAGAATGAGGACTACTTATAATTTTTTTGAGAGTGACATGTCTTGCAAATATGAGAATGATCAAGGTGAAGATGAGAATGGTTTAAATGGACGGCTGATATTGATACTTTTGATCATAAACCATTTATTTATAATTTTTATCTTAATGATATCGAAATTTGATGATCTTAGTCTTGTTGGATTTGTCTCGTCGAGCCGCTCGATTTGACTATAAGAATGTGACGTTTGGAGTTTGGTAACTAACCCAAATTAAGCTTTGAACCTTTCAAATATGCCTTGGAAACATGATTTTGGCTCAATTGGACTCGGATTTGGTTGATTTTGGTGTAGTTGGGTTCATCTTCTCGAGACGTTCAATTCGACTATAGGTTCGTTAAAATTGGAGTTTGAATGGCCCCCGATTTTATTTCGGAAGCTTTCAACACAATTTTGTTTCAAGCTCGTGCCTGATGAAGATGATTTCCGATGACGTATCAATTATAAATATTTAAAAAAATAAAATAGTTGATTTCTAAAATGATAGCATATTAATAATTAACGTTGAAAAAAAAAATAGATTTTCAATATAAAAATTTCTATAAAGTTATAAAGAAGCCATAGTCAAAATAAGTTACTGTCTTAAAAATAAAACATTGTGAAAGCTATCCCAAATAAGCTCTTAGGTTTTGTTTGTAATAATTTTCTAAAGTAGTTTTTTTATAAATTTTTTTAAAAATAGAGAAAATAATGACAAAAAGTTATTCTAAATGAAGCCAAATTGTACCTTAATGACTTGAACTGTGAAGCCTATCAGCGAGCTTAATGGCTTGGTAGCACGATATAATTTGATTTATTAATAACAATAAATTTAATTTATTACGCCCAAATCACCTTAAGTGTACCGATTGACCGCTGCAGTAAACAAAGTCAAAGCTTTCTTATTAAAAATGAGGGTGGAGATGCGAAATGACAATTGGTCAACGAGGTCTTTAATGCATAGTACTTAGAATAGACGCCCCTGCGAAGATAAAGCTTAAACTTTTTTTGAGTTAAATGAACAACTATACTTCGTGTCTCACACCCCAATAAAAAAACACAGATTTGGCCAATAAAAAGGGAATTGAAGTGGGAGAGGAAGAGACGGACAGAGAGATTTAAAGCTTAGAAAGGGGAGCAATGGCTTCTCTTGCATCTTTGTCGCTCGGTTCCTATTTCTATGATATCTGTACCTTCGCCGCTGGCCTTGCAGGTTTTCAAATTACAGATTTAAGCCGATTTATCCTATCCAGTCACTTTGATGTTTTGATTGTGCTTGTGATCTTGGTTTTGCTGGGAAGAAATTAACGATCTGAGGATTTCATAGTTTTGGGGGTTTCTGATTTCTATATCGTCGGCAATTTCTTATTTTTTCTGAAAACGTGTTTGATTTGTACATTATGTATATTTGGTTGCAGGAAACCTATTTGCTTTTGTGCTCTTTGTCTCGCCAATGTAAGTTTTTCTTCAAAATCGTCTCTTTTTTACTCTTGAAACTCAGCTCCTCCTGGTTCTAAGAGAAGGAAAATTTTGTTTAATATTTTGCAGACCAACTTTTAGAAGAATTGTTCGAAACCAATCAACCGAGCAGTTCTCAGGTCTTCCCTACTTGTATTCCCTTCTAAACTGCTTAATCTGCTTCTGGTATGGCCTGCCGATTGTCTCCTATGGTGTGATCTTGGTGGCAACAGTCAACTCCATTGGAGCCATTTTCCAGCTCGTTTATGTCAGCCTTTTTATAATATTCGCTGATAATGCTAAGAAAGTATGAATATGCTGAAGTGATTATGATGTGTAAACATTATGTTCTGTTTGAGCTACGATTAATATGTTGATGTTCTAATCTGCAGCTCAAAATGTGTGGAATGTTGATTGGAGTTTTTGCCATTTTTGGTCTGATAACTTTTCTTAGCCTCCAGATGTTTGATCATCAAAGCCGGCAGATTTTCGTTGGATATATCAACGTTGCTTCTCTCATTTCCATGTTTGCTTCACCCTTATTCATCATAGTATGCATCAAATTCTGATTTTTCTTCTGCGTTTGTATCTGTTTTTTGCAGAAAGTGATAGTATCTTATCTGTTTGTGCTTTGCTGATCCCAGAATTTGGTGATCAAGACGAAAAGCGTCGAGTTCATGCCTTTTCATCTTTCACTTGCAACATTCCTTATGAGCATTTCATTCTTTGCATATGGGATGTTGCTGCGTGACTTCTTCATTTATGTAAGAATCTGAAAAAAGCAGACTTTGTTTTACTGCCATTACTGTTATTTCAGCCAACTGCATTAATGATTCAGATTTCGTTTGGGATGGCTTTCTTACAGCTTCTTAAAGCAACTGTTTTTTACAATTTTTTTAATTTTTTATTAAAAAGCTGTTTTAAGAAGTAGTAAAAAAGCCGTTTTATATTGAACTGATTCGTCATTTCAAATATGAATTTCAGATTCCAAATGGTATAGGATCAGTGTTGGGGGTCATACAGCTTCTGCTCTATGGACACTACAGAGAAAAATCAAGAGAAGAGTACACACTGTCTCTGCCTTTATTTGTTTCATGATTGGCAAGGCAAACTTGCATGTATCTCCAGTTGTAATTATTGAAATTATATTGTTTATTTGTATGGCTTTCCAAAGAGTAATGTGGGACAAGTTTTGGGGATTGCTGTCGTATGTTCTTAATCTTTGTGTCGGGTTGTAATTTCCTGGAGATCTTGGAGTTACAAACCTGAAGCTAAGTAATAATTTGTAATAGATAAGATCTGAGTTGGAAGCAATAAGATGATGACTTCTGAAAGTTTCTCAGCAGGAATTACAGATATAGTATTCGGTCTAACTTGAGCTGCTGTATCGAAAGAGGGTCAACAATAACTATCTAAGGAGAAGAAGAGTAGAAATGCTCCACGAGTTATTTCCTGGCAAACGTAACGTAGGAGATCAACAAGTCCAGCAAAACAAGAACAGGTCAGCGCAAAGTTTTGCTTGAACAAGAGCCGACCAAGCTGCTTTAAGTTCAAGAAAGCTCTGATAGAGATTTTTGATATAATCTTTTTACTGCTTTCTAAATTAATTTTTTAGTTTTTTTTTTTTGAAAAGTTGTAAAAAAGCATGGGTAAAAAGCCGTCCCATATAAATTCATAGTTAATGAGTTGTTGCCAAGGGCATCTCCAACCGAATGCCAAACATGCATATGATATCGTTCTGTTGCTCCAGTTGAACACCAAATATTCTGATATTTGCTTATGGGTGAGCAGTGCGATGCCAATCACCGGATATATATATATATATATATATATATAATTCAAAAAATTGGTTATTAATTTTAAAATTTTAAATAGGAGAAAGAATGTATTAAGAATATTCTCTTTTTGGTGTTAGAAAATAGAGTTTGGTTGAAGACATGTTACTGTATATTGATGTATTACTGCATTTTGGAGTGAAAAATTAGTTTTTTCGGTTGGAGATGCCGTAATGGGTTAAGAGGCTGTCGCTAATTTAGATAATTGTCGTTAACCACTTAACGGTATATTAAAAAGAAGGTTCTAAATTACAAAAAAAAAAAAAAAAAAAAACTTTCATAAAGGATCTTTCCTAAAATTCTATGAGTGTGACATTTTGAAGGGGATTCATGAATTTAGGCATTTGGATAGGCATAGATTGTGAAATTTGGAATTGTTTTTCCTATAAGTTATACAAATCGTCAATGCAGCTCATCTTGATATGTTGTTTGAGGGTTTTGACTACTAACCAAGAAGTCTTCAATTTGAAGCTTGCGTGTATAATGTGTGTGAGTTTTATTAGCGAACCAATATGGTAGTCACACATGGCAGTATTGCTCTACCACTCTGTTGCATAACAAACTTATGAACGGCTACAATCTCAGTCATTGAATCTCTGCTACAATCTCAGTCATTGAATCTCTGCTATAGTATTGCTCCACCACTATGGTACTGTCTCCTCTACTTTCCCTTTCTATCTTTCTTTGTCTTTGTGCAGATATTGGAGTTCAACATGGTATCAGAGTTGTACCAGTTCTAACCTAAAGGCTCATATGTACAATGGCAGGCAACAAATCTTCATCCACGACATCTACCCTTCCGTCTCAAGCTACATCAGCCGCTGATGTAACCATTCCAGCTCAGTTAAAATTCCTGATGGCAAACATCAAGACTGTTCTTAACGTTCAACTAAATGTTGATAATCATCCCATATGGAGGTCACAGATTTTTAAGCTATTTGTTGCCAACGGTTTCTCAGGATATTTAGATGGAACCATATCAAAACCTCCTACACACATTCGACTTCCAGATAACACTCAGGTAGTAAATCCAGCTCATATCACTTGGTTGCTTACAGACCAAAATTTAGCTTCGGCATTCTTCTCTACAGTCTCTACCTCCCTACTACCATATGTGCTAAACCCAGCCACTTGTCTTGAAATCTGGATTACCCTAGATCGACGCCTGCAATCAACAAATATATCTTGCATCATTTAACTCAAAAAATGAGTTACACTAGTTACAAATGAAAGATAAGACTATGATACAATATCTTTCTGAAATTAAACAACGAGTATATGCTATCCAAGTTGCTAGATCCACCATAGATTCCATGGATATCATTCTATATACTTTGAATGGATTACCTCCTACTTACAATGCCTTCAAAACAGCTATACGTACTAAGCTGCAACCGATAGATTTGGATGATCTATATGCTCTACTTTGCAACGAGGAAGTCAACATTAATGCAAAACAAGCCACTGAACCCATTTCTATGAATCAAGCTGACTCATTTTCTTTGACTGCTTACAGAGGACGATCGCGCGGAAGAGCTCAAGGATGATTCGCCACCACTCGTGGTGGTCGCAATTTAACTCCCCTTCTCGCGGTGGGGGACGTCGTCATAATTCTACCATAGAATGTCAAATCTGCTTAAAACCAGGTCACTCCGCGGCATCGTGCTGGCACCGAGCTAATCTGACTTACCAACCGCTGCAACAATAGAACCAAGCCTTCTTAGCTAACGATGATGCTACATCTGCTGGCTGGTTATTAGATTTGGGAGCTTCCAATCACCTCACCTCAGATGCTTTGTAACTTCAATCATCTCAGCCTTACAATGGCAGTTCACAAGTTCAGGTGGGAAATGATAATCAATTACCCATAGCTCATTCAGGCCAAGGAATCCTTCCTATGCCTTCCAGTAAGCTATCCTTACGTTATATTCTTAATGTACCTCAACTTACTCATAATCTTCTATTGGTTAATCGGCTAACTCATGATAATCTGTGCTATGTAATTTTCCATGTCAATGGTTTCCTCATTAAGGATTCCAAGACACATCATATACTGCTTCAAGGATCATCTCAGCACGATCTCTACCCCTTTAAAATTTCTGGAGCTTCCCCTACCGCCTTATTCATTATACAAAATAATACAAACTCTTGGCATCAAAGGCTCGGACATCCGTCAAATTCCACTCATAAATTGCTATCGCCAACATTCCCACACAGTCATTCCAACACTCCGTGTGATGCTTGCGCCCGGGCCAAGAGTCATAGACTGCCTTTCTCGTTATCTGTACCTAGCACTACTAGGAGTTTAAAACTTGTTCACACTAATGTATGGGGACCCGCCCCAATTTTGTCTACACAGTGGTTCAAGTGTTATATTATTTTTGTTGATGATTTCACTAGATACTCATGGGCGTACCCCTTAAAATATAAATCTGATGTGTTTTCTGCTTTTATTCAATTCAAATTATTAGTTGAACGTCAAGTTCAGTTACCCATTAAAATGTTGCAATCCGATCGTGGTGCTGAATTCCTTAACCATAATTTTCAACGGTATTTGTAATCTTGTGGCATCTTGTATAGACTTACATGTGCATATACACCCCAGCAAAATGGTATTACTGAGCGTAAACACCGACATCTCCTAGAAACTATAAGAGCTTTATTGTTTCATGTCAATATACCAACCAAATATTGGGTAGATACACTGCTCACTATAGCATATCTCATCAACAAATTACCCTCCTCTCCACTTCAAAATTCATCTCCATATCAGAAACTATATAATCGGGCTCCTGCATATGATTATATTCGAGTATTCAGTTGTTTATGCTATCCCTGGCTTCCTCTTGTCAGCTGTCACAAACTCCAACCACATTCACTACCTTGTGTATTCTTGGGTTATGCAACTCAATCTAAGGGCTACAAATGTCTTGATCCATTGCCTGACATCATTCATATCTCTCGTCATGTTCAATTTTTTGAACATATTTTCTCATTTCACTCTTCTACAGAAAATCCACTGTCCACTATGCCATCTATAAACATACAAACTCCACTTCATCATATTCCCCCTCTGTCCTTAGTTCCAAATCCTCCCACAATTTAAACTTACATTTCCTCCAGCTCCATTGTATCACCTAATAACCCATCATATGTCCCTCTGTCATATATAATTCTTGTTGCTCCTCAATCTGACCCCTCAGAACCATCTCCCACTGCTACAACATTAGCAATCCCCATTCTCAACATCACCCGTCATCCAAAGGTGACACGACAACAAATTGGCCACTTAAAACCAAAATGAGTGTTTGATCTGCATCACACTCTTGTGCCATTATCCCCAAACTCCTTCACCGAAGCAAATAAACAACAAGCCTGGAGAACCATGATGTCAAATGAATTTCAGGCTTTATTAAAACAAGGCATGTGGTCACTTGTTCTAGCACATCCAAATTAGAATGTACTTGGATGTAAATGTTTGTATAAAACAAAGTATAATGCTGATGGTACTATCTCTCGTTATAAAACATGACTTGTGGCACTGTTTTGATTAAAAAAATATATTTATATATATAATTTTGAAAATATATTAATTTTCTTTGGGAGAGATTTAATTTTGAATTTTAGTTTTGAAATTGAACACAACATTATGAACGGTATATTATCTCAAATGGAGAGAATATCATTCACTAATTGGTCCTAATTTCAAAACTTTAAAATTATCCAAATTATCATAGTCAAACTCAAGGGGAAACATGTATGATCTCGAAAGATCAAAATGATGTTCAATCAATTGTTTAACCATAATAATTCGAATAAGAGATCGTTAATTTCATAATCAAAATAATGATAATAAAATAATATATCTTCCCGAAGAAAGATGATATTACTTATTACCAAAATTTTGAATATGACAATAACGATCGCCATTTTTGTTTAAATTCCCAAAGAGAATTAATTAAGGGTTTTGAAAAATTAATTTTAAAAATCAATTCTGGGTTTCTAAATCTCCTACGAGCGCAATCCCCCGTAGTTAATTACATCATAGGAAATCAGAATTTCCTACGAAAACTCTCGATTAAAATAGCGGTAGAAATTTTATTTAAGATTTTCAAAGATTGATATCAAAGGAAGAAAAGGGTAGGAATTTCAAGAGGGATTGGTTCAATGTTGAACAGTTATTTTCAGAGTCAAAGGAAGAGGAGTAGGGAGTGTTTTTAAGATTCTGAATTACTTCATAAAACACTCCAACTAATTCTAAGTGTTAGGCTTGTATTTGATTGAAAGCGATGTTTAGTTTAAGTGATCAATTTTATTAGAAATTTGGGATTCAATTCCCGAAGATTGAGGTTTTATGGCCTGAGCCAGCCTCGGAACCTAAATCTAAACTGGGCATTTTAAGATTAGCCCGAACCTAAGTAGTGCAATGCGAATCTGGTCTTACCCCAGCCTGGATTGGGGAGCCAGCTAAACCACCTAAACGATTTTAAAATATGAGTCCGGTCTTTTTGTAGAGTGGTAGGGACGTTAATTAGAAAAGTTTTTGAGAACGGGGCCGACATCTAGAGCGGATCCTAATTGGTCCCTTTGACTTATGCTGGGTTTGATGCTTAAGCTAATGTAATTAAAGATTTAAAGAGTTTTTAAATTAGTTGCTAATATGATGCATGCTAATCGACTCGATTAAAAAATTGAATTTGAATGAATGCTATGAAATGAAAACTTCCGGCGGTCTCTGGCTTATGTTTTAAAACGTTAGAGTTTCTATGTGAGCTTAAAGTTTTTGATTTGATTTAAGTAGAAAAATTTTATTAAGTTCTTAAGAGCCTACGATCGAATTTCAGGTCAAATCAAAATCGACATGCAGGTAAAAAAGATTAGAAAAACAGGTAGTTCTACTGCACAATCAATTAAATAAATCAATCAAATTAAATGCTCAAATTGAAAGTCCATATGGCAAGTGTCACTTATTATTATATCGAGAATTGCAGAGAAGTAAAGTGGCCGGGCACCACTGACAACAACCCGGATTTCTAATCCTAAATCAAATGACTTTGAGATTTGGGATTCTTCTCATTGTCCGCTTCCTTGCCTTCTCACGAACATCTTGATTCGTCGGTTCCGGATATCCAAATAAAAAGAAACTCCCCCTTGAACGGGGTGTTATCTTGCCTCTTTGGATATTTGAATGGTATCCTAATTTGACTTCCAAATGGAAGAAGACTCTCCCCTTTAGGGATGTCTTCACCTCTTTGGAATTCAAATCGGATATTAATATTCCAAACTCAAGTTATTTCAAATAATTACAACCTTATTCAATTAAATTTACATTAAGAAAAATGAAAAATCTAGACTCGATCCTGCAAGGTTATCCTAATAATCAACAGTTATATATAATCCTCAAGCAGTTAATATTTGATCTCAAGCAGTTAATATTTGATCTCAAGCAATTAATATATTTGAAATTTAAAGTGCTCAATATATTGCAGTAAATAAATAAACAATCAATCAATTCTAAACTAGCAAATAACATGCAGTGAAAACTCAAAAATCCGGCACAAAGCGAGAAAGTAAACACTGGCCTAGCCTAAAACAAGAGTCGGTTGTCCTAACAAACCATCTAAAGTGTGTGAGGTAGGCTATGTGGTTTTGATATGTCCTAAATAGGATCATTAATTAAAGTTGATTAAGGTTCAATTGGTTGATAGGCTTAAGGGAATTTAATTAGAATTTAAATAGTAATGCTGTGAATGACTCTTAAAATTAATTATTAATTATTTATTGGAAACCATCTTTGTTTCACACCGAGGCCGTGAAGTTTATTTCACCTTCTTTGGGGCTAAGCTAATAGCCTCGTAGGCCTGAGTTACCCAGTGGTACCTAGTTTAATTAAGTGATTTGATTCGATTAAGGTTTGAAAGTTAATTTATTTTATAAAAAAAAGGTTTGATTGCTGATTTTTAAAGTTGATTAATTTAAGTTTTCTATTAATTGATTCGTGGCATTGTGCCACCAGGCTTGAGGAACCAGCCTCCTTAAAATACTTAGCCCCGCAGCCTGGAGTAGTCCAGCCGATAAACCAAATTAATGTAATTGAATTAGAGATTTTAAAAGGTTAAATAATTAATGATTAATATATTTTAAGGTTTAACACCCCTTAGAATCCATTCGTGGCGTTGTGCCACCAGGCTCGAGAAACCAGCCTCCTTAGGACACTTAGCTCCGCAGCCCGGAATAGTCCAGCCAATAAACTTCATCTTTAGGGTGATTGTTATATTTTAAAAGGTTTGTTGGGTGTTTTAAATAATAAACTAACATTTTCTGGAGTTTAGAATTAAAAACCAAATTATGGAATTTTCGGATTATTCTAATCATTTAATTAAGGGGTTGAAAATTGACTTTTACATTAAGCTCAAATTCTGGAAAGTTTATATTTTATTAAAATACTAGAACATAATACGATCAGTTAGACAGTAAGTACGTTAAAATTGGACTTTTTTATATTTTATTACGAAGGTTTAAAGTTTTGAACTAATTTTGACTTAAAGTTGACCGATTAGTTGACTTTTTGATTTTGACAGATTTCTGGAAGTTTAATATTTTTAATAAATATTAGACTTTGTTATGAGTTGAATGAAAGTGAGTTTGGGTGATTTGGATTTTTCTTGAATTAGTTATGAAGGTTTGAATTTTTGACTATTTAATGAATTTTAAAAAGTTTAATTAGAGAGACATTTTGTGGTTTTTCTCCAAATGAATCTCAAACTCCTTGAAATCAACTCCAAAGGTCAATAATAACCTAATAATAGATTCCCAAGAGTTTGGGAAATTTTTGGAATTTAAAATTATTATTAATTAATTAAATTAATTAAATATTGGTTTTTACTTAAAATTAAATTAACTACAGAATTGCTGTCAAATCAGGTTGGTTTTAATTTTCTTAGGTTAAGGACTAAATTCTGGTTAGTTAGAGGGCTTACACATATTTTTTGGGTTTAAAATAGATTTATTACATTTTCTGGAAGTTTCAATGGCTTAAATAAGGGTTTAAGCTTAGGGAATTTAATTAATGGCCCTAATGATTTCCAACACCCGTGAAAATTTTCCTAGTGGCTGTACATGTCACTAAGTTCAAGTGTTTGAAGCTTCAACTCTAGGGGATGTGAATCCTAATTTTTGAAATTCTTCTAAGTTTTCTACACATAAGCCCTTAATTATTGTCCTTAATTGTGTCACTAATTTTAATAGGTTTGAATCAAAGTCTTGCTAACCCTTGACTTAACATATAAAACAATATACAATCACACCAAACAAATCCTAAATCTAGGAGAACCTAAAGCTAAGTGGTGGGTGCACAACCTAAACATGCAAAGATCGATAGTAATTAATGTATCAAAATTTTGATTAGTGAATGATTAAAACGTAATCACTCACTAATCATCCCCCAATGACTTCTATTCAAACATTCAATTTATGCTTAAAACTTCAAAGGGATCCCTCAAGTTTACAAGATTTAAATACATATAATTTTAAAATGGTTTTAAAATATATGTATATATAAACCTATATATATATATATATATATATATATATATATATTATATATATATATATAAATATAATTATATTTAAAAAAATAAAATAATTCCAAAAAAATTATCAAAATAAAATTTTTTATGGATTGAGAGATCCACTGGTTATAGGGTTATTTCAAAATAAATTTTAATTTTCAAAATATTTAATATAATATTTAATTAAATATTTAATTTAATTAAATATTAAAGATAATTAAATAACTTCAAATAAATTAATAATTAAATCTTAAAATCAACTTTAAATTAAAGTATTTAGAATTTCAAAAATTTTGATATATTATTTCTATTTTAATGATTTAAATTGAATTTGTTTGAAATTTTTGAATTTTGAAACAATTAAATCAATTTAAATAATTCAAAATCAATTAATATTTAAAATAATATCTAAATTAAACTTAATTCAACATTAACTGTTTTCTGAAAATTTAATACTATTCCAGATAAAAAAATTTTTTTTTTAAAACTACTTTATCTTAAGTTTAATTAAACATTAATAACATTTTAAATATTTAAAAAAAATTAAGTAATTTAAAATTACTTATAATATAAAATATTCTAAGTTAATTTGATTTGAAATTAAAACATTTTTAACTTATATCATTAATATTTAAAATTAAAATAAAATTTTGAAAATATTCAAATTAATATTTAACTAAATATTTTAAAATTATTAAGAATATATAATCTATTTTAAAATAATTTTAATTTCAAATTAAATGTATGAAAATTTTAATGTATTTTATATATTTTTTTTAATAAAATTAATTTTCTAAATTTTTTTAAATATAAACTAAAAAAAATGATTTAAAATTAATTTAAACCATTTTTAAATATCTGGCGGCGGGCTGGACACGTGGAGGCTCCTGATTTGGCCGACCAGAAACGGCGGCCAATCATTAACCTTAAACGCGCGGCGGCGGTCAACTGGGCCCCCACATTTTCAATTAATCTAGTCAGCAAATGCCGCGGGCCGTCGGATCCAACAGGCGGGAATCCAACGGTTGGATGAATACCGCGGATTTGAACTCGATCTAGAAGAGAATGGTCGGACGAGATCAATCCCGCGGTTCGAATGGACGACTTAGATCGAGTCGAACCTGAAGATTTAAAACGGGATCTGATCTCCGGTTTATCCGAGCCGTGGAACAGCTCGATCTGCACCGTTGATCGATCGATCAACGGTCCAGAAGATGTGAACCTGAACCAGGCTACGTAAAATGCCCTGAGCTCCATTTTTGGCTCGTTCGTTCGATCCAGACAACGAAATGCTTTGAAATTTTAAATATAAATTAAGTAAATGAACAGAAATTATGGGGAACTAATTTCTTAGCGTAATATTCATTAAATTAAATGCTATTTAACTTAAGTGCCCTAGACTAGGGTTAGGTTTTTCACCTTGATTTTTGGACGGATTGAACCGTTTATGGACTTGTTCCATTTGTAGACTATCCACGCTCCATTTTATAGAAGACACCATGGTCGGAGGAGCTATGGATCGAGCTGGAAAAGACCTAGACGTGGCTAGCCTTCGGTTTGGCCGGCAACTCGCCGGCGGCAGCCTCCAAACGCCAGATTCCGGCCTGGGGGATGGATAGGGATTGTTTAAATCCTGAAGGAGCAATAATCTCCTCTGGAGAGGCTGAGTATGGAGAGATAGGGTTTGATGGAGAATGAATATTCAAAATAGGGTTTTACCCTATTCAACTCATCCCAAATTGAATGAAGGGCTGAGATTGAGTGAGGGCACTCCTAGATGGATGCCACATGTCCAATGGGTAGGTATGAGCAGGGAATCAAAGGTACAAACGTACAAGACATGTGGAAAGCTTGTTTTGTCACCTAGCAATCATGTGGGATGACTAGGAGCCATTTGATCAAAATCCAAGGCCTGTGATAGGTCCTAAGAAGGTTCTAGAGGGTTTTAAAACTGCTGGAGGGGTTTGGATTAAGAAGGATTAATTTTAAGGAGTTAATTAAGCCTATTAAGGGGTATTTTGACCACCCATTGACTGTTTGACCAGTCAATGGGTCCAGGGATGCTGAGGTGGCAGCTAGAGTGGCTTAGGGAGCTGATATGATGCCTTGGATTTAATATTTAAAATGAGGGATCAAAGTTTGATGGGGATTTTGCCATTAAAAAGGTAATTTGACTACACATTGACTGTTTGACCAGTCAATTGGCCAAGGTGGCTGATGTGGCAGGTGAGAGGTTTTGATGAATTAGCTTGGAAGAAATATCAAGGCTTAGATTCAATTTGTTTAATTGAAACAACCTATTCATAAGAAGATTTGACCATAGGTCAATGGTTGACCAAGTCAAATCAAGGTGGATCAACTTCAAATAAATTTGAATGAGTTTCAATCATGCTTTGAAAATGGTTTGAGAATTCGAATGGTTCAAATGGGTCAAGAGGGCTTAAATGGGCCCATAAGCCAAAATTGGTTGACTTGGTCAATCAATTAGGTCCAGGGTTTGAAAATGGGTTCAACAGATTCAAAATGATATTTAGAGTCTATTGGGTGTGGTCCCAAGTCCTAGGGAAGTCATTTGTTTCAAAATACCTGTTTGGACCCTTAAAGGGCCTTTTGGGTCAAACCTGTTGACTTGGTCAACCAGGTTGACCCAAGGGTTGGGAATGAGTCCAACAGATTTGAAATGACATTTGAAACTTGCTGGGGGTGTTTGCGTTCAATTCGGAGTTCATTTGGTTAAAAATCAATATTTGAACCCCATAGGGGTATTTTGGTCATTTTTACTCCTAGTCAACTTGGGGTCAAAGTGGCTCAACCAAAATACAGTTTAATGTTCAATAGGTATAGATTAATGGTCTGGAAGTGACTAGAGGCTTTGGTGAAGGCTCTAAGGTCAGAATCTTCAAGGTGACAGGTCCAGTGGCATATGTTGTAAATATTTGAAGGTATTATAGCCTATGGATTTTGATTAAGTTTCTGGGGTTAGAGACCTCAGAATGGGCTCAAATTTGGAGGGTTGCCTCCAGAGACATGTCCCATCAGTATTCAACTGACAGACTCTAAATCGGAGGTCATTTAACTGGGTTTTAAAGTGTTTGAAATTTCAATGGAAAAGACCTTTAGGACAAAACCTTTAAACCTTGGATTTGGCTTGATTGACCTAAGATCTAGGTAGATCCTAAGGTCTGAATAGATCTTAAAGTTATGAATCTAGAAGGATCCTAGAGCCAAAGAAATTCCTAGAACTTGGAGTCTAGAAGAAGTTTAGGATCTAGAGTAGCTCCTAAGGTCTAAGCTCAAGAAGAATCCTAGCATAGATCCTAAGGTCAAGATTCTAGGAGGATCATAGAATTTAAATTAATTTGGAAATTAAATTGATTTAGGATAAAGAGTAGTCCAAGTGACCTCATACAAAAATGAGGTCAACAAATGGACCCCCAATATGTGTAATAGAATAAAATTCTATCACACATATTGGCATTGACCGAGCTTAAAGGTCAAGTGTGGAATTTTAATCCTAAGGGAATGAAAAGTTCATCCCTGGGGAATCAAGATTTAAATTTATTAGGGTAGTGCCACGGAGGGCATGCTCTACCACTAATCGTTTTACTCAAATGCTAGGGTGGTGCCACAGAGGGCATGCTCCATCACTAACGGATACGAATTAGGATGGCGCCACGAAGGGCACGCTCCACTACTAATCGTTTAACTCAAATGCTAGGGTGGTGCCACAGAGGGCATGCTCCACCACTAACGGATACGAATTAGGATGGTGCCACAAAGGGCACGCTCCACTACTAATCGTTTTAACTCAAATGCTAGGGTGGTGCCACAGAGGGCATGCTCCACCACTAACGGATACGAATTAGGATGGCGCCACGAAGGGCACGCTCCACCACTAATCGTTTAACTCAAATGCTAGGGTGGTGCCACAGAGGGCATGCTCCACCACTAACGGATATGAATTAGGATGGCGCCACGAAGGACATGCTCCACCACTAATCATTTAACTCAAATGTTAGGGTGGTGCCACAGAGGGCATGCTCCACCACTAACGGATACGAATTAGGATGGCACCACGAAGGGCACGCTCCACCACTAATCGTTAACTCAAATGCTAGGGTGGTGCCACAGAGGGCATGCTCCACCACTAGCGAGCGGTCTTGTGGAAAGGAAACTTGCTCTACACAAAGAACTGGGTCCGGATGATCATATGTGGAGGAAACTTGCTCCACACAGAGGATCAGGTCTTAAATTGATCGTATGTAGAGGAAACTTGCTCCACACAGAGGATCGGATTTAAATTTATCGTATGTAGAGAAAACTTGCTCTACATAGAGGATCGGGTTTAAATTTTGAGATTTGAAAGTTTTGAATTTGAATTGATTTGATTTTTGAATTGAATGTGTTGGAATTTGATTTTTAAAATTGAATTTTGAAAGTTTCAAATGTTTGATTTTGAATTAAGAAATTTCTTAAATCCAGGAAATTCGAAGACTTTTTATTGACTTTGAATTTGACACTCATCTGGCATGGTACTTCCTGAAGAGCCTCCCCAACATTTAAAAATATCAGGTGGCATTCTCCAGGGTTGATCAATTAATGTTTGAAATTTTTTCAAAGATCGTCCCTACGATAAGAGGACAGTCTTAAGTTGGCTCAAGCTCCTCCACCGATTTCTCGGTAGGCTAAGATATGCATCCAAAGAACCTAGACCAAGTCTCCTCCTTGGAAGGTTCTAAGTTGCTCTATCTTATCACGAGCTTTAACCAATCAGGTTTCGAAAGACTTTGAGTTCTATTAAGCCTTAAAATAAAGCTCTACAAGTCCTCGAGCTCTTCAAATTGGAGTCGGGCACTCTGCTCAATCGTGGATTGATTTTGAACGGTAATTCCCAGCATTACAAAATACTCCTCTAGTGGGGTTTGATTTTGGACCCAATATAGAGTGTAATTTTGTTAAAAAAGGCCTCAAAGGAAAAGATGCCTATATGCAAGGAATCAGACACATTCCTCAAGGACAGGATTTGAATTCTTTTCAGGAGTAGAAGATTCGGTCTTTCTATTAGAAAATTTCCTCTAACTATTTGGACCCTGTCGGAACGACATGTGGGAACAAATTTATCAATTAGAGTGAGAAGAGTCGACTCCTACTAATTTGAGAGAATTTCTGTTTTGTTGACCCAGACCAAGTCTCGTAGAAACTAAACTGGGGTCTCCCTTTTATAAATTTTGAATTAAAATTGATTTCAAAGCATTTAAGTTGAAGTGAGAAATTCAATCTTTTCAATTTTCTTGCACGAGGTTCTTCTATCTGATAGATAATTCATGCATGATGAAGAATCTGGATTCAAGATTTTTAAAGTCAAGTACTTGAAGGTGATCGAGTATTTTGAGATTTAAGGATTTAGAGGAAGGAAGCCATCTTACTCTTCTTCTTTTTTTTTTTCTGGTGACGCAGTTTGCGTATCTTTTGACTTTTGATGCACTTCGTGCATTTCTTTATTTTGGCGCATTCGCGCATCTTTTGATTTCAATTGAATTCGAGAAGAGGCTCCACATTCTTCAAATACCTTAAATTAATAATCTTTTTATTTTGAATGTTGGGATTATATCTCAAGTATTAGAGAAGAAAATTCATTCTCTTATACAAGGAAGAATAATCCTCAGAGCACATTCAATCTTTTTGAAAAGAGTATCGACTTGACTTTTGAAAAAAACATTGAACATATTTTAGACATGCGAGAATCGCCTATTAAGATTGAATATTGGTAGAAGATTGATAAGATTTTCATTTCTAGAATCAACTTAAGTTTGAGGTAGATTTTAATTCAAAAGTTAAATCAACCCACAAAAGCGGTGGGAGGGAGGGGTATTCAAACATTTGATGGAGTCAACTACAACTCTCTCCTACTTAAGACTTAAGATAGAGGTCAATTTTCTTTAAAAAGAAGAATCAATTATCTTGAAAATCCGGATCCAGTACACTTGAGAATTGGAAACTTTCATTAAGAAGTTGCAAGTCTATGTGGCAAGACCCTTGTCAACATGGAATTGAATTCCTACAATCTCTTTGGAGGGAAAGACTTATAGGGTCTGCACTATCCCTAGTTGATGTGGCATCATTGTAATCAAAATATTTATCGTGATAGGACCCCGTTAAAAGTTAAATTTTGACAGTATCACTATCTGATACAATCTTAGATTATTTCCCCTCTCAAATTACTACTAGGCTGGTAGTCAAGAGAGTGACACCCCGAGTGGTTTCTACTCCTCCTCCTTTATAGATGATGTAGTGGGACACGTGTAATAATGAGCCCAAACATCTTCTAGTAGAGTGGACGGATCATAACCCTCAGCTGGGGGTTTATGGCCTATTGCTGGTGATCGCTC
Organism: Dendrobium huoshanense; assembly: GCA_016618105.1. NCBI lineage: Eukaryota > Viridiplantae > Streptophyta > Magnoliopsida > Asparagales > Orchidaceae > Dendrobium > Dendrobium huoshanense. The sequence goes on from CM028342.1 coordinate 17,492,997, forward strand.
AATTCTTTCTTGCTTGAGTCTTTCAGTGTAGTAGTCAAGCAGGTGTATTGGAGATCGTGCTCTCATCTCTACAACCTCCCTCTTTGTGCAAGGAGAGGGTACGTAGAAGGAGCAAGAAATTCTTGATTGGCCTCGAAGTCGGTCCTCTCTAAGGCTTTCGATTCAGCGGTCTTTCTAGCCTTAAGATTCCTTTTTCTGGCTCTTCGAAGGTAATTCTTCATCTTGTTCCTACCGACGACAGGGTTGCTAGAATTTGACCCTATCTCAGATTGAGATGGTAGCTCTTCTGTCGTTATTGACTTCATGTTTTTATCCTCCTGAGCAGAGGATACAGTGGATACAGGGGCAACACTGACCTCCATCTTAGAGATGGGGGAGTCAGCTCCTGACCCTAAAGTAACTTCCACTAAGGGGAAACTTCCTTGAGTATAAGCGGACAGATCTAAGATTCTTTCTCCATTAACTGAAATCTTGAGATTTTGAAATTCCATCTCATACTGAATTAAATTGCCATTGAGAATTTCTTCTACAGGCATATCCTTATTCAGAAAGAAGACAAGTTTCTCAGCCATTTGAGTGTTTGATTTCTTGGAATTAAGAAAGTGATTTGAATTAGTGATTTAAAGTTGACTTAAGTTTTGAATTTGATTGATTTTATTCAAAATTTTATAACTCAATCGTGTTTAGTTTGCACTAAACACAGTGGTTCATAAAATTGACGAGTAAAAATCAAGACTTGAATTTGACTCTTTTGCTACACCAATTAACTTGGGGCGAAATGTCAAAATGCGGACTCGCATTTGAAATCAAAATTAAACTTAAGCTTGAGGTAGAAATTAAGTTTAAACTTAAGGTTGAAATTTTATTTGAAATCAAAGTTTGATTTGAATTTTAACTTAAGGTTGTATTTGAATGGATCTCCTTTAAATTTTGAAACTCAAGACATTGAATTTCACTCAAATGTAGAGGTTTAAAAAATTATAGGAGAATCCTAAGAAATTAGGCCTAACTCTTTCACCCCACCAAAGGGTTTGGAGGTAAAATGTCAAAGCCTAGATTTGATAAGAGAAAATTGGAATTGCATTGTATGTGTTCAACTACAACAGAATGTCATAGAAGACACATAACAACGATAGTTGAAATTGGTTTGAATGATTTTCCTATATTTTTTGAAACACAAAATGTTGAGTTTTATTTTCAACAAAATGGTTAACAAAAATTTAGGGAAATCGGGAGGCCCAGACTTGACTCTTTCACTGCACTGACTAGCTTAGAGTGAAATGTCAAAATCCATATTTGATCAAGGATTTGAATTTGTATTGCTTATGTTAAATTACAAAGGGTATTTGTATGAAACATATGGAAATGAAGATTGAAGTTAGAGAATTTTGGAAAGAATTTGAAAGCTTAAAAATCTAGCCTCATCCCTCTTTATTTTGAAACTCAATATATTGAACTCATGTTCAACGTAAATGTTAACAAAATTTAGAGAGGGGGAGATTCTCAAAAGTCAATCTAACTCTTTCATCCCAACGAAAGCTTAGGAATGAAATGTCAAAATTTGACTTTGTTAGAAAGATTCAAATTCTAGAATGGAATTTGAGCAAGGAGTCTATATTCTATCATATGTATAAAATCATAGGAGTTACAATTTCATAAATAATGATAGAATACAGGGCTCAATTAAGGTTTGAAAAGATTGAATTTTCTTGAAGGAGTTGAAACTATTATTTTAAAGTTGGAGAGTTTTCTGTAAATTGTGAAACTAAGCATGCTAAGATTTATTCGCATGCGAGTTTGCAACATATACAGAAGGAATTTTGCTTGACTCTTTCGCTCTACCAATTAACTTGGAGGCAAAATGTCAAAGCCCGACTTAAAGGGAGGTTTACTACACTCACCTCTCTTTTCACAAGTCTTAATTGAGTTGGCCACACTCACCCAAGGGAGAAATGGGTAGAGGGACCAACGGAGAGAAATGTAGTTAAGACTACCGATTTAATAAAATTCATACCGCTATTAAAGATGAAGAGAGAGATTTTCCCCAGTGGAGTCGCCATTTTTGTTTTGATTAAAAAATATATTTATATATATAATTTTGAAAATATATTAATTTTCTTTGGGAGAGATTTAATTTTGAATTTTAGTTTTGAAATTGAACACAACATTATGAACGGTATATTATCTCAAATGGAGAGAATATCATTCACTAATTGGTCCTAATTTCAAAACTTTAAAATTCTCCAAATTATCGTAGTCAAACTCAAGGGGAAACATGTATGATCTCGAAAGATCAAAATGATGTTCAATCAATTATTTAACCATAATAATTCGAATAAGAGATCGTTAATTTCATAATCAAAATAATTATAATAAAATAATATATCTTCCCGAAGAAAGATAATATTACTTATTACCAAAATTTTGAATATGATAATAACGATCGCCATTTTTGTTTAAATTCCCAAAGAGAATTAATTAAGGGTTTTGAAAAATTAATTTTAAAAATTAATTCTAGGTTTCTAAATCTCCTACGAGCGCAAGCCCTCGTAGTTAATTACATCATAGGAAATCAGAATTTCCTACGAAAACTCTCGATTAAAATAGCGGTAGAAATTTTATTTAAGATTTTCAAAGATTGATATCAAAGGAAGAAAAGGGTAGGAATTTCAAGAGGGATTGGTTCAATGTTCAACAGTTATTTTCAGAGTCAAAGGAAGATGAGTAGGGAGTGTTTTTAAGATTCTGAATTACTTCAGAAAACACTCCAACTAATTCTAAGTGTTAGGCTTGTATTTGATTGAAAGTGATGTTTAGTTTAAGTGATCAATTTTATTAGAAATTTGGGATTCAATTCCCGAAGATTGAGGTTTTATGGCCTGAGACAGCCTCGGAACCTAAATCTAAACTGGGCATTTTAAGATTAGCCCGAACCTAAGTAGTGCAATGCGAATCTGGTCTTACCCCGGCCTGGATTGGGGAGCCAGCTAAACCACCAAAACGATTTTAAAATATGAGTCCGATCTTTTTGTAGAGTGGTAGGAACGTTAATTAGAAAAGTTTTTGAGAATAGGGCCGACATGTAGAGCGGATCCTAATTGGCCCCTTTAACTTATGCTGGGTTTGATGCTTAAGCTAATATAATTAAAGATTTAAAGAGTTTTTAAATTAGTTGCTAATATGATGCATGCTAATCGACTCGATTAAAAAATTGAATTTGAATGAATGCTATGAAATGAAAACTTCCGGCGGTCCCGGGCTTATGTTTTAAAACGTTAGAGTTTCTACGCGAGCTTAAAGTTTTTAATTTGATTTAAGTAGAAAAATTTTATTAAGTCCTTAAGTGCCTACGATCGAATTCCAGGTCAAATCAAAATCGACATGCAGGTAAAAAAGACTAGAAAAATAGGTTGTTCTATTGCGCAATCAATTAAATAAATCAATCAAATTAAATGCTCAAATTGAAAGTCCATATGGAAAGTGCCACTTATTATTATATCCAGAATTGCAGAGAAGTAAAGTGGCCGGGTACCACTGACAACAACCTGAATTTCTAATCCTAAATCAAATGACTTTGAGATTTGGGATTCTTCTCGTTGTCCGCTTCCTTGCCTTCTCACGAACATCTTGATTTGTCGGTTCCGGATATCCAAATGAAAAGAAACTCCCCCTTGAACGGGGTGTTATCTTCCCTCTTTGGATATTTGAATGGTATCCTAATTTGACTTCCAAATGGAAGAAGACTCTCCCCTTTAGGGATGTCTTCACCTCTTTGGAATTCAAATTGGATATTAATATTCCAAACTCAAGTTATTTCAAATAATTACAACCTTATTCAATCAAATTTACATTAAGAAAAATGAAAAATCTATACTCGATCCTGCAAGGTTATCCTAATAATCAACAGTTATATATAATCCTCAAGCAGTTAATATTTGATCTCAAGCAATTAATATATTTGAAATTTAAAGTGCTAAACAGATTGCAGTAAATAAATAAACAATCAATCAATTCTAAACTAGCAAACAACATGCAGTGAAAACTCAAAAATCCGGCACAAAGCGAGAAAGTAAACACCGGCCTAGCCTAAAACTAGAGTCGGCCTAGCCTAAAACTAGAGTCGGTTGTCCTAGCAAACCATCTAAAGTGTGTGAGGTAGGCTGTGTGGTTTTGATATGTCCTAAATATGATCATTAATTAAAGTTGATTAAGGTTCAATTGGTTGATATGCTTAAGGGAATTTAGTTAGAATTTAAATAGTAATGCTTTGAATGACTCTTAAAATTAATTATTAATTATTTGTTGGAAACCATCTTTGTTTCACACCAAGACCGTGAAGTTTATTTCACCATCCTTGGGGCTAAGCTAATAGCCTCGTAGGCCTGAGTTACCTAGTGGTACCCAGTATAATTAAGTGATTTGATTCGATTAAGGTTTGAAAGTTAATATATTTTATAAAAAAAAAGGTTTGATTGCTGATTTTTAAAGTTGATTAATTTAAGTTTGTCATTAATTGATTCGTGGCATTGTGCCATCAGGCTCGAGGAACCAGCCTCCTTAGGACACTTAGCCCCGCATCCCAGAGTAGTCCAGCCGATAAATCAAATTAATGTAATTGAATTAGAGATTTAAAAAGGTTAAATAATTAATGATTAATATATTTTAAGGTTTAACACCCCTTAGAATCCATTCGTGGCGTTGTGCCACCAAGCTCGAGGAACCAGTCCTCCTTAGGACAATTAGCCCCGCAGCCCGGAGTAGTCCAGCCAATAAACTTCATCTTTAGGGTGGTTGTTGTATTTTTAAAGGTTTGTTGGGTGTTTTAAATATTAAACTAACATTTTTGGAGTTTAGAATTAAAAACCAAATTATGGAATTTTTGGATTATTCTAATCATTTAATTAAGGGGTTGAAAATTGACTTTTACATTAAGCTCAAATTCTGGAAAGTTTATATTTTATTAAAATACTAGAACATAATACGATCAGTTAGATAGTAAGTACGTTGAAATCGGATTTTTCTATATTTTATTACGAAGGTTTAAAGTTTTGAACTAATTTTGACTTAAAGTTGACCGATTTGTTGACTTTTTGATTTTGACAGATTTTTGAAAGTTTAATATTTTTAATAAATATTAGACTTTGTTATGAGTTGAATGCAAGTGAGTTTGGGTGATTTGAATTTTTCTTGAATTAGTTATGAAGGTTTGAATTTATGACTATTTAATGATTTTTAAAAAGTTTAATTAGAGAGCCATTTTGTGGTTTTTCTCCAAATGAATCTCAAACTCTTTGAAATCAACTCCAAAGGTCAATAATAATCTAAGAAGAGATTGCCAAGTGTTTGGGAAATTTTTGGAATTTAAAATTATTATTATTAATTAAATGAATTAAATATTGGTTTTTACTTAAATTAAATTAACTATAGAATTGCTATCAAATCAGGTTGGTTTCAATTCTCTTCGGGTTAAGGACTGAATTTTGGTCAGTTAGAGGGCTTACACATATTTTTTGGGTTTAAAATGGATTTATTACATTTTCTGGAAGTTTCAATGGCTTAATTAAGGGTTTAAGCTTAGGGAATTTAATTAATGGCCCTAATGATTTCCAAAACCCGTGAAAATTTTCCTAGTGGCTGTACATGTCACTAAGTTCAAGTGGTTTGAAGCTTCAACTCAAGGGATGTGAATTCTAATCATTGAAATTCTTCTAAGTTTTCTACACATAAGCCCTTAATTATTGTCCTTAATTGTGTCACTATTTTAATAGGTTTGAATCAAAGTCTTGCTAACCCTTGACTTAACATATAAAACAATATACAATCACACCAAACAAATCCTAAATGTAGGAGAACCTAAAGCTAAGTGGGGGTGCACAACCTAAACATGCAAAGATCGATAGTAATTAATGTATCAAAATTTTGATTAGTGAATGATTAAAACGTAATCATTCACTAATCATCCCCCAATGACTTCTATTCAAACATTCAATTTATGCTTAAAACTTCAAAGGGATCCCTCAAGTTTACAAGATTTAAATACATATAATTTTAAAATAGTTTTAAAATATATGTATATATAAACCTATATATATATAAATATATATATTTAAAAAATAAAATAATTCAAAATATTATCAAAATAAAATTTTTTATGGATTGAGAGATCCACTGGTTATAGGGTTATTTCAAAATAATTTTTAATTTTCAAAATATTTAATATAATATTTAATTAAATATTAATTAAATATTAAAGATAATTAAATAATTCAAATAAATTAATAATTAAATCTTAAAATAAACTTTAAATTAAAGTATTTAGAATTTCAAAAATTTTGATATATTATTTGTATTTTAATGATTTAAATTGAATTTGTTTGAAATTTTTGAATTTTGAAACAATTAAATCAATTTAAATAATTCAAATCAATTAATATTTAAAATAATAACTAAATTAAACTTAATTCAACATTAACTATTTTCTAAAAATTTAATACTATTCCAGATAAAAAAATATTTTTTAAAACTACTTTATCATTAAACATTAATAACATTTTAAATATTTAAAAAAATTAAGTAATTTAAAATTACTTATAATATAAAATATTCTAAGTTAATTTGATTTGAAATTAAAACATTTTTAACTTATATCATTAATATTTAAAATTAAAATAAAGTTTTGAAAATATTCAAATTAATATTTAACTAAATATTTTAAAATTATTAAGAATATATAATCTATTTTAAAATAATTTTAATTTCAAATTAAAGATTTTTAAATTCTGAAAATTTTAATGTATTTTATAGATTTTTTAAATTAAATGTAATTTTCTTTTTTTTTTTAAAGTAATATAAACTTAAAAAAATGATTTAAAATTAATTTAAACCATTTTTAAATATCTGGCGGCAGGATGGACACGTGGCGACTCCTGATTTGGCCGACCAGAAATGGCGGCCAATCATTGGCCTTAAACGCGCGGCGGCGGTCAACTGGGCCCACGTGTTTTCACTTAATCCAGTTAGCAAACGTCGCGGGCCGTCGGATCTAGCAGGCGGGAATCCAACGGTTGGATGAATACCGCGGATTTGAACTCGAGCCAGAAGAGAATGGTCGGACGAGATCGATCCTGCGGTTCGAATGGACGACTTAGATCGAGTATAACCTGAAGATTTAAAACGGGATCTGATCTCCGATTTATTCGAGCCGTGGAACAGCTCGATCTGCACCGTTGATCGATCGATCAACGGTCCAGAAGATGTGAACCTGAACCAGGCTACGTAAATTGCCCTGAGCTCCATTTTTGGCTCGTTTGTTCAATCCAGACAACGAAATACTTTGAAATTTTAAATATAAATTAAGTAAATGAACAGAAATTATGGGGAACAAATTTCTTAGCGTAATATGCATTAAATTAAACGCTATTTAACTTAAGTGCCCTAGACTAGGGTTAGGTTTTTCACCTGATTTTTGGACGGATCGAACCTTTTATGGACTTGTTGCATTTGTAGATTGTTCACGCTCCATTTTGTAGAAGACACCATGGTCGGAGGAGCAATTGATCGAGCTGTAAAAGACCTAGACGTGGCTAGCCTTCGATTTGGCCGGCAACTCGCCGGCGGCAGCCTCCAAACGTCGGATTCCGGCCTGGGGGATGGATAGGGATTGTTTAAATCCTGAAGGAGCAATAATCTCCTCTGAGAGGCTGAGTATGGAGAGATTGGGTTTGATGGAGCAAAATAGGGTTTTACCCTATTCAACTCATCCCAAATTGAATGAAGGGCTGAGATTGAGTGAGGGCACTCCTAGATGGATGCCACCTGTCCAATGGGTAGGTATGAGCAGGGAATCAAAGGTACAAACGTACAAGCCATGTGGAAAGCTTATTTTGTCACCTAAAAATCATGTGGGATGACTAGGAGCCATTTGATCAAAATCCAAGGGCTGTGATAGGTCCTAAGAAGGTTTTAGAGGGTTTTAAAACTGCTGGAGGGGTTTGGATTAAGAAGGATTAATTTCAAGAGTTAATTAAGCCTATTAAGGGGGTATTTTGACCACCCATTGACTATTTGACCAGTCAATGGGCCCAGGGATGCGGAGGTGGCATCTAGAGTGGCTTAGGGAGCTGATATGATGCCTTGGATTTAATATTTAAAAGGAGGGATCAAAGTTTGATGGGGATTTTGCCATTAAAAGGTCATTTGACTACACATTGACTGTTTGACTAGTCAATTTGGCCAAGGTGGCTGATGTGACAGGTGAGAGGTTTTGAATGAATTAGCTTGGAAGAAATATCAAGGCTTAGATTCAATTTGTTTAATTGAAACAACCTATTCATAAGAAGATTTGACCATAGGTCAATGGTTGACCAAGTCAAATCAAGGTGGATCAACTTCAAATAAATTTGAATGAGTTTCAATCATGCTTTGAAAATGGTTTGAGAATTCGAATGGTTCAAATGGGTCAAGAGGGCTTAAATGGGCCCATAAGCCAAAATTGGTTGACTTGGTCAACCAATTAGGTCCAGGGATTTGAAAATGGGTTCAACAGATTCAAAATGATATTTAGAGTCTATTGGGTGTGGTCCCAAGTCCTAGGGAAGTCATTTGTTTCAAAATATCTTTTTGGACCCTTAAAGGGCCTTTTGGGTCAAACATGTTGACTTGGTCAACCAGGTTGACCCAAGGGTTGGGAATGGGTCCAACAGATTTGAAATGACATTTGAAACTTGCTGGGGGTGTTTGCGTTCAATTCGGAGTTTCATTTAGTTAAAAATCAATATTTGAACCCCATAGAGGTATTTTGGTCATTTTGACTCCTGGTCAACTTGGGGTCAAAGTGGCTCAACCAAAATACAATTTAATGTTCAATAGGCATAGATTAATGGTCTGGAAGTGACTAGAGGCTTTGGTGAAGGCTCTAAGGTCAGAATCTTCAAGGTGACAGGTCCAGTGGCATAGGTTGTAAATATTGGAAGGTGTTACAGCTTATGGATTTTGATTAAGTTTCTGGGTTAGAGACCTCAGAATGAGCTCAAATTTGGAGGGTTGCCTCCAGAGACATGTCCCATCAGTATGCAACTAACAGACTCTAAATCGGAGGTCATTTAACTGGGTTTTAAAGTGTTTGAAATTTCAATGGAAAAGACCTTTAGGACAAAACCTTTGAACCTTAGGATTTGGCTTGATTGACCTAAGATCTAGGTAGATCCTAAGGTCTGAATAGATCTTAAAGTTAGGAATTTAGAAGGATTCCTAGAGCCAAAAAAATTCCTAGAACTTGGAGTCTAGAAGAAGTTTAGGATCTAGAGTAGCTCCTAAGGTCTAAGCTCAAGAAGAATCCTAGCATAGATCCTAAGGTCAGGATTCTAGGAGGATCCTAGAATTTAAATTAATTTGGAAATTAAATTGAATTTAGGATCAAGAGTAGTCCAAGTGACCTCATACAAAAATGAGGTCAACATGCACAAGGTTTTAAACAATAGTTTGGAGTAGATTATACATGTACATTTAGCCCAATGGCTAAGTTTCCTGCCATTCGACTATTACTTGATGTAGCCACTTCTCGTCACTGGCCAATTTACCATGTGGATGTTGCAAATGCCTTCTTGCACGACAATCTCAATGACAAAGTCTTCATGCTACAGCCACCGGGGTTTCAAGATCCTTAATTACACACTCATGTCTGTCGGCTGCACAAAGCGATTTATGGACTCAAGCAATCACTGTGTCAATGGTTTTCCACATTTTCATATCACTGTGTCAATGGTTTTCCACATTTTCATATCCTTCAAAGCCAAGCAGACCCGTCCTTGCTTATGTTTCATCAAGGTTCTATTTCCCTCTACTTGTCTACGTCGATGATTTGTTATTCACTAGAAATGACACTACTGCCATTGATGCCCTGCTTTCTAACTTGAATTCCATGTTCAACATGTGCAACCTGGGTAATGTTTCTTACTTCTTAAGAATTCAAATTTCCACCACTGAAAATGGATTGCTTTTAAGTCAGACTCAGTATATTGCCGAGTTACTTAATAAAGCAGGCATGCTCCATTGTAATCCCACTCTAAGTCTGTTACCTTCCAAACTAGCAGCTCCTAATGATAAAACCAACACATGTTCTAAAGCATGACTGTATAAACAATTAGTTGGCTCCCTATAGTATGTTACTATATCACGACCGGATATTGCATTTGCTGTAAATTACCTTTGTCAACATATGCATAGACCGCATACTATCCATTTCCAACGTCTGAAACGGACTTAGATATCTTAGTGGGATAATTTCTTTCGTTCTACCGGTCACAATGTCAGATTTCAACTTTGCGCATATGCTGATTCGGACAAGGTAGTGAATCCTATGGATCGGAAGTCCATTTCTCAGTTTTTTTTTTCTTGGAGCCAACCTCTTATCTTGGTCAGTTAAGAAGCAATCCATTGTATCTCGATCATCTACTGAGGCTGAGTATTGAGCATTAGCGCAGTTGCCAGTGATGTTCTTTTGCTTCATCGCCTACTTCAAGATTTTTTGCATGCCTCTTTCTTCGCCAACTCCAATCTACTGTGACAACGTCTCGGCACTGGCTTTAGCAAATAATCTAGTGTTTCATGCTCGCACGAAACATATTGACGTAGACTATCATTTCATCCGAGACTGCATTAAAGTCAGGCATGCTAAAGTACATCATATATCCTCCCAGGATCAATCTGCGAACATATTCACCAAACCCTTATCTTTCACCATATTCCAACAATTATGATCCAAGTTAACAATTCTTCAACCATTGTCAAACTTGAGGGGCGGTATTAGCAAACTAATCTGGTAGTCACACATGTTAGTAACCCTCCACCACTCTGTTGCATAACAAACTTATGTACGACTACAATCTCAGTCATTGAATCTCTGCTACAATTATGCAATGTAAGATTAATATAGGCTTGGCATGTATATACTATAGCAAGGGTTATCAAAGGATATACAACTTTCACTACTCTGGTACTGTCTCCTCTACTTTCCCTTTTTGTTTTTCTTTGTCTCTGTGTTTGACTTAATGACTCAAATAGTACTCCTTTGTAAAAGTTGGATCATAAATGATAAAGATACTATTAAATTTTAAGAGAGATTATAGAAGATAGAAAATACATAAATTCGATGCAAAGTAAATTTTTTTTCTTTTGAACGATATGAAGTTGCAATAAAAAAAAAGAGATTGTATAAGTGAGTAAACAATTTGATGAAGCAATGATTTAGAGTTTTTTTAATTAGTTTTGATAATGAAATGGTAAGGTAATAATAATAAATCTACATTGGAATGTTGTGCACGAAATGAATTTAGCACATAACGTGATTTTCAAGAGGAAACTCGGGTTTCGTTAGCGATGGTTTTCTTGCTGCTGTGTAATGCTAGTTTTTAGTACGTAAATCGCTTGAGTTAAGTGAAGTTGATTTAGTCAAATAAATAAATTGAACAATTTCGAACCGATTCGACTCGATTTGAGTCTGATTCGACCTCGGCGCCGTCATCGACCATTAAATTGAGTCGAGCCCAGCACTAATTAATCAAAACTATTTTGATTTTAGTCAAATAAGTTCAATGGAGCGTCATCGAGTGAATTCAGCTCGACTCGAATGCAATTTTAAGGTTGGCAGCTTCAATGAACCAAATTTAATCAGTCTGAAGTTAAGTTAAACCAAATCAATGTCGATTAGCATGAATCAATTTAATCATTTGAATCCAAATAAAAAAAATAAAAAACTATGCATGCTCTAACTAAAAATTGCACTTAAACTTACCCAAAAATCTAAAAAACTACACTTAACCTTTTACAAGAATTAGAAATCTGCATTGCCTATCTCCCAAAATTAAAATCTACAACCATATGCATCTATGAAACTAAAACATTTCATATTATGTTCAAATTTAAGGTTGAATTTATTTAATCATTTTTTTGGTTAAAACCCGCACAGGGGCCTACGCGTTCCATAAAAAAGGAAGTACAAGTCCTTAAAGGATAGAAGCTCTCTAAAAGAATAACATTTGAAATAAAATTTATTGAGCATGAGATCCAATCTATTACAATAAGAAAAAAGCCAAAAAAATAGAACAAAAAAAAAACAAGCAAAATGGCAAACGATCATCAACTGACTTCAGCAACGCCAGCAAGACGAGCCTATAACCAACCGAAAGGCTCTAAAGCAAAGAAGAAACAACCTGCAAAAGGAAAAGGAAACCACATCCACAACAAGAAGACAATAGAATAAAAGACCAAAAACCTAAAACTAAGAGAGAATCCAAACAAACACCAAAGCTGTCGAGACAACCCTAACCAAGCCACCCAACAAAAGAATCAACTCAAAGCCAACACAACAAGAAAGGCACCCCCGAACCAGACAAGAAACAAAAGAACGTCAGCACCCACAACACAACTGATAAAACACCAGCATCATGAACCAACACACACGGATGTTGACCCTGATTTTCGTTCGAGTGTCATTGAGGGCCTTTGATTGATTTAATCAAGCCCCATAAGGTTCAATTCGAGCACGAATCAGCTCGAGTTGAGTCGAATTAGGCTCGATCGGGTTTGATCAAACTCGATTAGTCTGCCTTGGCCACGTCGAGTTTGTTATGATTTGAGTCGTCATTTTATTTAAATTTTATTGGGTTAATTTGAGCAAATCAAGTTGAATTCTAAATTGACCCAAATCAGATCAAATTTTGAGCTTGATTTTAATTTAATATGTTTTTTTATGAGCTTAAATTTGTTCCTAAATCAAGCAATCAAATCGACGGCTAAATCATCTCAATTTCCTTCTAATTAGCCTTAGGCTGAATCCTAGCCTTACGATGAATCCTAGCCATAGATCTAAGATCTTGATCATTTAAATACTCTTTTAGAGCTTCATGAGAGGGGTTGGCTTCTATTCTCTCCCTAGTCACTCTCAACCCTAACTTCTTGGTGTGAGAGCTCTTCATACTTCTCTCTCCTTCTTCCACTCAAATCCACCGGTCAAACTCCGTCGACGGCGATCCTCCGACGAGATAAAGGCTAGATCCATCCAAGGCCTCGATCTGGTTGATCTAGAGCTTGTTTGATCCGTGATTTCAACTAGAGAAATATACGAGGACAATCTACAAGCTCAACCGTATAAAGAACTTGAAGATCCAACAGTAAGATTCCTCAAAACTTTAGATCTAGGTCACTACACTTAGATCTATATAATTTTTTTATAAGTGATTTTTAGATCTTTCAAATATCACCCCATGCTTTTTCTTCATGATACTAATCTATGTTTAAAATTTTATTAAATTTAGATGTCTCGATCGAGAGAATGAAGTTTTTTTTTTTTCTCTTTTCTTTTCTTCATTTAAAAAAAAATCTTTTTTTTTGTATTATTATTATCATTATTTATTTAAAAATTATATTTATTATGTTTAATATTATTATTATTTTAAGTAATTCCTAATTTTGGATTGTCATAATTTAGTTTGTTTTTGAATTCAAATTTCCCCAAATTTGAAATTCAAATTCTTTCATAAATTATAAAATCTATTTTATGAAAGTTTTAAAATTTTCCCTCCATTGGATTTTGAATTAATTAGGATGACTTAATTCATTCTAAATCAACCTCAAAAATTAAGGAAGCATTAAAGCCTCCTTAATTCCCTGCATGAATTTTGAATTTCAAAATTCAAACATCCCTTAATTACTTTCATAAAATATTATTTTATCCTATTTTAATAATTATTTTTTTAAATTCTTGCTATTTTAAATTATTTTTAAATCCCTTTATTACTTTAAACTTTAAAAATTCATACATTTCTCGTTTTAAATTCATTTTCGACGCACAATACCTTGTTTTGATCGTATTTGAATTCTGCACTATTTGGAATCATATTTGTTTCAAAATATTAGGTATAACTGTAGTTATTTTGAAAACATCAAAAGAGTAGTATTTTAAAAATATTATATTATCGTATTTAAACTTAAAAAATGCACAACTTTCTCGTTTTAAATCCGTTTTCGATGCACAACATCTTATTTTGTTTGTATTTGAATTATGTAAGATTTGAGACCATCAATGTTAAAAATATTATGTATATTTACAGTTATTTTGAAAACAGTAATAGGATACTATTTTAAAAATATTCTATTATTGTATTTAAACTTGTAAAATTCATATCTTTTCCCGTTTTAAATCAGGATTTTTGCGTGCAACCCCTCGAAGTTTTCAGAAAAATACCTACTTTATTTTAAAATTTTTTAAATCACTGATTTTAACTGATTTGATAGTTTCCTGTCTTATATGGCTATTTAAGCATTTTTCCTATTATTTAAATAATTACTATCATAATTATTTTTAAATTACAAATTATTTTCAAATTATTTTTGAAACTTCGATTGAGTTGGCCAGTGGGTCTCCCATATATCTATTTACTATAAATTGATTTATTTTGAATTATATTATTTTCCAAAATCTATATATTTAAATAGGTATTTTTAAATTATTTTAAAATTACCTATAAATTAAATCTTAATTTTGGGAGATCCCCTTTGTATGAAATTTTAGACATGGGTTCTATAAATGAAGAGAAATCATGGGGGAGTGGGTTAGTGGGTGGTTGGATTCCAATCATTCACTAATCTGTGTCATTAGTTTTATTTACTTTTTGTCCGACGTAGCTTGCATGTGTAGGTCACACCACGAGCACTTAGTTTAGGCTCTCCTAGATCTAAGGAAATGGTGTGTTTACTACTTTTATATGTTTCCCATGTATTATTACCTCGAGGGTTAGTGTAAAACTCTATTTAAACCCATATAACGTAGTGACACCTTAAGAAAAAAAATTAAGGACTTGTCTAGCGAACTTAGAAATTTTCTAGGGACTAGGATAGACCTCGAATTAACATAAAAACTTCAACGCTTAAACTTAGTGACCTCTGAAACATCCCAGAATTTTCGAAGAATTTTTAGGGCTTGTTATACCCCTTAGTTAACCAACCATAATTAATTTGCTAAATAAGGCCCCGAGACCTTCCAAAAATTACAATAAATATATTTTTGATCAGAAAATTACCCATAATACCTCAAACTGACCAAAATATGATCTTGACCTTAGATAAATAGGGTTTCTCAGTTTGACTCTAAGTTGACCCTTAATTTGACCATAGGTGAAATTTTTAGCCATTTTGCCCCTAATAATTCATTAAAAATTATTAAAAATCTCAAATTTTCTCCAAACATTTGGGATCACTTCCTAAGGTCATCCCTAACCTTTGTGAGTGATTCCAATTAGTTTGGAGCTGGTTTGGATCAAAATAATAAAAATAACAGCTCTTTATTAGGAAATTTAGAAATTCCCTTAATTATCCTGATCTTTAGAAACCCATAACTAATTGTAGAAAATTCTAAATTAGATAAACTCACTTGCATTAGACTCCTATTAAAGTCTAGTATTTATGAAAAAATCTTAAGGATTCTAGAAACTGGCCTAGATTAGAAAGTTAACTTTTTGGTCAACCGTAGTTCATTTAGGGCCCAAAACTTAGAAAATTCATAAACTTTTTCTAAAGAACTCTGATTTCAGCCCACTACCTGTCTAACTACTCGTATTAAGGTCTAGTATTTTCCTAAAGTGTTAGAAGATCAAATCCTTATCTATTTTTTATAGTGACTTTTTGGACCATTAGTCTAGTTCATAGGAGGACTCAAGACTTTACAAAATCGGCTAATATCACTTGAACTTTAAATATCAGTATCCTAAGTTCTTAAAACTGATCAACAAACTGAAATAATTAAAATGGAGCATAACCCACTAATATTTGAATTTCAACTAAAATATCCTTTTAAGGCCCCCAATAAATCCTGAACTCTAGATAACTTTAACTAACTACCCTGTTTAGGACCTATCCAAACCACACTAACCATACACACACATAGAATTATTTGCTAGGGCACCACTTCTAGATCTAGGTTAGGCCACTGGGTTTTACTTTTCTGCTGTGTGTCGGAGCTTTTTCGTGGATTTCATTGCATGTTGTTTGAAAAATGATTGGTGTGTTTGCTTACTTTTTCTGCACTCTGTGGATGATGTGATGAGCGCTAGATTTACCCCTAGGTTAGAAAAGTTATATATATATATATATATATATATATATATATATATATATATATATATATATATATATATATATATATATATATATATACTGTTCTTCCGTGCAGGTGGCCATGCTCAAGCTGATAAAAAAGGGGGGAGCATTATCATGATTTCTAATAATGTTTTATGCAGGTGCTTGCTCAGATCCCCCTAAATAAAATGAGGGCTAAATTAATAATTATAACTGCACATAGGTGGAGCTGCTTAGCCCTCATAATTAAGAGCATGGCTTGGCACAAGATCAATTGGTTTGAGTTATTTTCATTTCCATATATAACTGCTTGAGATTTTTATTAGGATAACCATGCAGGGAGTCTAGAATTTTCTTTTTTTTTTTAAATGGATGTAATACTTGTAAAATTTATTAAGAGTTGTGAAAATAGTCTTTGAGTGTGGATATTCTTGTCCCACTTGAACCCCAAAAGAAGAAGGCATCATCATAGGGGAGAGTCTTCTTCCATTTGGGAGATCGAGTGGGATGACTTTAGATATCTAAAAAGAAAAGGCAATGCCCCTTATCAAGAGAGAATTATCTCTTCGTTTAGATATTCAAGCCACGACGGATCCAAGGAGTCCAAGGAGGAGAGATCCAAGGAGTCCAAGGAGGAGAGTTCCATGGAGTCCAAGGAGAAGAAGACACCCAGAAGACTGAAGACCAATATCCCACTCAAAGTCATTTGCGTCTGTCATAGGCTTAGAAATCCGGGTTGTTGGCAGTGGTACCCGGCCACTTTACTTTCTGCATATCTGGGTTGTAATAAGGGCAATTTGCCTATGCCCATTTAGTTGATTATTCTGGATTTATATTGATGTGCTTTCCTGATGTGCGCAGTAGAAATACCTATTTTTTCTAAGTTTTTTTCTTGCATGCCGCTTTTGTTTTCGCCTGCATTCCATTAGGCTCTTTAAGGACTATAAAAATTCTTCTACTCATAACCAATCTTTAAAATTTTAAGTCTTAAATAATTTAGAAACTTAACGAACCTAGGGAATTGTCGGAATCGTCCGGGGTCGCATGCATATTACTGCATTCTTCTTTCCTTGCTATAAGACATCTCCCTACCTGCGGGTAGAGTCCGGATAATCTGGCCTATGAGGATGAAGTGCCAGACCTAGGGAGACCCAGTCTTTTCAAAAAATTATTTTCTATAAGTCTGTTTTTAAAATTCTATAGCATTCATGAGCTGACATTTCAACTAGCATGCATTGCATTAGTAATCCAACTAAATAAAATTTAATTGCATTAGCTTGAGGCATCTGACCCACATAAGTCCAGGACCACTTAAAAAATTCTCTAGATGTCGATCCTAATTCCAAATAACTGTACCATCCACCCATCTTTCATAACTGACTTGATAGAATAGTTTTAAAGCGATTAGGTGGTTAGTTGGCTCCCCAATCTAGGTCGGGGTAAGTCCAGGTTCTGCACTGCATTAGCTAGGACACGGGTCTTAGTATTTCGTAGAATACTAATCTCATTTTTGGGAAGGATAATGTATAATCCTTAATCGAGAGTTTTCTCGAGTTCCGGCCTGAAATGTAATTAACAACGGGGGCTTGCGCCCATGGGAAACTTGGTCGCACATCTACTAAACCCCATTCGAACTGTTGTATCGGGTGGGGAAACCCGTGACTAGGTCATGTATATTACTATCCATCGGAGTGTGTTGGCGACAGCCTCTATCCTCAATGGTTAGTCATATGCACGATCCAATCTGTCCCTTCCAATTGACTCATTCGCACGATGCTCTTTCGGAGGTCCACAACGGACAGACAAAAACTAGATGGCCAACAAAGGCCACACCGAGCCCAGCCAAAGGCACAAAAAAAAAAAAACAAAAAAAATAAACAAAAAAACTTCATTTTAGCTTTCTCTTTATTTTTTCCATCTACTTCGTTTAGGAACACCATTCCTGAAAGCACCATCTTCAATATGAACCACGTTCAAGCCAAAAAAAAATCTTGAAAATCATGACTAGGATCCACCTTATCTTCCTTATCACCCAGAAAATCAGACGAGTAACACTCATCCAGCCAATTGGATTGATCCACACATGACTCCTTTGAGTTTAAAGCCAACTAGGTTTTTAAAGTATTCTTAGAAATAAGAGAGACAATAACAACAAAAGCCACATTTTTATCCAAATTAGGTGACACAACTGAATCAGACAAAGGAGAGTCAGTATGAACCAACACCAATTCTCTAGAAGAATCATTCAAATCAACTCTATTAACATCACAAACTTCCACATTAACACCATATAAGTTCTCCCTACAAAGAGTATTATCTTTAGCAATTATCTCACCAACAACATGGGAATTCTCACAAGTAGTAATTAAAAAAAAATTACTATCCATAATATTAACACCCTCCCTTTAATCACTGTTAGGCATTTCAAATAAAGGAGAACCACAAGGAGAATGAGAAGAAATACCCATAGGTAGCAGAGCATCTTTGTCAGCCTCCGCAACAACAGAACCACTAATAGGCACATCACCTGAAGGGTCTTATTCACAATCCAGATGGTGCAGAAGATCAGAATCCATATAATCCACATTCTCCTGCAAAGACAAATCAACATTATGGGCAAGAGTTAGCAGGGGAGTTAAAGCCATAACATTAGTGTTCAGTCATTGAGCCTTAGTTCCAATCCCTATAGAATTAACAACAGGTTTAGGAGGAGCTCTAACTAAGTGAGGGTGAAGAATACACCATTTAGTTTTGCAATGCCCTGGGGACTTGTAGTGATCACAATAGGGGAAAAATCCTCCATAAGAACTTTTTGGATGTAACCTAAATTTTTAGGACCAAGCCAAATAGCCTCAAGATAACTTTTGGAAATATCAAATTCAACAAGCACCCTAACTACAAAGGATCGAGAACCAACGACAGCGGCATTATCAGTTTTAAAAGAATGACCAAAAAGAGAACCCAAGTCGTGAAGTATGCGAGGGAGAATAATTAAAGCCTAAGATTTGGGAACGACGCCCAAATAGGAATGATCAGAGATTCTACCGTAATATCAAAATAAGGCAACCACTTAAACAACTTCATGTAGCAATTGGAGACGAAGTAAGATCGATGGTGAAAAACTCTACTGTAATCCATATCATTAACCATCTTAATTAAAACATGCTTAGGATCCAAAACAGTGATAAAACAATCCCCGATTAACTTTAAGTTAAAGAAGAACTTATAAATCGACTCCAGAGGAGGATGATAATTCAAAAATTTACAAACTAACGTAAACTCAAAAGATTGCGCTAGATCAATGATTTCCTGCTCCAAAATCCATAGCTTTGGAAGCCCACGATGTGTTGTGAATTTGAGGTCGTGGGAAATCCGCTTGAAAGGGAAGCTCTAGGCAATGCTTCAATAAATGAGTGAGTATTTTTTTGGCCACAAGGAAAACCACAATTTGACAAGCGATTAACTGCCATCCAATCGAAAGACGACTTGAGGTGGAACAATTGCAAACAAAAAATGAAAAAGGAAATATAGCAAGAGAGGAAAATACACCAGGAGAAGAAATCACAGAGGAGCGAGCCATGAAAAGGCGAAGAAACTTGGAAAAGGGCTGCTAGCAGAGCAGAGCATTTCTTCCCATGAACTATCAAATTATTTGAATTTATTCAATCCTCTAAAGAATAGTTAAGGTTTGAATTTATTTATTCTTCTTAGAAGGATTGGTGGTTGCATCTCTTTTAATTTCAAGATTGAATGACTGCACTAATACCTCTAATAAAAAAACAACTAATTGATACAATCTTTCTTTTCTTACTAATAAATACTGTATAATCCTAATAAATATTAAGTACATGTGATGATGTTAATATGATAATATAATTATTTTAATACTTTTACTATATCTCCTATGCATCATATCACTATTCTTTTATTATGAATAATTTTTTTATTTGAAATAAATATTCTATATTTTTTGAGACTAAATATAATAAATTATATGTTTTCACTCTCCGGGCCATATTAATTCAAATTCGAATTATATAAATATAACATAGTTTAATATATTTATTTATTTAACATTTAAATTTTAATTTTTTCTTACATAATATTCAAATATTTACATCCCATAAAAAATATGAATATAATACACTTTACATATATTTTGATATGATTAAGAGACTAAAATATTATAAAAACATGTAATATATATATATATATATATTCTAAATTAAAATAGTTGTTTTGACTTTAATGTGGCATGGATCAGATAGCCCAATTTACTCTCATTCCAATGGGATAAATTTCAGCCCAATTTATTCGGCCCGGCCCATTTAATCTCGAATAGGATTCCACCCATTTTGCTTTCCTCTTTTTCTGATAAGTGATTCTCCGGCCTCGTTTGTTTGCACGTTATTATGCCGTTTCCGTTTTGAATCGCTCAAAACAGTTACAGGTATGTATTTGTTAACACAATTTCTGTAAACTTCGTTTCCTTACAACGGTGTATTTCTGCCGGTGTGAAAAGATGGAAGGTTGCAGCTTAGGCCTCGTTTGGCTCTCATCGACTTTTTTTTCGGTTCTAAACGGAGGTATTAGAACGGAGAAGTAGATTTTTTATCCTTCTCAAATCGGCGAAAAAAGACGGTGTGGCAAACGATAATTTTAAAATGCCGCCTAAACAAACAGTTAAATTATAAAAATTTCACCGATCTAAACTGAAAACTCAAACGGGCCCTTACTCCTTATACTAGCTCTGTTTATGCAAGAAAATGTCAAATTTACCCGCACCACATTCACACGGCGTATCCTCGAGAAACCGCTTCTAGCGCCTCGTGAACTCCATTTCTCATTCACAAATTCCACTCCTCTCTCTCGTCGATCACAGCAGTTATTCCCGCTCATCTTGCTATCGCCGAACATAGCAGTCGCTCATCTCCCTCTCGTCGAACACAGCAGGCCCTAATCTCCCTTTCGGCGAACACAGCAGGCCCTAATCTCCCTCTCCGTCTCGACAAACGCAACTCATCCATCTTCCTCTCACCGAAACCATCAACCCAACAGTCCAAGGTAAACATTCGCTTTCTCCATTCCAATCTTCTTCATCGTTGGTATATCGGAACTTACCTGGCGCTAATGAGTTGCAAATCCTCTTGAGAGGTCTTCTAAGGCTCTGAATGCTTTCATAAATGATATAATAATGAAATAATGTATCTGATTTAGGATTTTGTATGATTTGAAGAGCACGAGATGGTTTTATACTCACTATTTCTGCATTTGAATGAGCTGCATTGACTAAGTGGCTTAACAATAACACATTTTGCATTTCAATGAGCACTAATTTGATTTGTAGTTTCGAAGTGAAATATCAGACCTGGAGCCGGAAATTTTCTGTTGGACAGAATTTCAGCAGGTTGAGATCTGGGTATAATTAATTAAAATAAGAGGATAATTTTTTCTTTTATCCTTTGTAGAGTAGAGCGGAGAACTGCGATTCAGCGAATCAACCAAACAACTTTCCGTTGTTTTAAATAAATTTTTTTAGAACTCGGTTTTTTCAATAACTGCTTTTTACCAACTTAAAGAAAAGGCGGGTGGTAACCAAACGAGGCCTCATCTCCGTCTCGTTCGCCACACCGGCTCATTGCGGCGTCGCCTTGGCCATTGCCAGGCCGTCATCCATCATCGTCGCTTGCCATTGCTACGCTGCCCTCCTATTCGTCTTCCTTGCCTTGGTCTTCAACGCCGCCAAGTAACTTTACTTCGATGCTATTTTAGGTCTTTCTGATTTTTCATCCTGTTGAATACTGAATTTCAGTTAATATAGCATGCCTTATCGGATTCCAACCTCAGCATAACACCTTTAGTCAACTAAATTGTCAGCGAGCTTTCTTTAGATGGAGGTTAGACATAGGGCTTAGGCTTTATTTGGGATGACTTTCTTTCTACTTCTTGAAGCAGCTTTCTAGTATAAAAAATTTAATTTTTATGCTAAAAAACTGCTTTATGAAGCAGTAAGAAAGCCGTCTCAAACAAAGACTCAGGCTTCATTTGGGATTGTTTTTTTGTTGCTTCTTAAAGTTGCTTTTTAGTACAAAAATCAAAATTTTTATACTAAAAAACTGTTTTAAGAAATAACAATAAAGTCGTCCCAAACGAAGCCTTACTTTGGGAGTACCCAATACTTTTTTTGTTGATAAAAATAAAATGAGGATAATACAACATTGATTCAACAACTCCTACCCTGAATTCCCTTAAAATATTTCTTTAGAAAAACCAATCAATTCTTTTTAACTGTGTCTAGGAAAGATTATGGCTACGTTTGTGCTAGCTTTCATACTGCTTCTTAAAAAAATTATAGTATAAAAATTTAATTTTTGTACTAAAAAATTATTTTAAAAAATAGTAAGAAAGCTGTCCCAATCAAAGCCTATATAAGGCCATGCAAAACAGGCCATTGCGATAATTCAACTTTATCTATTGTTAAAGTTAAGTATATGTGTACAGATCCTGATTTGTGTTCATAAAGGCAAGGATAAATTTAAATTAACTGTTTCTAGCACTTGTTTAATATTCCAGATAATGTCAATTTTGGTAGGTAGAGTCAAATAGAATTGGACTAATATGGAAAGATCAAAATGCTTGACAAAAGGGAAGGATTGTAGCTAAGTGGCAATTGTTGTAATATTTGATAAATCTCTTAAGGTGAATGCTATTATTGTTATGCTATCTAGGTTGTCAATGGGTAGGGCTTTGATTGAATTTGATATTTCCCTCTTCTTACGAAAGATATTTGAATTGGCTCAACATCTAATGGCTATTGGCAGAAGGTTGTGCTTGATTTTATTTCCCTTATGAATCTTCCTGCATAGTATTTGGTGACAACTTCTAATAATGCTTCAAGGGCAGAAGGTTGTGTTTGGTTGTATTTCCATTGTTATTCTTCTTGCTTTGTATTTGGTGATAGCTTCTCATAATGCTTCAATCTACACCCATAATTGCAGAAACCTCCCAATATTTGTGACAGTGGGGATGCTCCACTTGATAAAATCCAGTCTGCTAATGAAATGTTGCAATTCCATTATTTTTGATATATTTCCCTCAAAATGTGGAATCTAATTTGGATCCTTGGAATTAGTACTTACGCTCATTATTAATGATCTAGTCCTCCAGTTCTTCTAGAGCTTCGTGCTCCTGACGATCATGTTGATGCTAGGGATATAGGTGTGATCTGAAGTCTCTTTTTGTTGCCTTAGCTATTAGCATTTGTTGCACAGAGGAGCTTTTGGACAAAAAGGTTCAAATTCTATTTTCTAGGAGGGAAAAAATAACAGAAAAATGTTTCGTCACTCCATTTTCCAAAATATAATAGGCTCCAAGATTGATGATTTTAATGTGGATGGGGATTTTTCTTTTTTATTGGTCTTGTCTGTGTATATTATTTTTAGCTCTATGGGGGCAGGCATCAATTGGATCAATGGTGTTTGAAGGAGAAGAGGAGTTAAATACTACACAAATATAAGTTAAATATATTGTATCCTTGGATTTAGTAAACTAGGTTTATGGTAAAGTGGGGGAGAAACAGGATTTCAAATTATGTAGGATTTAAGTTTGTGACTTTCACCTTCTGGTAGGAGTTAATTTAAGTCTTGCTTAAATCCTGCTTAAATCATGTTACCAAACAGCCTCTAAAGTCTTTCCTGGGCTTACGTGTTGGCTTTGGATCATAAACCTCTGTCATATGCAAATTCCATAACCTTTCCCAATCTCCACTTCTTCCCTAGGCCTTTTCTCACTACAAACTTGAGAAAGGCTTAGACTCTTTGATGTAGAACGGGAGGAGGTGGGGGAGATAATTTCAAACTCTGAAATTAATTGCAGATTTTGGTAGGACAGATTTAACAATTTCGAATTTTAAATAAGAAGAATAATGGAGGGAAGAGATAATTAATATTCCCTAATCTTAGGCCGTAAATTAATTTTAGACGGGAGAGGGGAGCGACCACATTCAACGTATGTGGATATTTGCATCGAATGTTGATTGATAACTTCAAATCTGAATTAATTTTAGATTTGCATCAATTGAGGATGCTTCCTACAATAGATGTACTAATTAGGAAAGCATTTGAAATTTGGGTATGGAATTAAAATCAATCAATTTCAGAATTGATTAATTAAATAAATAAAAAAACCTTCCAAAATTAATGAGGGTGGATTTGAAATAATCTTTCCAAATTAATGACATCCTAAATAAGAAAGAGGAGTTTTGGAGGAAAGTGATATTAGGCAAAGAGGTGGCCGGTGGGTGGGTGGGCCTTGTTGGATTTCGGCCAAGGGGAGGGAGGAGGAAGGGAAGGGCTGGTGTAGGACGATGGTATGGAGATGATGGGGTGAGAAGATCGGCGCCTTGGTGGAGGGCTTGAGGAGGTGGCAGTTTAGGGAAATAAGAAAAAATAAAAACAAAGAAAAAAAAAGATAAGAGCTGCGATCCTTGGACTCTTCCGAAGACTAACGGGTGATGCGTTGCCCTTCACCAAGGGACTTCAAGCCACGAGCCCGGACCCATCTTGCGGCTAGTGGATACTACGATTCCCTCCATAGAGATTCTCACTAATGTCCTCCCAAAGAACAAAAGTACAGAACAATTTTTTTTTATTAAAACTCCATCATATCAATATGCTAGCAAGGACCTCTATATATAGACATCAGAAATAAAAGAAACTAAAATAAGACGATAATGCCCCTAGAGCTTACGAAAGATTAGACCCTTAAAAAGGGTAAAAATGGAAAATGCATAATTAAAATAAAAATTACAAATAAAAATTTAAGATAACGTAAAACGATCACAACCGTCGATCTTAAGCTCCTCCTCAGATAGGAATGAACGGTTGGATGTCCGCATCACTCTTCTTCTTCATATGGGATAAAGGCTTGATGTTGTTGTCATTGTTGTTTGAAAAAACCTGTCTTTGAATTCTATCTTTGGCTTCCAAATTCGATTGACTGTTAGTGGGAATGATTGCAAATTGCAATTGACAGGTAAATGTTTTCAATTCCATTTTCAAATTTCTTTGGATGTCTTTTGTCCTTTATTTTTCTACTAATGTTTTTATGTATTTTGTCTAGTTTATTGATAATTAATTTGTTTAAACCTAGCTTCCTCTGTCCCTTTCTTGAGAATGATTATAAGAGATATATTTATTGGTAGCCGTAAAATAATTGTGTATTGATGCATGGTTTTTTTTTCCTTAGTTTTTTCTGTATGCATGCAAATCAAATATGCAGCGTTTTAACACTTAATATTCATGTCTTGATTTCTTTTTCCTTGTAGTTTTGATCTGCTTTCTAAAATTTAATGGTGAAACTAAAGTGGATAATTTTGATAGCTTATGTTACAATCCCGGATTCTGTTATCACGCTTATGTTGATATCCTATTTTCCTTTTTTTTTTGCTTAGCAATGATTTCTTTTCTGACTGAAGAGCCTTGGCTTATTAGAAGACTTTTATGTAATTCTTTTCTTAATTTGTTTTGTTTGATTTTGGATAGTGAATCTTGGCTGTCTCTTGCATTACCTCACAGAAAATTTCATTGCTCATCCATTGTTAAGGATTCCACTAATTTCTATTTTTGAAAAAATTACATTACAGTTAATTTATACTACTACTAAAAAAATTATGTCAGTAACTAGCTTAGTATATTGTTTGCTTTTAGGCGTGTGAGATGGCAATTACCTTAACATCAGATGATGCAAAAGATTGGATTTACAAAGGCGAAGGGGGTGCAAACCTTGTCTTGGGTTATTGCGGTTCATCTCCATTTCTGGTACAATGTTGTTTTTGTGATCTTTAGCTATGAAATTTTCCGAATTTGTTCTTTTTAATATTTATTGTTGAAGTAGAATCACATGAGGAGGTAACTGCTACTTTCTTCATGGTACATTCTCTTATAGTTTTTAAGCTTCTATTTTCAGGTGAATTTTTTTTAGAAAAATATTGAACTGAAGCATTATGTTAATGTTGGAACCCTCAGTTGTTGAAGAAATAAATCTTGTATGTATTTGAAGTGTGAATGTTATTGTATGTATACTACAATAGATATTTTTACCATCTTGTTGCAAACTAGTTTCCTTGTTTTCTCCCCAAAAATTGACCCATATATTGCCTTGTATCAGATACCGTGAACCACTACAACAACAATAACATCACGCCTTTATCCCACTATGTGGGGTCGGCTATATGAATTCTTTTTCTCCATTGTGTCATGTTAAAAGTCAAATTATCATTTAAATCTAATAAAGAAAAATCATTTCTAATATTTCCTAACCAAGTCTTTTTAGGTCTACCTCTACCTTTCTTAACATAGTTTAAATCTAATACCTCTACTTTCC
Organism: Dendrobium huoshanense; assembly: GCA_016618105.1. Lineage (NCBI taxonomy): Eukaryota > Viridiplantae > Streptophyta > Magnoliopsida > Asparagales > Orchidaceae > Dendrobium > Dendrobium huoshanense. The sequence goes on from CM028342.1 coordinate 17,519,511, forward strand.
TAACCGGCTCATCGGAAGGTTGTCGTTTTATGTGACTAAACCATCTAAGGCGACTCTCTCTAATCTTATCTTCCATTGGAGCTACTCCAACCTTCTCACGTATATGGTCATTTTGCATCATATCTCTAAGGGTAAAGCCATTCATCCACCTGAGCATCCTCATCTCTGCAAAACTTAACTTAGTATTATGCTTCTCTTTTGATGGCCAACATTCGGCACCATAAAACATTGTAGGTCTCACCACCACCTTATAGAATTTTCCCTTTAGTTTGAGGGGTACTTTTCTATCACACAGCAAGCCCGATGCATTCCTCCACTTCAACCATCCAACTTGAATTCAGCTGATAATATACCCATCTATTTCACCATCACTCTGAACAATAGATCTAAGATATCTAAAACATGTACTCTTATTAATGATTTCATCGCCCAAAGTCACAATCCCCTCACTAGGTCTATTACTACTAAAATTATACTATATATATTTCGTTTTAGATCTACTCAACCGAAAACCTTTAAACTCTAAGGTTGATCTCCATAATTCATGTTTATGTTACGCCGGCCCATCCTGGGCCGGCTGGACCGGTCCACCCTGGACCGGTCTTGGCTTATAGCCGGCGGAAGAGAGCAGGCCAGGGAGGGGGCGGAAACATCAAGGGGGGCCCACTTGATGTAAATTGAATTTTGGGAGGGAAGATTTGAATGAGAAGGGTAATTAGGTAAATTGTAATCCTCCTTTCATGTTAAATTAGGAGGAATAGGGGGAAGAGGGTTTTATCTTGAATTTGAATCTTTTTGAGATCTAGGGTTTGTGTTCTTGGGCTCTAGGCTACGGCTAGAGATTTGGAGAGTTTTTCCTTCCTCTCGAATTGAAGGAAAGTTGTATCTTGCAAGTGCTTTTCATCTCTCATTAAATAAAAGTGTTTGCTTTGTTTCCTCTTACGTTTTCTCCTTCGTTTTCTCTCCGAATCCACTATTTTGGGCTGTTTTCTTGTGTGGACAGCAGTTTTCATCCTAGATCTACTTGGTTCTTGGTGTGAAACACTTGGAAATCCAAGTGTTTCCTATCAAATTGGTATCAGAGCATCGATTTGGGACCACCGGCGGCTGAAATTCTGAAATTTCAGCAAGTTTATCTTGTCCGGAAGAAGATTTTGGGAGATCCGTGAGGAGAGCAATGGCCGGAAAGAAGGTGGACGTCTTGGAAGGCGAGATCGGTCAATTGAAAACCGATTTGGAAGAAAAATTTTTTGAATTTCAAAATCAAATCACCACCAACAACGAAAGGTTGGAGGGGAAATTCACGGCCATGGAAGAGATGATGAAGAAATTACTTGAGATGAAGGCTAATCCGACGGCATCGGATGCAAGAGAGACTGTCGGCGACCATGGCGTAGGAGGAAATCCGAACCCGCCTCGGGGAAGGAGGATTCCGGCTGTGGAGATCCTTGAGGGAGACGACGACATGCCACCTCTAGAGCCACTTTCTAGAGAGGAGATGAGCTTGGGGAATGATCGTCGAGGTGCTGAATTTCAGCGTCGAGGTGCTGATTTTCAGCGTCGAGGTGCTGATTTTCAGCGTCAAGGTATGGATTTTGAAGGCCGGAGGGGAGAATATGAAGGAAGTGCAGATTTTGGTGAAAGAAGAGGAGAATATCAGCGTCGAGGTGCTGAATTTCAGCGTCGAGGTGCTGATTCTGAAAGGGGAAGAGGGGATTATGACGATGGAACCGGATACCAACGTGGGAGGGAGGACCGGGATACTTGGGGAACACCTCATCTTCGAGGCATGGGAGGTTATGGAGAGTACCGGGGTAACGGAAGGGATCCGAAGGTGAGGAAGTTGAAGATGCCCATCTTTGAGGGGGAAGATGGCCATGGCTGGATTTACAAGGTGGAACGGTATTTTGCAGTCAACGGGTTGACAGAGGAGGAGAAACTGACAGCGGCAGGACTGTGTTTGGAAGGGAAGGCACTGGCATGGTACCAGTGGCGGGACATGAGGCGACCTATCCGAAACTGGAGGGAGTTCAAGGATTGCCTACTAGAACGTTTCCGAACCAGCAGCGGAGGGGATTTCTACGAGCAGTTCTTTGCGCTGACACAGGAGGGGACAGTAGCAGAGTTCCGGGACCGGTTTGAGTACCTAGCTAGCAGGTTGGATCGTCTTTCTGATACCGTGCTTGAGGGGAACTTCATGAAGGGGCTCAAACCAGAAATCAGAGCAGCCGTTAGAGTGATGAGACCACACGACCTGGGGGAGGCCATGGAGTTGGCACAGTTGGTCGAGGACCAGAAGCATCTAGAGAGGGGGAATCGAGGCAGCAGTTCTGGGGGATCCCACCGGATGACGACCACATTTTTAGCTTCCAAGGGAGCTGCGCCGGGGGGTACACGAGAAGTACCAAAGGAGAGGACCGGAGGAGGAGGGCCTGGGGGAAACTTTAAAAAGCTTACTGATAAGGAGATGCAGGAGAAGAGGGCCAAGGGATTGTGCTTTAGATGTGACGAGAAGTACATGCCGGGACATAGGTGCAAGGACCGGACTCTTCAGGTTCTCCTTGTTTGCGAAGACGAGGAAGACGAAGAGGAAGGTGGGAGCAGGTCAGAAGTGGAGGAGGAGAAGTTGCACCTGGATGTGGCAGAAGTCTCCCTAAACTCTGTAGTGGGATTCACTTCGAGTCACACTATGAAAGTAAAAGGGGTGATAGCTGACCACGAGGTGGTGGTTTTGATAGATAGTGGGGCAACCCACAATTTCATTTCCACCCGGCTTGTTGAGTTGCTTGGTATGGCACTAGTGGATACCGGTGGCTATGGGGTAATGATGGGCACGGGGAAGGTGGAAATGGGGAGAGGAGTTTGTAGAGGAGTGATGCTGACCATTCAGGAGATACAGGTGAGGGAGGATTTTCTTCCCTTAGAATTGGGAAGTACTGATGTGATTTTGGGAATGAAGTGGCTGCAGACTTTGGGGGAGACCAAGGTGAACTGGGGAGAACTGAGGATGGAACTGGTAGTGGAAGGGAGGAGAATGGTGATACAGGGAGATGTCGGCCTGTCTAGGACGGGGGTGTCTCTCAAGTCCATGATCCGAACCATCCAGGAGGTTGGGGGTGGATATTTGGTGGAGCTGCAACGATTGGAAAAAGTTAGTGTGGGAAAAGAAGGAGACATTCCTCTTGTAGTTCAACCAGTCATCCAACAGTTCAGCGAGGTGTTCCAGCCACCTCAAGGGTTACCACCGGTCAGAGAACAGGAGCATGCAATTCTACTAAGGGAAGGGGTGTCACCGATTAGTGTACGACCCTACCGCTATCCTCAGATTCAGAAAGATGAAATTGAAAGGTTGATTAGTGAAATGCTGGAGGCAAAGATCATCAGACCTAGTGTGAGTCCTTTCTCTAGCCCCGTATTACTGGTCAAAAAGAAAGATGGAAGCTGGAGATTTTGTGTGGATTATAGGGCTTTGAATAAAGAGACTATCCCAGATAAATTTCCCATTCCTGTGATTGATGAACTCTTGGATGAACTGTATGGAGCAGTGATATTCTCCAAACTGGATTTGAAGTCTGGATACCATCAGATCCGGATGAGGGAGGGAGACATCTCTAAGACGGCGTTCAGAACACATGAGGGGCATTATGAGTTTCTGGTGATGCCGTTTGGGCTTACCAATGCCCCTGCGACTTTCCAATCACTGATGAATAGAGTGTTCAGACCGTATCTCAGGAAGTTTGTGCTTGTGTTCTTTGATGACATCTTGGTTTACAGTAGAACTGAGGAGGAGCATATGAAGCATTTGAAGTTGGTATTGGAAGTTCTACAGGAGCATCAGCTGAGAGCCAATCTGAAGAAGTGTTGCTTTGGCCAATCTAGGGTGGAATACTTGGGCCATGTAGTATCCAAGGAAGGGGTGGCAGCTGATCAGTCAAAGGTGGAGGCGATGTTGAGATGGCCATTGCCTAAGAATCTGAAGGAATTGAGAGGATTCTTAGGACTTACAGGATACTATAGGAGATTTGTTAAAGGGTACAGTACTATAGCTTGGCCACTAACAGAACAGCTAAAGAAAGATGGATTCCTATGGGGAGAGGCAGCCACAGCAGCATTTGAGACACTAAAGAAGGCTATGACCACGGTACCAGTCCTAGCTCTACCGGACTTCACTCAGACCTTCATAGTGGAGACTGATGCTTCAGGGTACGGATTGGGGGCAGTGCTCATGCAAAATCGTCGACCCATTGCCTACTTCAGCCAGGTATTAGCAGCCAGAGCCAGGCTGAAGTCAGTCTATGAGAGGGAATTAATGGCTATTGTCTTAGCCATCCAGAAGTGGCGACCCTACCTATTAGGTAGGCATTTCATTGTCAGAACAGATCAGAGAAGTCTGAAGTACTTGTTGGAGCAGCGGATGGTGACGGAAGAGCATCAGCGATGGCTTTCAAAATTGCTGGGGTATGACTTTGAAATTCAGTACAGACCAGGCGGGGAAAACAAAGCTGCGGATGCTTTGTCCAGACGATTGGGTGAACTACAGACAGTGGTTGTGTCTGTTCCTTTGATGCTAGATTGGGAGGCAATCAAAGAAGAGAGCTCGAAGGATGAGGTGTTGGGAAAGATCAGGGCTGATTTATTAAGGGAAGTGGATAGCCACCCAGGGTACTCAGTAGAGGGGGACAGATTGCTTTATCAAGGAAGGTTCGTGATGCCCAGGACTTCTATCCACATCCCAAACATACTCCAAGAATTTCATGGGAGCGCGGTTGGGGGTCATTCTGGGGTGCAGAAGACCTACAGGAGGATTGCGGCTGAGCTTTACTGGAAGGGAATGCATAGAGATGTAGAGGAGATGGTGGCCAGATGTGAGATTTGTCAGAGGAACAAATACATGGCTATGTCACCAGGGGGGCTACTACAACCATTGGCGTTACCAGGAAGAGTATGGGAGGAAATATCCATGGACTTCATAGATGGGCTGCCCCGTTCAGAAGGCTTCACAGTGATCCTGGTGGTGGTGGATAGGCCGAGCAAGTATGCTCATTTTATTCCCCTCCGACATCCTTACACCGCAGTGACAGTGGCTTCAGCATTCATCAGAGAGGTGGTCAGGTTGCATGGGATACCAGAGGCAATAGTGTCCGATAGAGACAAGGTGTTCCTCAGTCACTTTTGGAGGGAGCTGTTCAAGTTACAAGGAACAGTTTTGAAAAGGAGCACCGCTTATCACCCACAGACAGATGGCCAAACGGAGGTGGTTAATAGGAGCTTAGAAACCTACTTGAGGTGTTTTGTGTCGGAGACACCTAAGCTTTGGGCCAAATGGTTACCTTGGGCAGAATACTGGTACAACACCTCTTTTCACTCAGCTTCACAGATGACGCCATTCAAAGTGCTGTACGGAAGGGATCCTCCACACTTGGTCCATTTTGGGAGTAGCAGCACTCCTGTTTCGTTAGTAGAAGAGTACTTAGAGGAGAGAGACCGAGTACTGGAAGAGCTAAAAAGGCATCTACTGAGAGCACAGCAAATTATGAAGAAGCAGGCGGATGGGCATAGGAAGGACATACAGTTTGCAGCAGGGGAGAGGGTGTTTCTGAAGCTCCGACCATATAGACAGAAGACAGTTGCCAACAGAAGGAATGAAAAGCTGGCTCCAAGGTACTTTGGGCCCTATGAAGTACTGGAAAAGATTGGGGCAGTAGCATACAGATTGAAACTACCTCCATCGGCAACTATACATCCAGTGTTTCACCTTTAACTCCCTCTCTAGCCCGGTCAAAAAGAAGAATATCATCAGCAAAAAGCATACACCAATGTACATCCTCTTGCAAATGTCTAGTGAGAACATACATGACTAAAGAAAAAAGATATGAGCTTAAGGCTGATGTAATCCAACCGAAATAGGGAAATACTTGGTCAAACCATCTTGTGTTTGAACACAAGTAATAACTCATGCATGCATATCTTTAATAATTTTAATATAAGCGTTATTAACTTCTTTCTTTTCAAGAACTCTCCATAGCACTTCTCTTGGAACTTTATCATATGCTTTAACACAATTTCTTAAAGGATTCATGTCATTATTATTCGACAAGTTTTACGTTGATTGTCGACTACCTAACACAACACTCCACTTTTCTCATCCAGGACTTGGGACCTGGCAATGGCTGTTAGATACTATTTTTTTCTAATTTTTTATTGCTTCTTGGCTTTCATCTCCGGAGACATTTGCGGCCTTCAGCACTATTGCCCTATATGTCTTGGTTTTCATCGTATGATGCAAATCTTAGCAGTCTCTTTTTTTCACCATGATCGACATCCATACCATCAATGATCTCTACCCCCACTAATGATCCATTGTCATGAGAGCCTCACTGACCATCTTCAACGATGCCGACCTTTGCTCATTAGTTGCAGTGCTACATTGATTTTTTCTATGCCATTTTCTCGCGACCATACTGATGTTGATTTGCCATGATTGATTCCATGTTTCCCTTGTTAACTCTCTGGTCTCATCATTGACGGCTGCTTGATGATTTCTGTTTATTGTTAACCTTTGGTCATCAATTGTCTCTTGTCATGATCTGCTATTGCTTTGTTGTAATCAGAAAGTTTGAGAGGGAAATGCTTGAATTTTATTATGCAACATACTCCCTATTTATAGATCTATACAAGGTGCATTGGCAAAGAAACAAATAACTCTAAATAATTACATAATAATGAGTAATACAATCCTTCCTAAATCAGCTGCCTAGCTATGGAAGGAATTTAATGTGATCCAGGCGGTCTTCCTACAGATTGCTGTTCATAGCCAGGAGATCATCTTTGGAACGGGAGGCTGGGATTTAACACTCCCTCTCAAGCTGGAGAATATAGATATGTCATTCCCAGCTTGGCAATCATTCTGATAAAGGTAAAGCTGTCCAATCATTTGAAAAGGATGTCTGCAAGTTGATCTTTCGACGATACATGATTGATACATGCTAAATCACCGTTTAGTTTTTCTTTAATAAAATGTCTGTCCACTTCTATGTGCTTGTTCCTGTCATGTTGGACTGGATTGTGGGCTATGTTGATTGCTGATTTGTTGTCACAATGTAGCTTCATGGGATCATCCCACTTGATCCTTAAGTCTTCTAGAATTATTTTGATCCATAGTAATTCATATATTCCTAAGGCCATAGCTCTATATTATGCTTCTGCACTAGATCTTGCCACTACATTCTGTTTCTTGCTTCTCCATGTAACTAGGTTACTTCTAAGAAATGTGCATTATCCAGAGATAGATCTTCTGTCAACTGGTGATCCTGCATAATCCACATTAGTGTATGCTTCTAGGGTTATTCCGTGATTTCTTTTAAAGAGAATCCCTTTCCCTGGGTTTCCTTTAAGGTAGCGCAGTATCATGTCTATCGCTTGCATATGAGTATGTTTTGGGTTCTGCATAAATTGATTGACCATGCTTACAACAAATATTATATCTAGTCTGGTGTGGGAAAGGTAGATCAATTTTCATACAAGTCTCTGATAGACACCTTTATCTACATCTAGATCTTCTCTAACTTCTCCCAGTTTAAGATTAGGTTCTACTCATGTCGGTGCTGGTTTATAAGCTAGTTTATCTGTTTGTTTTAGAAGATCTTTGATGTATTTTTGTTGTGAAATGAAGATTTTTTTTATTGGAGTGGGCTACCTCAATACCAAGTTCTTTGATGTTAAATTCCTTGGTAAGACTTTTTCTTAGACTATCTTTCTCCTCTTCATTATTTCTAGTTAGGATAATATCATCCACATATACTAATAGTATTATGACTCCCTCTGAGTCAGAGTATTTAAAGAATAGTGTATGGTCCCATTGACTCTGTAGATATCCATTAAGAAGCATGAATTTTGAGAATCTTTTTCAAACCAGGCTTTTGATGACTATTTTAGCCCGTATAGGGCTTTTCTCAACCTGCATAGCTTGTCACCTCTAGATCTTTCCTTAAATCCTGGTGATATTTTTATGAATATCTCTTCCTCCAAATCTCCATGTAGTAATGCATTTTTTACATCTAGTTGTTCCAGAAGCCAGTTGTATTTAGCTGCTAGTGAAAGTAGGATCATGACTCTGTTCATCTTGGCTACAGGTGCAAAAGTTTCTTAGTAGTTGATGCCATAAGTTTGAGTATATCTTTTTGCCACTAGTCTTGCTTTGTACCTTTCCAGTGTACCTTTAGCTTTGTATTTTACAGAGAATACCCATTTGCAGCCAACTTGTTTTATCCTTTTGGAAGCTTGATGATTTCCCATGTATTGTTCTTTTCTAGAGCCTGTATTTCATCTCTCATGGCATTTTTTTAATTTTCATTGGATAAGTCCTCAGAAATATTATTAGGAATATGAATTTCTTCTAATGTATCCAAGAAGTTTTTGTGAGAGGATGAAAATTTATTGAAGGAAATAGAGTTAGTTGTGGGATACAAGGGTGGGGATGAGTTTGTGTTTACCTTAATTTCAGGAGATAGTTCAGATTGTTGGATTTGCTTCGTAGTATAGCCTGAGCTTGTACGCCTGGAATATACGTTCCCAAATCTATTGAAAGCTTTATCTTCAGGTCCCTATTTTTGTTTTTAGGAAGATTCGTTTGTGGTGGTTAGGAAGGTCAAAATGGGCAAGCTCACTTTTCGCATCTTCCTTTATTATAGTCTCCCCTTGAAGATGACGTGTGGTAAAATAGGAATTTTGTTCATTAAAGATAACATCAATAGAGACAAGGGTTTTTTTGGTGGGGGGATGATAACATTTGTATACTTTTTGGATGGCAGAATATCCAACAAAGATGTATTTGAGTGCTAATATCATTTTATAGACCTTCATAATTCCCTTCCAAATCAACCATCTTTGTTTAAATAAACCTTTATAATTTCCTCCCAATCAAATCAGTTTTCTTTCCCTAAATAAACTTTCATAATTCCTTCCCAATCAAATCAACCCCTTTTCCCTAAATAAACATTCCTAATCACCTCCCAATTTTGGTCTTCTATGGTAAGCAATTAATCCCACTTTAACTCCCCTCTCTTCTTGCTCACTGTTTATCCTAGTGGGGCCCACAGGTACTCCTCTCCCAAAGAGCCATCTTATCCTCAATGTGGAACAAAAGAAATTACTGCTGAAGGCTGAAGTATTGGACTAATTGCAAGGTATTGAAAAAATGGACTGATTTTGGGTCGAATGATCCCTGCCTCCAACATCTCCCTGATCAATATCTCGATCTCATCCTTCTGGATTTGGGGATAATGATACAGACGAATATTTGATTGGTGAGACTCCTTTCTTTAAGATGATATCATGCTCATGTTCCTGGAAAGGACGCAACCCATGAACTGACTAGAACACCTATCGATATTGCTGTAAGAGTGGCTGAGCCATGTTTAGTGCTTCTATCTTATCCTCGTCTTCTCTTCTTCCAAACTCTGTAGCTCCATCAAAAATCTCACTCCTTCACCCTTTCTCCTCCTTGGAAGTGGCTCCAAAGGTGGCATCTCCTCTTCTTCCCTCAACATTTTCATCTCTCAATCCTCCCTCATTGTCCCTATATTAGAGTTTTCTCCACTTCCTTATCCGGTCAATGATGCCCTTGACTTTGATAATGTCATTTTGGCTTAAAACTCTAACATTCATTTCATCGTCACTTCTAGATTCAAAATCCTTCCCTCAATTTTCTGAGATTTGCTCTCTGAATTTAGATATCATATTTATAACTTCTCCAGCAAGCCTCTCCTCTAACGCATCAATCTTCTTAGCCACCATAGGTCCCAAAAATATGCTCTAATACCAATTTGATAGGAATCCATTTTCCTCACAGAAAAAACAACAATAACGAAGAGAAAGCCCATAAAAATTTACCGAGAAAGATTTTTTTTTGTGCAAAACAAACCAAGATACAAGTTGATCTACTGTTCAAGAGGTAGATCGGCTCCCCACAAATCCTAGACGCTGCTAGGAACAACTCCAAAGAAAACTACTGCAAAATATAATTCACATAACGAAAAGAAAATAACATAATTAGCCCTAAATAAGCTCTCTGAATTTAGATATCATATTCCTAATTTCCTCCCAAATTTTATCTTTTATTGTAAGTAATTAATTTCCCTTTGACCCCCCTCTCTCCTTGCCCTCACCGTCCACCCTAGTAGGGCCCACAAGCTTAGCCGGCCCATTATAATGCTATCGGAAAGGGTAAATGTGGGCTCCAAAAATTCGGCCCCGGCCTCCGCTCGCTTTTCTTATTCGGCGAGGGAGTTTTAACAAACTAAGTTCCGAGGTAAATTTTGGAAGGCAGATGGGTTTGTAGATAAGACACTACCCAGAGATTTCGCCCTCATTTTGTGAGGACTTTATGATCTGAGTTCTGGTTTCCTATAGGCGCAAGCCCCTATAGTTAATTACCCCTCCCGATCCCGAGAAAGAACTTTCGATTAAGGCTAGTCGTCAATCAGATACGTATAGAATACGTGTTATCTGGCATATAGTAGCAGCATAGGATTTGGATTTGAGAATTTGAAGAATTTGAATATTCATATTTTTGGAATTTGGGTTGGGAGATTTGAGAAATTTGATATTTAAAACTGAAATTTTCACCATCTGGAACTTAAAGCGGATGGTGGGGGAATGGATGATAGACCCGATCAAGATCCCATGGTTCCGTCGTCCCGGGCCATCGTGGTCCCTGGTCTACTTAGTCAGAGGAGGTAGTCGACCCAACCTGACAGAAGGATCCTTGTCGGCAGCCATGGGTTGCTTCGTCCAAGGGGACCTTGTAGACCGGGGTTGAATGTTTGTCTAAGGGGACAAATTTGAATCCACCTTAGCTAACAGAGGGCTTTGTGCCCTATCGATCATATCCTATTGATTCATATCTCAAGGATTTAACGCCATTAAGGAGCGTATTGGCTCTGGCCATAACCGCTATCTGTGGTGCCATTTGGCGACAAAACCACTCGGTTCAGAGGGCCCCGGGTCATAACCGTTTACCTGCAGTGCCATTTGGCGGTGAAACTGCCGGTTAGAGGACACGTACCACGTCCTGGCAAGAGATTGTTTGAGAATGGATCCTAGTGATATTTTCGACTAGGCATTTGGCTCTTTGTGAGCTAGAGTTAATTTCAATTTGTCCGCCTCGGTAAACTGTTGCGGAGGGCGGATGGAATTTGCTTTAAGTGTGGATAGTTGGATTTCATATTTCAAATATTTTGGAATTTGGGATTTTTGGATTTTTGGGGAATTTTGGATTTTCGTAGGTATTTGGGTGGAGCTTTGGAATATGAATATTTGGGAGACGATGAAAGTATTTGGGAACCCCTCCGGTTGAGATCTGCATTCAACACTGCCATCATCGGGGTGTTTGGGATCATTTCTTTTTATGGATTGAACATTGTCAACTCTGTCGGGCTGTCGACAAAGGATCGGGTTTCGTAGGCTTTATGCCTTTTGATAGTGAATTCTCATTGTTATAGGCCTTAAAGGCCTAAGATGAATGTATTAAAATAAATATTCTGGTCGCCACGGCCACATATTTATTTGTTGGTTCGAACCTTGTCGACTCCTATTAATCCGTATAGGAGGATCGGGTTCGAGCCTGAATTCACTTGTCAACCCGCGCAGCATCCCTAGACGTCACGTGTGTACCAATAACACGCTCGCCGGGGCCCATGCGGGTTTTATAATTATTTTTACCCCTTTTAGTGTACCTATGTGTATACAATTTATAGTGCACGTGCAGGGGTACTTTGAAATAATTATAGACGCCTTCTGTCTGCTTGTACGAAAGTTGCAGATCTGGTGGCGTGGCGTAGCAGCTTCTGGATAGAATTATTCGCTGCTTCGTACAGGTAGACTGTCGTGCACTATTTGTTGATTTTTGTAGGCGGATCATAGTGCACTAACTAATCTCCTGCCTTATGGTTGTAAGGACTTGCACTTGTTGAAGATCTTATATATTTGCTTGAGCATAGCACTTGTCATATTCTTCGTGCGTTGTGAGTTTTGATCTTTTCGGTACAACCACTATTATTGCATGTAGGTAGGTAGATGTCTTCCTTCTCATACTGAAATTAACTTCAGGATACTGCATTTACTGAAGTCCTTCTGCATCTACCTATAAGTGGCATTTTATACATACATCCATATTTGTAAAGAGAATGTATATATTGCAGATCTTTTGTAGATAGAGTCTTGTTTGCATTCTGATATTTGCTTTGCAATTAGTTGAAGGTTATGAGTTATTGTCACTTCATTCTTCTCAACTTATGTATAATGGAAATCTGCTAGCCATAAGTCCTCAGTTTGATTTCCATTTGAATAACAAAAATTGTCACTTGGCTTTCAAGAGTGGGATATAGAGGTTTCTTCATCCACCCTGACAATGTGTTTGTATCTCAATATTTATACATTTGGGAGATTGAAGTTATCATTTGATTTTGATGCTCTTATCTTGATCATGCATCTATAAATTTGAACTCCATTCCTTTTCCATTTGTTTGAGTTTGAATCCAACCATAATTCTTTGCAACATATTTTCAAGATGTTTTGTTATTTGGATTGAACTTTGCTTGAAGCACCTTCATTTAGGCTTAATTCCATATGGTTCATCAAAGTCCAGCTCCTTCATGATACATTCAGGTTCAAGTCCAAGCAGCCTTGTTCAGCTCCACTTCTTGTTGTATGGTTCAAGTTCAAAGCGCATGATCAAATTCTTACTTGAGTTCAAGTAACCAACTCAAGTTATCATTTTGAGTTCAAAGTGCAAATTCAAGTTCTCTTGTAGTTGTTCAAAACTACAACCTCAAATCAACATTTTTATTTTGCTTGAGTCCAAATCAAGTCTGCAATTTCATGTTTATGTTCAAGTATAGTTCAAGCTTTTGTCCACAATTGATCCAAGTTTGAGTTCTTGAATTCAAGTGCAAATATGAACTCCTTGAGTTCAATTAAGTCTAGTTCAAGTTTAATGTCCACCAGTCCTCCATTTTGAGTTCAAGTGGTTCTTATCTTGTTCAAGGTTTCACCTTACAAGTTCAAGTTCAGCTCAAGTTTACTTGAGTTCAAATAAGTCCACTTTTGGGTCCATGTCTTGTTCAAGTTCGAGTTCAATCCACTTGATGTATAAATCAAGTTCAATCTCATATGAACATTTCCTTTTTTATTTGGATTCAAGTTTGATTAAGTAGATTAAATCAAGTCCACAAATCTTATTCTGCTCCAAGTCCTTGTCTGTATTTCAGACAAAATTTCGGCAGCCTCCCGGCGTCTCCCCCGTTTAGGAGAAAAAACCAAGAGGCCGCCTACCCGCCAAGCCACTAAAGGCTTGCACGGTTGGTGTTGGTGAGACACCGCGGCGGTTGTATTTTTGTTTTCTCCCACCACGCGCAATAAAGGCGTGCATGGGGTTTTATAAAAACATTTTTGATAAGCAATTTTGATTTCCCCCCGCCCGGGGGTACTTATAAGCGACCCCGCTTCGCCGCACGTGCCGCACCGGGGTTCCATCCTACCACGGCCAATAAAGGCGTGCTTAGGATAGTTCTCCAATTTGCCACGAATATTGAAGCAAGGTTTTGAGTTTTAGAAGATTACGTACCTCCGCGGGTTGTCGTGGTTGACACGTGGATCGAGGGGTCACTCGCCTACCTCGTCGTAGGTGTCGCACCGGGTTCCCTCCTACCACGGCCACTAAAGGCGTGCTTAGGTGGTTTGCCGGTCCGACATGGACATCGAGGAAGGAGAGTGGGGGGAATTAAGTATTTTTTGTTTTATTTTATTATTAATTATAATTAAGATTAACTTTAATTAATCATTAATTAATTAAAATAATTAATTATAATTATTATAATTAACTGAATATAGTTAATTATAATTAATCTCAATTAATCATAACTAATAAATATTAATTAACTTTAATTACTTAAAATTAATTAATAAAAATTAATTATAATTAATCATTTATAAATTATAATTAAAATTGACTTTAATAAAAATAATTATAATCATTCAATTATAATTATTTAATTAAAGTTGATTACAGTTAATACAATAATTATAAATAATTAAGATAATTAAAATTGATTATGATTAATTAACATTAATCCTAATCAAATTAATTAAAACCCTCTCTCCCATTTCTCTGGTTCGGCATGCACGAGACTTGGCCGAAGGAGAGTGCGAATGGGAGAAAATTACCTTCACGGCCAAGCGAGCTCCAGTCGTTGCTTCCGATCAAAAATGTCGTAACTTCCGTTCCTAACAGGAAGGGAAAGTCGTAGAAGGAGTAAAGTCGGACAGCCAAGGAGGGCTCGGCTTGAGGACGGACGGGAGGAGGTCGGGCTGCAAGGCTAACGGTAAGAGCTCTCTCTCTCTCTCTCTCTCTCTCTCTCTCTTTCTCTCTCTCTCTCTCTCTCTCTCTCTCTCTCTTTCTTTCTCTCGGCTTGGAGTCGGCACGGGGAGAGCTCCCGTCGGGTTGAGCTTTGGCACAGTGAAGCTAGGTCGGAGCTCGATGGGGTAAGGGAGTAGAGGTCGGGATTTGATCGGGGCTTGGATAGGATCTGGCTGAGGTGAGGTCGGTGGCTGGGGATGTCGGGAGGTGAAGCAGAGAGCGAGAGTGTCGTGTGTGGAAGAGCAGCCGAATGAGGGAGCCCGCGGCTTCTATTTAACGACGCCCGTGGTCGTTCGATCGAGGCGACGTCGCAGGAAATCTGGGAAGAGACGCGAGTCCAGCGGCTCCAGCAGGATTTCGGGCGGGATTCGCGGGTTCGACAGTCCGAGGTATGCAGGATTTGAGCGGGTTTTATGGGATTTGGTCTGCTTCTCGATGTATACAAGGTATGCAAGTTTCTGGTTATTACATGGAGGTTAACAAATGCCCCCCAACAAATGTGGTTCGCGTCTAGAGCGAATCACGTTTGTTGTATGTTGATTGACCCTGTGGATCTCTAGATATTTGTTCTAGATGTCACACATGGGATTTTACTTAGTGGATCTCCAAAAGCTTATTTGGATGTCATACTACAACTTTCATTTAGTGGATCTCCAAAAATTTATTTGGATGTCACACTACGATTTTTTCTTTAGTGGATCTCCAAAATTTTCCTTGGATGTCACACTAAAATTTTCCTTCTCCATGGAGCTCTTAGATGTGTCAATAAATGGTTGAGATGTTGATTTCTTTTGTCTTATGCTTTGTGCTGCAGACAATGATGGAGGATTACCTGATTTGTCTTTATTGACTTGTCAGGTGATTTTTGTTCCTTCGTCCCTATGCTTTCTTGCTTTGGCGGGCTTGTTGAAGGAGTAGATGCCGGTGACCTAAACCCTTAGGTTTGTATTAGGTCGATGGCGAAAAGTCATCGGTCCAGAGCTTTGTGCATAACGAACTTGTTGATGACGAAATCCTCTTAGTTCAGCCATAGGCTTTTCACGAACTTTGGGATGATTTTCTTCGGTCATTTGCTTTGTGCTTTGGCAGACTTGTTGAAGAAAAATTCCTTCGATCCTCGCTTTGTGCTTTACGGATTTGTTGAAGGATTTGTAGGTTCTGGATTCAATTGATAGTACCGAACGTAGGTAGTATCTTGATCCTTAACCACTTGAGAAGACTTTAATCTGAATCACTTGAGTTTATCAGATCGGGAGAGCTGGGATTTGATAGCTCTTTGTCCTCTGGTTGCTGAGATGGGGGTTCCTCTACTGCGGCCTTTCTTATGGCTTGTTGAGTAGATGGAGCTGCCAGCGATCCGGCCATATTTGGGCTTGTTGGATCCGACCTCTTACACCCATTCAGGCTTCAGACTTGAGCTATGGGAATTGCGCTCCCCAATGCTGATTTTGCTGAAGTTGACAGATTTGGAGTTATCATTTGTGGTTTTAGATTTTGGAGCCCACGAACATTCAGTAGTTGTTTGGGACTCATCCTTCCACTAGAATTTTTGATTCTCCAATCATTTAGGAGAATTTTATAGACTACGATCACTTGAACTGGTCGAGTCAAATTTGCCTTCGTACTTCCTACAGTCCCTATTGACGGGTTGACGAAGTGGGGGTTCCGCTACTACGGCCTTTCTTATGGCTTGTTGAGTAGACGGAGCTGCCAGCGATCCGGCCATATTTGGGCGTGTTGGATCCGACCTTTTACACCCATTCGAACCTTAAGCTTCAGGCTGTCGAAAGACTTCAAGCTTCTTCGGCTCAATTTTGTAAGAGTGTTTAGCCACAAAAGTCTCTTTCTTGACTTTTGAGTCTTGGTTTGTTGTAGATGGTGTTGTCTCTAACTCTTGAAAGACCACCTGCATATACTTTGGAAAACAAATATTTGTATTCTTTAGCACAAAAAGAATATTTGAATTGATGATTTTAAATATTTATTCGGGGATCTCGGCATGCAGCGCGATGTCGACCCGAATAAATATTTAAAATGCCCCCTGTCTCGCAGGGACATTTTAGAATGGAATTAACTTTGGAATATAAGGTTTTAAATATTCATTTGGGGATCTCGGCGTACAGCACGATGTCAACCCAAATGAATATTTAAAATGCCCCCTGTCTCGTAGGGACATTTCGGATAGGCTTTGTATCTTTGAGATTTTAAATATTTATTTGGGGATCTCGGCACGCAGCGCGATGTCGATTCAAATAAATATTTAAAATGCCCCCAGTCTGATGGAGGATTTTGAAATGCGTTCTTGATATACAAGAGAATTCCAAAATATAAGCAAACATGCATTGATAAATATGCATATAAAATTTTGATAGTTGCAAAATATATTAGTCATGAAATTTTCATGCATGATATTTCTTTAAATGTCGACCGTTGATTGGCGGCATAGGCCTCTGACCGTTCAGATCGATCAACTGATATGCTCCTCCTTGGTACACTTTCTCGATGACAAAGGGGCCTTCCCAATTGGATATGAACTTGCCACCAATTTTTCTGTTTGGGATGATTGGTCTTCTCAGCACCAGGACCAATTCCCCTTCCTGAAATGATCGAGGACGCACCATACGATCGAATGATTTTGCCATTCTTCCTCGGTAGATTTCCAGGTTTTGTTGAGCTTGTAACCTGATTTCATCGAGTGCATCAAGCTCTTCCATTCTGAGACGGGCATTTTGCTCTTGAGTGAGATCGTTCTGGATTGCTACCCGGAGTGACGGTAGTTCAATCTCCAACGGTAATACGGCTTCAACTCCGAACACTAGAGAATACGGAGTGGCTTTCGTTGGTGTTTTGTAAGTTGTACGATAGGCCCATAGAGCTTCTGCCATCTTCGTATGCCACTCTCTTTTGTTTTTGGTGAGGATCTTCTTCAACAACTTCACCAACGTCTTGTTGAAGGCCTCCGCCAATCCATTCGCCCTTGGATTGTATATGGAGGAATATCGCCAATCGATTTTGTGCCGATCAACGAACTTATAAATTTTTGTACTTTTGAAAGCAGTACCGTTGTCTGAGATTATGCGGCGTGGCACACCAAATCTGTAGACTACATTGTGGGTGAAGAAATTGATCACATTCTCTGATGTGACCTCTCTAAATGGAGCTGCTTCTGCCCACTTGGAAAAGTAGTCCGTCGCTGCTAGAATAAAGCGGTGTCCCGCTGATGACGGCGGATCTATTGGCCCAATAATGTCTGTGCCCCAGCATTCAAATGGCCAAGATGCTATTGTTGGATGCAGAGGATTTGGCGGTTGATGTATAACATCACCGTGGATTTGACATTCGTGGCACCTCTTAGCGTGGTCAATACAATCTTTGACCATGGTCGGCCAATAGTAACCCATTCTCTTGATTTTGGCGGCCATTTTAGGACCTGACTGATGTGCTCCGCAAAGTCCTTCGTGGGCTTCCGTCACCACTTTATCAGCTTCCTTGGTCCCCAAGCACCTTAGCCACATTTGATCAAAGGCTCGTCTGTACAACGTGTTATTGACAAATGCATATCGCAACGCCCTTTTTCGAATTTGTGCGGCCATAGACTTTTCTGTCGGGAGTTTGTTTTCCTTGAAGTAGTCAATGAATGGCTGCCTCCAATCATTTTCGACTTCAATATCTAAACAATGCCACCACGATTCTGAAGCTTGACTAGCTTTATGTCTCTTTGCCACGTGGTATTCTTCTGGATAATTCTCCATAACGATCTGATGGAGAGGTTGAGGGTCAACTGAAGTTTCATCTTGTTGACTTGAATCTGGAATTCCTTCTGCCCTCGGGAATTGTAATAGAGCGGGTTCCAAGACCCTACGAGTGTAAACTCCGATGAATATAGGCCTCTCCTCGTTGATGTTCGCCATTTCTTTGGCTAATTTGGCCAGACAATCTGCTTTGGCATTCTGTCCTCGAGGAACTCGAGCCATTTTGACATTTGGTACTTGCTTCAGAAGCTCGAGGGCTCGCCGGTGGTAATGGGCCAATTCGACTTTACCAACCTTGTAGATACCCAGGACCTGATTTATCACGAGCTGAGAATCACCGAAGATTTGGAGATGTTGGATTCTGACATCGATCGCAATTTCCAATCCTGCTAATAGAGCTTCGTACTCGGCTTCGTTGTTGGTCCGAGGTTCAGTCAAACTGAATGAAAACCTCATTATGCCTCCCTCGGGTGCTACAAAAATGAGGCCAATTCCGGCTCGGGCTCTTGCAATATTTGGAGGTCGGACAGGTCTGATAGATGATGCCCCATCAAAGTACATCTTCCAGAACGGTAGCTTTTCATCCTCCTCGACCTGCATTATTTGCTCATCGGGCAAATCATCATTTAGTGGAGAATCGGCCGGGATTGGGTGTGCAGCAAGAAAATCTGCCAAGACTTGTCCTTTCACCGCCTTCTGTGGCATGTATATGATTTCAAACTGCAATAACAATACTGCCCACCTGGCTAGACGACCTGTCAACGCTGGTCTTGTCATCAAGAACTTCAGCGGATCGATCTTTGATATCAGTGTGATTTTATGAGATAGCATGTAGTGGCGGAGTTTCTGAACTGCAAAAATTAGCGCCAGACAATGCTTTTCAATTGGGGAATAACGACTTTCTGCTCCAATCAACCTTCGACTGATGTAGTAGAGCGCATTTTCTTTGCCTTCTTCATTATTCTGGGCCAATAGTGCTCCGAGGGACTCTTCTAGTGCTGCTGTATACAGTATAAGAGGCTTCCCCGGAATCGGCGCTGCTAGAATGGGCGGATTCAACAGGTATTTCTTGATACTATCAAATGCTTCCTGGCATTCTGCGTCCCATTTGAAACGGACATCTTTCTTCATTAGCTTTGAAAATGGCTGGCACCTACCCGATAGATTTGATATGAATCTCCGAATGAAAGCCAGTTGTCCTTGCAAAGAACGGAGTTGTCGAAGGTTCTTTGGGGGTGGCATCTCCGTGATCGCCTTAATTTTATTAGGGTCGATCTCTATTCCTCGATGACGAACAACATACCCCAAGAATTTGCCGGAGGAGACCCCAAAAGCACATTTGAGAGGATTCATCTTCAGATCAAATTTTCTGATTCTCTCAAATACGATTCTGAGATCTTTTAAGTGATCATTTCGGCCAAGACTTTTGACAACAAGGTCATCTACATAGCACTCGACCTTCTGGTGTATCAAATCATCGAATATGTGAGTCATCGCCCGCTGGTAGGTGGCACCAGCGTTCTTCAGACCGAATGGCATGACTGTGTAGCAGAAAATCCCGATGGGCGTCCTGAACGATGTATGCTTTTCATCTTCGGGCGCCATTTTGATTTGATTGTATCCTGACGATCCATCCATAAAGGAGAACATGTCGTAGTTGGAAGTGTTGTCAACTAGGAGTTCGGATACAGGGAGTGGAAAATCGTCTTTTGGGCATGCTTTGTTAAGGTCCCGAAAGTCAATACAGACACGAATTTGCCCGTTCTTTTTCTTCACTGGGACGATATTGGCAATCCAATCGGCATACTTTTCTTCTCGAATAAAGCCTGCATCAATGAGCTTCTTCGTCTCGGCAATCACCTGTTCTTCAATCTCCAATCTCATTCTCCTTGGAGCTTGTTTAACGGGTGCTACATCCGGTTTGATTGCTAATCTGTGAACTGCTACATCAGGGGATAAGCCAGGCATCTCAGCATATGTCCAGGCAAAGCAGTCCCTGAATTCACATAGGAGTTCTTTTATTTTCTCTATTTGTTCTTCGGGTAGGAGAGAACTAATGAAGGTTGGGCGAGAATCCTCTTCAGTTCCCAAGTTGACTTCTTTCAATTCATCCATAGTGGCTGCCTGTCCACCATCTTCAAGCTCTTCTGGTGCAGGCTCGGCTTCTAAGGGCTGCTCATCATAATCTTCAGCCTCGTATGTCTCTTCAGCATCACCCTCATCGGATTCAATTTCCATGCATGTGATTGCCTGACAAGTCTCTTTCCGGAGGAATTTTCTTTTGATGAATCCAATTCCTTTATATGCGTCTGTATCCTTCTGTCGTAACGGACGCGGACTCCTCCCATACCAGAGGCCCAAACTTGTACGAAGTTGTCTCTTGGTGGTAGGAATATTGACTTGCTTTCGTAGCATTCTCTGAATATTTTTGGTATTGAACCTAGGTAGCCTCGTAGGAAATAACTCTTAAGAATCGAGGATCATGCAATCCCAATCATGATTCTCCTCTTCACGAACTCCCGTAGAATATAACACATTCTTTGGAATAGTCCCATTTTTACGGGGAGACAGATAGAGAGTGGCGAGTTCTTCAACTTTATGCACCTCGCGCGGAATAATTTCTTTGAAATGTTGTAAGGGAACACGCGTGACTACGAGCACACTATCTGAAATTGATAGACTGTCTATTCTTCTAGAGAACACATTCTGCACCGTGTTCATATAAATAGAGTCGTAGTCATAATCATCATTTGAAAATTCGACCTGCCTACTCCATTCATCTGTGGACTGGCATACTTTTCGAGATTTAGCAGGAGTAACATCATCTTCATCTGTGTCACTTCCCAGATGAGGTACATGCTTCTTTTCCTTTGGAATGGTCGGCGCTTTGGGAAGAGTCGGCACTGCCTTCTTTCTCCCCACCTGCTTTTTCTCACCTTCTCGTTCAGATCGCTTTGCAGCCTTTGAATTTGATGCTCTAGCGTCGAGAGAGCTCGAAGACTTTTGCTTCTTTGGCATGAAGTACCGTGCATCTTCATAAACTGTTGCTTCATGAACTGTGAAGGGTTGAATGTCACCAGAGATCCTGAACTCTTCTCAATCTTTGAGATACTTCATACACTGGTGTAGTGTTGACGGGACAATGCCATATTCATGCAACCAGGGACGACCTAGTAGCGCCTTGAATGAAGTATCCGCATCAATCACATGGAACTTAGCTTCTGTATGGAGCTCTCCAAATACAAGAGGGAGCATGAATGATCCAAGGGTCTTCTGCCCTTTCTCATTGAAACCATGCACCATCAACTTATCTGGTCCGAGGTGTTCCACATCAAGGCAGAGGGATCTCAGTGCTTTCAAGCTTATCAGATTGACGGAGGATCCAGGATCGATTAAGATTCGACTGATAATCAGTTTATCGCTCTCTGCACTGACATACAGAGGACGATTATGGTCTGCAGTTCCGAGCATCATGTCTTCTTCGGAAAAAGTAATGAATGGCTCATTTCGAGCTTGCAGAACCTCAGTCAAACTACGTTCAGCAAAATACGCCTCGTATCTTTCGGGATCTTTGAGAGCCTGAATCAGAGTCTCCCGAAGGTCTTTAGACATCACCAAAGCATCGTATATGCTGAGCTGTGCTGGAATTTTTCTTAGATGGGACAAGATATTATAATCTATCCCATTGGCTGAAGTCTTCTTTTTCTTAGGATCTTCAGGGATAATGTCATCGTTGATAATTATCTCTTTTTCTTTATCTTTATTAGAGACCCCTTTCTTCAGTGGAGGCGGTAGTATCTTGCCGCTTCTTAACTGCACTTGAGCAATCTCCTCCGGTTCAGGGTCATCTGATGGAGCATTTTCTTCAGAATCAGCCATCGTTGCGTCTAGGGATTCATTTGTTGATTCAGAATCACCACCCAGGTTTACATGTCCCATCCGAGACGCTATACTAGGGTCTGATTCGTCTCCCTCTGGAAAATACAAATCCTCCTCTGAACTGTAATCCATTGGCAAAACCATCATACATGATTCAGAGGGTATTTCTTCTGTGTATTCCTCTTCTGTCAAAGTACTCGGTGTCACCGAGATGACCCGACATATTTCTATTGGAAGAGAATTCTCATCATCTTCTCCGGCTTCCTCGATTTTAAGCTCTGCCATGAAGTCAGCAAGCTTGATAGGTCGCCTCACAGTCTGATAGTATTCATCCAAACTATCAATAACCCTTTGAGTTGCAGTCTTTTTCTCCTTAGGCTTCTTCAGCTTGGTCTTCTTCTTGGATGATTTCACCCCACCAGACTTTGAAGTGCTAGCTTGATTGGAGAGTTGTTTAGAAATAGGAGCTCGCACCATCGGCAGTTCCTAAGTTTATCATGGGCTCAACAGGAGACTTCCACTTTACACCTGGAACTCCTTCAAGCTGCTTCAACATTTTCACAGTCTTCTTGGAGATCGCAGTCTCCCACTGTTCTTCTTGAATTGGCTTCTTTTCATTTCTCCTTTCTTCAACCAGGGGTACGGAAGAGGACGTGATTACCCGAGCTGATTCCTTTTTAGGGTGAGACAATACATTATCGGACAATGTGATCTCTCCCTTCTGATATTTTCTTTCAAGCCAATCCTTGAAGATATAGCAATCTTCAATAGGGTGGCTGAGTACCCGATGATATGGGCAATAATTTGGGTCACCAGTGTGCTTCGACTCTTCGGGTCTCTTGCATTCAGGCAGTTCTAGACCCGATTTCAACACTTGTCGAAATAATTTGGCGACACTCTCCCTTTTGAATGAATATTCTTTATTCATTTTATCTTTGAGGGATTGGAACGTTCTATCACCAGTTCCTATTGCTTGTCTCTGGCCTCCAGCTTGATAAGTCCGTGGCTTATCATTTCCCCCTAGTATCAACTTTGGCTGGGGGTTGGGGTTGTAGGCCTGTTTGGGCTTTTCTTGATATTGCATCGGCTGCTTGCCCTTGTCTACATTATAAATCACCTGCTTTTCTCTATCAGCTCTGGAGAAGAATGTAGAGTCGGCATCACCCCTTCTAGCACCTGGGGCCTTAGCCTTCTTGGGCTTATCAGAGTGATTTTCTGACCTGGACAAATTCAGTTTCTCAAATTTGGCCACTCTGTCGAGCAAGTCTTGAAATGTGTTTATCGTAGCCATACACAGGAAGGGTTGCATCTTGTCATCAATGTTGCCCATTAACAACTGTACGACATGCTCTTCTTCTAACTGCTGCTCACATTTCATGCTCAAATTTCGCCAGCGAGTGATGTATTTAGTCACTGATTCTTCTCTTTTTCTCTTATCTAGAGCGAGGTCAGCGATCGTGATCTTCTCTGTTGCACTGGCGAATCTCTTCACGAACATATTTTCTAATTCTGCGAAAGTCTTCACAGAATCATTTGGTAGTTCAGCGTACCATTCGAAAGCAGTTGCTGTTAAACTACTAATGAACTGTCTGAAGAGTAGGGCATCATTTCCTCCTGTATTCCCACAGGTGGCTTTAAACTGTGCCAGGTGCTGTCGGGGATTGTTAGTACCATTGAAAGTATTGAACTTTGGTACAGAATACCCTTTTGGGTACGGTACTTGGTCGTACTCAGCCGGGTACGGACGACCTTTGCCCACCAACTTTTCTGCTTGATCGACGGCTATAATAGCCCTGATCTTTTCTGTAATAATCCCTTCCAATTGTGCAGCGGTCACAGGTTCAGAAGTACTTGCAACATTTTGTGGAGTGGGCTGACGGATCACATTATGAGCCTCGTGACCATCTTCAGGAGTGCCCCGTACTTCTGAGACTTGAGGCATTTGAAAGTTTGGAGGATCCGGAGGAGGATTGGGCATGGCACCAACAGCAACAGTTCTCTGCATCATTGCCCCCATCTGAGCCATCATCTCAGTCATTTTCTCATTTAACTGAGAGATTTCTCTATCTTTGGCTCTCATATGTCGCTTCATATGTCTCTGCATGTCTGCAAGCGTGACATTCTCATCAGCGAAGGGATTCTCCTCGGCTTCTTCTCCTTCTTCTTCTGCTTGGGAGTGACCACCTCTGCCAGTGGTGGACCCAGCTTCACGACGACGGTGATAAACTCGCCTAATCGGGGGTTGTTGATCGTCTTCATCTTCACCCTCATCATAATAGGTTTCCTCATTAACATTGGTGTGTCTCACCATATAGACAACTTCCATGTCCAGAGTATTATTTGTCTCTTGAATTTCTTCTTCTAAATTTTCATCTAGAAATTCATCAATGTTTTCTTCCCCTTCGAGGTATTCTTGTATGTTTTCGTCCTCTTCAAGGAATTTCTCTTCTTCAATGTTTGCTACCCCTTCCATATTTTCTTCTTTTTCTAGTATTCGGATCTCCGAGCGGCGCCGCCACTGGATTTTCGGTTCTTGGTTAGGTATGGGGACTTCTTCAACCAGTGGACTGCGGTCGAAGTTAGTCTCTTTCTTTGGAGGGGATGGAGGGCGACGGGATCCCCTGGAGGATTCTCCAAGGTGTCTACCGTTTGGAGGAGTGTCATTATGGGTCCTTTTAGGGGCCCATTTCTGACGTTGTTCGTAGATGGGGGCGGATCTCCGGGAAGCCTCACCGGATGTCACGCCCAGATTAGTCCTCCTTTCTCTTCTTTCTTCCTTTTCATTTCTTCGAGGCTTTGGCCTCCAGACTTGTTTTCCTTTCCACTGGGACCTTTCAGCAGTGGATCCCTGAACATATGGTTCAGGTGTCACACCCTGATGTTCACCACGTGGGATATATCTTCTTTCTCTTCTTTCCGCCACAGCAGATAGACGTTCCCTTGGCGGAGTTCTTCTGGCCTCTATTACTAAGGGCCGTTGAAACTTTTTCTTTTTAAGACCTTTTTCCTTTACAGTCTTCAGGACCCGATAGACCCGGGCTGAGAGAGTTTCAGGTTCCTTTCTCTTTGGAGGAGCTGAGACCTCCTGTCGTTGCTCCCAGAAAGACTTCTTCAGCTCACAAGTGGAGCTATTTCTTTTCACCCATTTTAAATCAGAAAATTTGTTCCGGGTAGGAACATTGGCTTCAGGCACTTGGGCCGACAGATTGGAAGGGTGAATAGGGAGTTGTTGTTGCTGAGCTCGGAGTTCAGCATTCATCTTTCTCCTTTGCCTCCTTGTTGGCCTTCCTCTAGATGAGGAGGCTTCAGCATTGTACTCTCCAGGCGCAGATAACCTGGTCGACAAAGTAGTGGTGTTGGCAGTCACCACTGAGATTCTTCCACCATTCACAATTCTTCTAGTGGTCAGGGCCTCAGGCTGTGACAGCCTCTCGAACACAGAAATTCTCCCACGAGAATTTTCAGCAACAGGTCGTTGTGCCGGCAGATGCACACGACGGGTGACAGCTTCATCAGAATGGGGCCTCCTGACAGGCCTTTCAGCATTCCCTCCATTCACAGGAATAGCAGCAGTCCTTGCAACGACTGCAGGAAAATTAACACTACCAAATTGGATGGTAGCTCCAGTGTTTCCGGTCTCAATAATAGCATTCGCCAGCTGAATCCTGGCTCCTTGTCCCAGTTGGACAGTCATCGGCGTGTTCTGTAGATCCATCTGCATAAATGAAAGGCAAGGGTTAGTAATCAGATTCTGATACATCACCCCGCACTTTCAAAATGCAGAGACTTACACAGAACACAAAAATAAGAGAAAATAACATTAGCAAGCAGTTCAAATAATATAAATCTAAAATATTGCTAAATATGTTATCTCAATGGAAAATTTTTTGAATGATCATTTTAGAAAATTCAGAGTTTTGAACTGTTAAAAGATCATTTTGATAGACTCAAAATTATGAGTATGGGTTGATACGGCTGCTACTACAGCTTATGAATGACTAGCCAAAGATGGAAAGAGAAACCAATCCCCAGTGGAGTCGCCAGAAATCTGGGGGCGACTCCGATTTGTTGGCTTTTGGCTCTATCGGGACCTTTTAGTGATGGATCTTTGGATACAGGGACCAAATGTCACATCCTGATGTTCACCGTACAGAGCTCAATATTATCATTATATATATATTTTTTTTTACTGCTACTATAACACTTTAAACGACTAGCCAAAGATGGAAAGAGAAACCAATCCCCAGTGGAGTCGCCAGAAATCTGTGGGCTCCGAAAATTCGGCCCCGGCCTCCGCTCGCTTTTCTTATTCGGCGAGGGAGTTTTAACAAACTAAGTTCCGAGGTAAATTTTGGAAGGCAGATGGGTTTGTAGATAAGACACTACCCAGAGATTTCGCCCTCATTTTGTGAGGACTTTATGATCTGAGTTCTGGTTTCCTATAGGCGCAAGCCCCTATAGTTAATTACCCCTCCCGATCCCGAGAAAGAACTTTCGAGTAAGGCTAGTCGTCAATCAGATACGTATAGAATACGTGTTATCTGGCATATAGTAGCAGCATAGGATTTGGATTTGAGAATTTGAAGAATTTGAATATTCATATTTTTGGAATTTGGGTTGGGAGATTTGAGAAATTTGATATTTAAAACTGAAATTTTCACCATCTGGAACTTAAAGCGGATGGTGGGGGAATGGATGATAGACCCGATCAAGATCCCATGGTTCCGTCGTCCCGGGCCATCGTGGTCCCTGGTCTACTTAGTCAGAGGAGGTAGTCGACCCAACCTGACAGAAGGATCCTTGTCGGCAGCCATGGGTTGCTTCGTCCAAGGGGACCTTGTAGACCGGGGTTGAATGTTTGTCTAAGGGGATAAATTTGAATCCACCTTAGCTAACAGAGGGCTTTGTGCCCTATCGATCATATCCTATTGATTCATATCTCAAGGATTTAACGCCATTAAGGAGCGTATTGGCTCTGGCCATAACCGCTATCTGTGGTGCCATTTGGCGGCAAAACCACTCGGTTCAGAGGGCCCCGGGTCATAACCGTTTACCTGCAGTGCCATTTGGCGGTGAAACTGCCGGTTAGAGGACACGTACCACGTCCTTATTGGCAAGAGATTGTTTGAGAATGGATCCTAGTGATATTTTCGACTAGGCATTTGGCTCTTTGTGAGCTAGAGTTAATTTCAATTTGTCCGCCTCGGCAAACTGTTGCGGAGGGCGGATGGAATTTGCTTTAAGTGTGGATAGTTGGATTTCATATTTCAAATATTTTGGAATTTGGGATTTTTGGATTTTTGGGGAATTTTGGATTTTCGTAGGTATTTGGGTGGAGCTTTGGAATATGAATATTTGGGAGACGATGAAAGTATTTGGGAACCCCTCCGGTTGAGATCTGCATTCAACACTGCCATCATCGGGGTGTTTGGGATCATTTCTTTTTATGGATTGAACATTGTCAACTCTGTCGGGCTGTCGACAGAGGATCGGGTTTCGTAGGCTTTATGCCTTTTGATAGTGAATTCTCATTGTTATAGGCCTTAAAGGCCTAAGATGAATGTATTAAAATAAATATTCTGGTCGCCACGGCCACATATTTATTTGTTGGTTCGAACCTTGTCGACTCCTATTAATCCGTATAGGAGGATCGGGTTCGAGCCTGAATTCACTTGTCAACCCGCGCAGCATCCCTAGACGTCACGTGTGTACCAATAACACGCTCGCCGGGGCCCATGCGGGTTTTATAATTATTTTTACCCCTTTTAGTGTACCTATGTGTATACAATTTATAGTGCACGTGCAGGGGTACTTTGAAATAATTATAGACGCCTTCTGTCTGCTTGTACGAAAGTTGCAGATCTGGTGGCGTGGCGTAGCAGCTTCTGGATAGAATTATTCGCTGCTTCGTACAGGTAGACTGTCGTGCACTATTTGTTGATTTTTGTAGGCGGATCATAGTGCACTAACTAATCTCCTGCCTTATGGTTGTAAGGACTTGCACTTGTTGAAGATCTTATATATTTACTTGAGCATAGCACTTGTCATATTCTTCGTGCGTTGTGAGTTTTGATCTTTTCGGTACAACCACTATTATTGCATGTAGGTAGGTAGATGTCTTCCTTCTCATACTGAAATTAACTTCAGGATACTGCATTTACTGAAGTCCTTCTGCATCTACCTATAAGTGGCATTTTATACATACATCCATATTTGTAAAGAGAATGTATATATTGCAGATCTTTTGTAGATAGAGTCTTGTTTGCATTCTGATATTTGCTTTGCAATTAGTTGAAGGTTATGAGTTATTGTCACTTCATTCTTCTCAACTTATGTATAATGGAAATCTGCTAGCCATAAGTCCTCAGTTTGATTTCCATTTGAATAACAAAAATTGTCACTTGGCTTTCAAGAGTGGGATATAGAGGTTTCTTCATCCACCCTGACAATGTGTTTGTATCTCAATATTTATACATTTGGGAGATTGAAGTTATCATTTGATTTTGATGCTCTTATCTTGATCATGCATCTATAAATTTGAACTCCATTCCTTTTCCATTTGTTTGAGTTTGAATCCAACCATAATTCCTTGCAACATATTTTCAAGATGTTTTGTTATTTGGATTGAACTTTGCTTGAAGCACCTTCATTTAGGCTTAATTCCATATGGTTCATCAAAGTCCAGCTCCTTCATGATACATTCAGGTTCAAGTCCAAGCAGCCTTGTTCAGCTCCACTTCTTGTTGTATGGTTCAAGTTCAAAGCGCATGATCAAATTCTTACTTGAGTTCAAGTAACCAACTCAAGTTATCATTTTGAGTTCAAAGTGCAAATTCAAGTTCTCTTGTAGTTGTTCAAAACTACAACCTCAAATCAACATTTTTATTTTGCTTGAGTCCAAATCAAGTCTGCAATTTCATGTTTATGTTCAAGTATAGTTCAAGCTTTTGTCCACAATTGATCCAAGTTTGAGTTCTTGAATTCAAGTGCAAATATGAACTCCTTGAGTTCAATTAAGTCTAGTTCAAGTTTAATGTCCACCAGTCCTCCATTTTGAGTTTAAGTGGTTCTTATCTTGTTCAAGGTTTCACCTTACAAGTTCAAGTTCAGCTCAAGTTTACTTGAGTTCAAATAAGTCCACTTTTGGGTCCATGTCTTGTTCAAGTTCGAGTTCAATCCACTTGATGTATAAATCAAGTTCAATCTCATATGAACATTTCCTTTTTTATTTGGATTCAAGTTTGATTAAGTAGATTAAATCAAGTCCACAAATCTTATTCTGCTCCAAGTCCTTGTCTGTATTTCAGACAAAATTTCGGCAGCCTCCCGGCGTCTCCCCCGTTTAGGAGAAAAAACCAAGAGGCCGCCTACCCGCCAAGCCACTAAAGGCTTGCACGGTTGGTGTTGGTGAGACACCGCGGCGGTTGTATTTTTGTTTTCTCCCACCACGCGCAATAAAGGCGTGCATGGGGTTTTATAAAAACATTTTTGATAAGCAATTTTGATTTCCCCCCGCCCGGGGGTACTTATAAGCGACCCCGCTTCGCCGCACGTGCCGCACCGGGGTTCCATCCTACCACGGCCAATAAAGGCGTGCTTAGGATAGTTCTCCAATTTGCCACGAATATTGAAGCAAGGTTTTGAGTTTTAGAAGATTACGTACCTCCGCGGGTTGTCGTGGTTGACACGTGGATCGAGGGGTCACTCGCCTACCTCGTCGTAGGTGTCGCACCGGGTTCCCTCCTACCACGGCCACTAAAGGCGTGCTTAGGTGGTTTGCCGGTCCGACATGGACATCGAGGAAGGAGAGTGGGGGGAATTAAGTATTTTTTGTTTTATTTTATTATTAATTATAATTAAGATTAACTTTAATTAATCATTAATTAATTAAAATAATTAATTATAATTATTATAATTAACTGAATATAGTTAATTATAATTAATCTCAATTAATCATAACTAATAAATATTAATTAACTTTAATTACTTAAAATTAATTAATAAAAATTAATTATAATTAATCATTTATAAATTATAATTAAAATTGACTTTAATAAAAATAATTATAATCATTCAATTATAATTATTTAATTAAAGTTGATTACAGTTAATACAATAATTATAAATAATTAAGATAATTAAAATTGATTATGATTAATTAACATTAATCCTAATCAAATTAATTAAAACCCTCTCTCCCATTTCTCTGGTTCGGCATGCACGAGACTTGGCCGAAGGAGAGTGCGAATGGGAGAAAATTACCTTCACGGCCAAGCGAGCTCCAGTCGTTGCTTCCGATCAAAAATGTCGTAACTTCCGTTCCTAACAGGAAGGGAAAGTCGTAGAAGGAGTAAAGTCGGACAGCCAAGGAGGGCTCGGCTTGAGGACGGACGGGAGGAGGTCGGGCTGCAAGGCTAACGGTAAGAGCTCTCTCTCTCTCTCTCTCTCTCTCTCTCTCTTCTCTCTCTCTCTCTCTCTCTCTCTCTCTCTCTCTTTCTTTCTCTCGGCTTGGAGTCGGCACGGGGAGAGCTCCCGTCGGGTTGAGCTTCGGCACAGTGAAGCTAGGTCGGAGCTCGATGGGGTAAGGGAGTAGAGGTCGGGATTTGATCGGGGCTTGGATAGGATCTGGCTGAGGTGAGGTCGGTGGCTGGGGATGTCGGGAGGTGAAGCAGAGAGCGAGAGTGTCGTGTGTGGAAGAGCAGCCGAATGAGGGAGCCCGCGGCTTCTATTTAACGACGCCCGTGGTCGTTCGATCGAGGCGACGTCGCAGGAAATCTGGGAAGAGACGCGAGTCCAGCGGCTCCAGCAGGATTTCGGGCGGGATTCGCGGGTTCGACAGTCCGAGGTATGCAGGATTTGAGCGGGTTTTATGGGATTTGGTCTGCTTCTCGATGTATACAAGGTATGCAAGTTTCTGGTTATTACATGGAGGTTAACAAATGCCCCCCAACAAATGTGGTTCGCGTCTAGAGCGAATCACGTTTGTTGTATGTTGATTGACCCTGTGGATCTCTAGATATTTGTTCTAGATGTCACACATGGGATTTTACTTAGTGGATCTCCAAAAGCTTATTTGGATGTCATACTACAACTTTCATTTAGTGGATCTCCAAAAATTTATTTGGATGTCACACTACGATTTTTTCTTTAGTGGATCTCCAAAATTTTCCTTGGATGTCACACTAAAATTTTCCTTCTCCATGGAGCTCTTAGATGTGTCAATAAATGGTTGAGATGTTGATTTCTTTTGTCTTATGCTTTGTGCTGCAGACAATGATGGAGGATTACCTGATTTGTCTTTATTGACTTGTCAGGTGATTTTTGTTCCTTCGTCCCTATGCTTTCTTGCTTTGGCGGGCTTGTTGAAGGAGTAGATGCCGGTGACCTAAACCCTTAGGTTTGTATTAGGTCGATGGCGAAAAGTCATCGGTCCAGAGCTTTGTGCATAACGAACTTGTTGATGACGAAATCCTCTTAGTTCAGCCATAGGCTTTTCACGAACTTTGGGATGATTTTCTTCGGTCATTTGCTTTGTGCTTTGGCAGACTTGTTGAAGAAAAATTCCTTCGATCCTCGCTTTGTGCTTTACGGATTTGTTGAAGGATTTGTAGGTTCTGGATTCAATTGATAGTACCGAACGTAGGTAGTATCTTGATCCTTAACCACTTGAGAAGACTTTAATCTGAATCACTTGAGTTTATCAGATCGGGAGAGCTGGGATTTGATAGCTCTTTGTCCTCTGGTTGCTGAGATGGGGGTTCCTCTACTGCGGCCTTTCTTATGGCTTGTTGAGTAGATGGAGCTGCCAGCGATCCGGCCATATTTGGGCTTGTTGGATCCGACCTCTTACACCCATTCAGGCTTCAGACTTGAGCTATGGGAATTGCGCTCCCCAATGCTGATTTTGCTGAAGTTGACAGATTTGGAGTTATCATTTGTGGTTTTAGATTTTGGAGCCCACGAACATTCAGTAGTTGTTTGGGACTCATCCTTCCACTAGAATTTTTGATTCTCCAATCATTTAGGAGAATTTTATAGACTACGATCACTTGAACTGGTCGAGTCAAATTTGCCTTCGTACTTCCTACAGTCCCTACTGACGGGTTGACGAAGTGGGGGTTCCGCTACTACGGCCTTTCTTATGGCTTGTTGAGTAGACGGAGCTGCCAGCGATCCGGCCATATTTGGGCGTGTTGGATCCGACCTTTTACACCCATTCGAACCTTAAGCTTCAGGCTGTCGAAAGACTTCAAGCTTCTTCGGCTCAATTTTGTAAGAGTGTTTAGCCACAAAAGTCTCTTTCTTGACTTTTGAGTCTTGGTTTGTTGTAGATGGTGTTGTCTCTAACTCTTGAAAGACCACCTGCATATACTTTGGAAAACAAATATTTGTATTCTTTAGCACAAAAAGAATATTTGAATTGATGATTTTAAATATTTATTCGGGGATCTCGGCATGCAGCGCGATGTCGACCCGAATAAATATTTAAAATGCCCCCTGTCTCGCAGGGACATTTTAGAATGGAATTAACTTTGGAATATAAGGTTTTAAATATTCATTTGGGGATCTCGGCGTACAGCACGATGTCAACCCAAATGAATATTTAAAATGCCCCCTGTCTCGTAGGGACATTTCGGATAGGCTTTGTATCTTTGAGATTTTAAATATTTATTTGGGGATCTCGGCACGCAGCGCGATGTCGACCCAAATAAATATTTAAAATGCCCCCAGTCTGATGGAGGATTTTGAAATGCGTTCTTGATATACAAGAGAATTCCAAAATATAAGCAAACATGCATTGATAAATATGCATATAAAATTTTGATAGTTGCAAAATATATTAGTCATGAAATTTTCATGCATGATATTTCTTTAAATGTCGACCGTTGATTGGCGGCATAGGCCTCTGACCGTTCAGATCGATCAACTGATATGCTCCTCCTTGGTACACTTTCTCGATGACAAAGGGGCCTTCCCAATTGGATATGAACTTGCCACCAATTTTTCTGTTTGGGATGATTGGTCTTCTCAGCACCAGGACCAATTCCCCTTCCTGAAATGATCGAGGACGCACCATACGATCGAATGATTTTGCCATTCTTCCTCGGTAGATTTCCAGGTTTTGTTGAGCTTGTAACCTGATTTCATCGAGTGCATCAAGCTCTTCCATTCTGAGACGGGCATTTTGCTCTTGAGTGAGATCGTTCTGGATTGCTACCCGGAGTGACGGTAGTTCAATCTCCAACGGTAATACGGCTTCAACTCCGAACACTAGAGAATACGGAGTGGCTTTCGTTGGTGTTTTGTAAGTTGTACGATAGGCCCATAGAGCTTCTGCCATCTTCGTATGCCACTCTCTTTTGTTTTTGGTGAGGATCTTCTTCAACAACTTCACCAACGTCTTGTTGAAGGCCTCCGCCAATCCATTCGCCCTTGGATTGTATATGGAGGAATATCGCCAATCGATTTTGTGCCGATCAACGAACTTATAAATTTTTGTACTTTTGAAAGCAGTACCGTTGTCTGAGATTATGCGGCGTGGCACACCAAATCTGTAGACTACATTGTGGGTGAAGAAATTGATCACATTCTCTGATGTGACCTCTCTAAATGGAGCTGCTTCTGCCCACTTGGAAAAGTAGTCCGTCGCTGCTAGAATAAAGCGGTGTCCCGCTGATGACGGCGGATCTATTGGCCCAATAATGTCTGTGCCCCAGCATTCAAATGGCCAAGATGCTATTGTTGGATGCAGAGGATTTGGCGGTTGATGTATAACATCACCGTGGATTTGACATTCGTGGCACCTCTTAGCGTGGTCAATACAATCTTTGACCATGGTCGGCCAATAGTAACCCATTCTCTTGATTTTGGCGGCCATTTTAGGACCTGACTGATGTGCTCCGCAAAGTCCTTCGTGGGCTTCCGTCACCACTTTATCAGCTTCCTTGGTCCCCAAGCACCTTAGCCACATTTGATCAAAGGCTCGTCTGTACAACGTGTTATTGACAAATGCATATCGCAACGCCCTTTTTCGAATTTGTGCGGCCATAGACTTTTCTGTCGGGAGTTTGTTTTCCTTGAAGTAGTCAATGAATGGCTGCCTCCAATCATTTTCGACTTCAATATCTAAACAATGCCACCACGATTCTGAAGCTTGACTAGCTTTATGTCTCTTTGCCACGTGGTATTCTTCTGGATAATTCTCCATAACGATCTGATGGAGAGGTTGAGGGTCAACTGAAGTTTCATCTTGTTGACTTGAATCTGGAATTCCTTCTGCCCTCGGGAATTGTAATAGAGCGGGTTCCAAGACCCTACGAGTGTAAACTCCGATGAATATAGGCCTCTCCTCGTTGATGTTCGCCATTTCTTTGGCTAATTTGGCCAGACAATCTGCTTTGGCATTCTGTCCTCGAGGAACTCGAGCCATTTTGACATTTGGTACTTGCTTCAGAAGCTCGAGGGCTCGCCGGTGGTAATGGGCCAATTCGACTTTACCAACCTTGTAGATACCCAGGACCTGATTTATCACGAGCTGAGAATCACCGAAGATTTGGAGATGTTGGATTCTGACATCGATCGCAATTTCCAATCCTGCTAATAGAGCTTCGTACTCGGCTTCGTTGTTGGTCCGAGGTTCAGTCAAACTGAATGAAAACCTCATTATGCCTCCCTCGGGTGCTACAAAAATGAGGCCAATTCCGGCTCGGGCTCTTGCAATATTTGGAGGTCGGACAGGTCTGATAGATGATGCCCCATCAAAGTACATCTTCCAGAACGGTAGCTTTTCATCCTCCTCGACCTGCATTATTTGCTCATCGGGCAAATCATCATTTAGTGGAGAATCGGCCGGGATTGGGTGTGCAGCAAGAAAATCTGCCAAGGCTTGTCCTTTCACCGCCTTCTGTGGCATGTATATGATTTCAAACTGCAATAACAATACTGCCCACCTGGCTAGACGACCTGTCAACGCTGGTCTTGTCATCAAGAACTTCAGCGGATCGATCTTTGATATCAGTATGATTTTATGAGATAGCATGTAGTGGCGGAGTTTCTGAACTGCAAAAATTAGCGCCAGACAATGCTTTTCAATTGGGTAATAACGACTTTCTGCTCCAATCAACCTTCGACTGATGTAGTAGAGCGCATTTTCTTTGCCTTCTTCATTATTCTGGGCCAATAGTGCTCCGAGGGACTCTTCTAGTGCTGCTGTATACAGTATAAGAGGCTTCCCCGGAATCGGCGCTGCTAGAATGGGCGGATTCAACAGGTATTTCTTGATACTATCAAATGCTTCCTGGCATTCTGCGTCCCATTTGAAACGGACATCTTTCTTCATTAGCTTTGAAAATGGCTGGCACCTACCCGATAGATTTGATATGAATCTCCGAATGAAAGCCAGTTGTCCTTGCAAAGAACGGAGTTGTCGAAGGTTCTTTGGGGGTGGCATCTCCGTGATCGCCTTAATTTTATTAGGGTCGATCTCTATTCCTCGATGACGAACAACATACCCCAAGAATTTGCCGGAGGAGACCCCAAAAGCACATTTGAGAGGATTCATCTTCAGATCAAATTTTCTGATTCTCTCAAATACGATTCTGAGATCTTTTAAGTGATCATTTCGGCCAAGACTTTTGACAACAAGGTCATCTACATAGCACTCGACCTTCTGGTGTATCAAATCATCGAATATGTGAGTCATCGCCCGCTGGTAGGTGGCACCAGCGTTCTTCAGACCGAATGGCATGACTGTGTAGCAGAAAATCCCGATGGGCGTCCTGAACGATGTATGCTTTTCATCTTCGGGCGCCATTTTGATTTGATTGTATCCTGACGATCCATCCATAAAGGAGAACATGTCGTAGTTGGAAGTGTTGTCAACTAGGAGTTCGGATACAGGGAGTGGAAAATCGTCTTTTGGGCATGCTTTGTTAAGGTCCCGAAAGTCAATACAGACACGAATTTGCCCGTTCTTTTTCTTCACTGGGACGATATTGGCAATCCAATCGGCATACTTTTCTTCTCGAATAAAGCCTGCATCAATGAGCTTCTTCGTCTCGGCAATCACCTGTTCTTCAATCTCCAATCTCATTCTCCTTGGAGCTTGTTTAACGGGTGCTACATCCGGTTTGATTGCTAATCTGTGAACTGCTACATCAGGGGATAAGCCAGGCATCTCAGCATATGTCCAGGCAAAGCAGTCCCTGAATTCACATAGGAGTTCTTTTATTTTCTCTATTTGTTCTTCGGGTAGGAGAGAACTAATGAAGGTTGGGCGAGAATCCTCTTCAGTTCCCAAGTTGACTTCTTTCAATTCATCCATAGTGGCTGCCTGTCCACCATCTTCAAGCTCTTCTGGTGCAGGCTCGGCTTCTAAGGGCTGCTCATCATAATCTTCAGCCTCGTATGTCTCTTCAGCATCACCCTCATCGGATTCAATTTTCATGCATGTGATTGCCTGACAAGTCTCTTTCCGGAGGAATTTTCTTTTGATGAATCCAATTCCTTTATATGCGTCTGTATCCTTCTGTCGTAACGGACGCGGACTCCTCCCATACCAGAGGCCCAAACTTGTACGAAGTTGTCTCTTGGTGGTAGGAATATTGACTTGCTTTCGTAGCATTCTCTGAATATTTTTGGTATTGAACCTAGGTAGCCTCGTAGGAAATAACTCTTAAGAATCGAGGATCATGCAATCCCAATCATGATTCTCCTCTTCACGAACTCCCGTAGAATATAACACATTCTTTGGAATAGTCCCATTTTTACGGGGAGACAGATAGAGAGTGGCGAGTTCTTCAACTTTATGCACCTCGCGCGGAATAATTTCTTTGAAATGTTGTAAGGGAACACGCGTGACTACGAGCACACTATCTGAAATTGATAGACTGTCTATTCTTCTAGAGAACACATTCTGCATCGTGTTCATATAAATAGAGTCGTAGTCATAATCATCATTTGAAAATTCGACCTGCCTACTCCATTCATCTGTGGACTGGCATACTTTTCGAGATTTAGCAGGAGTAACATCATCTTCATCTGTGTCACTTCCCAGATGAGGTACATGCTTCTTTTCCTTTGGAATGGTCGGCGCTTTGGGAAGAGTCGGCACTGCCTTCTTTCTCCCCACCTGCTTTTTCTCACCTTCTCGTTCAGATCGCTTTGCAGCCTTTGAATTTGATGCTCTAGCGTCGAGAGAGCTCGAAGACTTTTGCTTCTTTGGCATGAAGTACCGTGCATCTTCATAAACTGTTGCTTCATGAACTGTGAAGGGTTGAATGTCACCAGAGATCTTGAACTCTTCTCAATCTTTGAGATACTTCATACACTGGTGTAGTGTTGACGGGACAATGCCATATTCATGCAACCAGGGACGACCTAGTAGCGCCTTGAATGAAGTATCCGCATCAATCACATGGAACTTAGCTTCTGTATGGAGCTCTCCAAATACAAGAGGGAGCATGAATGATCCAAGGGTCTTCTGCCCTTTCTCATTGAAACCATGCACCATCAACTTATCTGGTCCGAGGTGTTCCACATCAAGGCAGAGGGATCTCAGTGCTTTCAAGCTTATCAGATTGACGGAGGATCCAGGATCGATTAAGATTCGACTGATAATCAGTTTATCGCTCTCTGCACTGACATACAGAGGACGATTATGGTCTGCAGTTCCGAGCATCATGTCTTCTTCGGAAAAAGTAATGAATGGCTCATTTCGAGCTTGCAGAACCTCAGTCAAACTACGTTCAGCAAAATACGCCTCGTATCTTTCGGGATCTTTGAGAGCCTGAATCAGAGTCTCCCGAAGGTCTTTAGACATCACCAAAGCATCGTATATGCTGAGCTGTGCTGGAATTTTTCTTAGATGGGACAAGATATTATAATCTATCCCATTGGCTGAAGTCTTCTTTTTCTTAGGATCTTCAGGGATAATGTCATCGTTGATAATTATCTCTTTTTCTTTATCTTTATTAGAGACCCCTTTCTTCAGTGGAGGCGGTAGTATCTTGCCGCTTCTTAACTGCACTTGAGCAATCTCCTCCGGTTCAGGGTCATCTGATGGAGCATTTTCTTCAGAATCAGCCATCGTTGCGTCTAGGGATTCATTTGTTGATTCAGAATCACCACCCAGGTTTACATGTCCCATCCGAGACGCTATACTAGGGTCTGATTCGTCTCCCTCTGGAAAATACAAATCCTCCTCTGAACTGTAATCCATTGGCAAAACCATCATACATGATTCAGAGGGTATTTCTTCTGTGTATTCCTCTTCTGTCAAAGTACTCGGTGTCACCGAGATGACCCGACATATTTCTATTGGAAGAGAATTCTCATCATCTTCTCCGGCTTCCTCGATTTTAAGCTCTGCCATGAAGTCAGCAAGCTTGATAGGTCGCCTCACAGTCTGATAGTATTCATCCAAACTATCAATAACCCTTTGAGTTGCAGTCTTTTTCTCCTTAGGCTTCTTCAGCTTGGTCTTCTTCTTGGATGATTTCACCCCACCAGACTTTGAAGTGCTAGCTTGATTGGAGAGTTGTTTAGAAATAGGAGCTCGCACCATCGGCAGTTCCTTTAAGTTTATCATGGGCTCAACAGGAGACTTCCACTTTACACCTGGAACTCCTTCAAGCGGCTTCAACATTTTCACAGTCTTCTTGGAGATCGCAGTCTCCCACTGTTCTTCTTGAATTGGCTTCTTTTCATTTCTCCTTTCTTCAACCAGGGGTACGGAAGAGGACGTGATTACCCGAGCTGATTCCTTTTTAGGGTGAGACAATACATTATCGGACAATGTGATATCTCCCTTCTGATATTTTCTTTCAAGCCAATCCTTGAAGATGTAGCAATCTTCAATAGGGTGGCTGAGTACCCGATGATATGGGCAATAATTTGGGTCACCAGTTGCTTCGACTCTTCGGGTCTCTTGCATTCAGGCAGTTCTATACCCGATTTCAACACTTGTCGAAATAATTTGGCGACACTCTCCCTTTTGAATGAATATTCTTTATTCATTTTATCTTTGAGGGATTGGAACGTTCTATCACCAGTTCCTATTGCTTGTCTCTGGCCTCCAGCTTGATAAGTCCGTGGCTTATCATTTCCCCCTAGTATCAACTTTGGCTGGGGGTTGGGGTTGTAGGCCTGTTTGGGCTTTTCTTGATATTGCATCGGCTGCTTGCCCTTGTCTACATTATAAATCACCTGCTTTTCTCTATCAGCTCTGGAGAAGAATGTAGAGTCGGCATCACCCCTTCTAGCACCTGGGGCCTTAGCCTTCTTGGGCTTATCAGAGTGATTTTCTGACCTGGACAAATTCAGTTTCTCAAATTTGGCCACTCTGTCGAGCAAGTCTTGAAATGTGTTTATCGTAGCCATACACAGGAAGGGTTGCATCTTGTCATCAATGTTGCCCATTAACAACTGTACGACATGCTCTTCTTCTAACTGCTGCTCACATTTCATGCTCAAATTTCGCCAGCGAGTGATGTATTTAGTCACTGATTCTTCTCTTTTTCTCTTATCTAGAGCGAGGTCAGCGATCGTGATCTTCTCTGTTGCACTGGCGAATCTCTTCACGAACATATTTTCTAATTCTGCGAAAGTCTTCACAGAATCATTTGGTAGTTCAGCGTACCATTCGAAAGCAGTTGCTGTTAAACTACTAATGAACTGTCTGAAGAGTAGGGCATCATTTCCTCCTGTATTCCCACAGGTGGCTTTAAACTGTGCCAGGTGCTGTCGGGGATTGTTAGTACCATTGAAAGTATTGAACTTTGGTACAGAATACCCTTTTGGGTACGGTACTTGGTCGTACTCAGCCGGGTACGGACGACCTTTGCCCACCAACTTTTCTGCTTGATCGACGTCTATAATAGCCCTGATCTTTTCTGTAATAATCCCTTCCAATTGTGCAGCGGTCACAGGTTCAGAAGTACTTGCAACATTTTGTGGAGTGGGCTGACGGATCACATTATGAGCCTCGTGACCATCTTCAGGAGTGCCCCGTACTTCTG
Source organism: Dendrobium huoshanense (assembly GCA_016618105.1). NCBI lineage: Eukaryota > Viridiplantae > Streptophyta > Magnoliopsida > Asparagales > Orchidaceae > Dendrobium > Dendrobium huoshanense. The sequence continues at coordinate 17,559,575 of CM028342.1, forward strand.
AGACTTGAGGCATTTGAAAGTTTGGAGGATCCGGAGGAGGATTGGGCATGGCACCAACAGCAACAGTTCTCTGCATCATTTGCATCATTGCCCCCATCTGAGCCATCATCTCAGTCATTTTCTCATTTAACTGAGAGATTTCTCTATCTTTGGCTCTCATCTGTCGCTTCATATGTCTCTGCATGTCTGCAAGCGTGACATTCTCATCAGCGAAGGGATTCTCCTCGGCTTCTTCTCCTTCTTCTTCTGCTTGGGAGTGACCACCTCTGCCAGTGGTGGACCCAGCTTCACGACGACGGTGATAAACTCGCCTAATCGGGGGTTGTTGATCGTCTTCATCTTCACCCTCATCATAATAGGTTTCCTCATTAACATTGGTGTGTCTCACCATATAGACAACTTCCATGTCCAGAGTATTATTTGTCTCTTGAATTTCTTCTTCTAAATTTTCATCTAGAAATTCATCAATGTTTTCTTCCCCTTCGAGGTATTCTTGTATGTTTTCGTCCTCTTCAAGGAATTTCTCTTCTTCAATGTTTTCTACCCCTTCCATATTTTCTTCTTTTTCTAGTATTCGGATCTCCGAGCGGCGCCGCCACTGGATTTTCGGTTCTTGGTTAGGTATGGGGACTTCTTCAACCAGTGGACTGCGGTCGAAGTTAGTCTCTTTCTTTGGAGGGGATGGAGGGCGACGGGATCCCCTGGAGGATTCTCCAAGGTGTCTACCGTTTGGAGGAGTGTCATTATGGGTCCTTTTAGGGGCCCATTTCTGACGTTGTTCGTAGATGGGGGCGGATCTCCGGGAAGCCTCACCGGATGTCACGCCCAGATTAGTCCTCCTTTCTCTTCTTTCTTCCTTTTCATTTCTTCGAGGCTTTGGCCTCCAGACTTGTTTTCCTTTCCACTGGGACCTTTCAGCAGTGGATCCCTGAACATATGGTTCAGGTGTCACACCCTGATGTTCACCACGTGGGATATATCTTCTTTCTCTTCTTTCCGCCACAGCAGATAGACGTTCCCTTGGCGGAGTTCTTCTGGCCTCTATTACTAAGGGCCGTTGAAACTTTTTCTTTTTAAGACCTTTTTCCTTTACAGTCTTCAGGACCCGATAGACCCGGGCTGAGAGAGTTTCAGGTTCCTTTCTCTTTGGAGGAGCTGGGACCTCCTGTCGTTGCTCCCAGAAAGACTTCTTCAGCTCACAAGTGGAGCTATTTCTTTTCACCCATTTTAAATCAGAAAATTTGTTCCGGGTAGGAACATTGGCTTCAGGCACTTGGGCCGACAGATTGGAAGGGTGAACAGGGAGTTGTTGTTGCTGAGCTCGGAGTTCAGCATTCATCTTTCTCCTTTGCCTCCTTGTTGGCCTTCCTCTAGATGAGGAGGCTTCAGCATTGTACTCTCCAGGCGCAGATAACCTGGTCGACAAAGTAGTGGTGTTGGCAGTCACCACTGAGATTCTTCCACCATTCACAATTCTTCTAGTGGTCAGGGCCTCAGGCTGTGACAGCCTCTCGAACACAGAAATTCTCCCACGAGAATTTTCAGCAACAGGTCGTTGTGCCGGCAGATGCACACGACGGGTGACAGCTTCATCAGAATGGGGCCTCCTGACAGGCCTTTCAGCATTCCCTCCATTCACAGGAATAGCAGCAGTCCTTGCAACGACTGCAGGAAAATTAACACTACCAAATTGGATGGTAGCTCCAGTGTTTCCGGTCTCAATAATAGCATTCGCCAGCTGAATCCTGGCTCCTTGTCCCAGTTGGACAGTCATCGGCGTGTTCTGTAGATCCATCTGCATAAATGAAAGGCAAGGGTTAGTAATCAGATTCTGATACATCACCCCGCACTTTCAAAATGCAGAGACTTACACAGAACACAAAAATAAGAGAAAATAACATTAGCAAGCAGTTCAAATAATATAAATCTAAAATATTGCTAAATATGTTATCTCAATGGAAAATTTTTTGAATGATCATTTTAGAAAATTCAGAGTTTTGAACTGTTAAAAGATCATTTTGATAGACTCAAAATTATGAGTATGGGTTGATACGGCTGCTACTACAGCTTATGAATGACTAGCCAAAGATGGAAAGAGAAACCAATCCCCAGTGGAGTCGCCAGAAATCTGGGGGCGACTCCGATTTGTTGGCTTTTGGCTCTATCGGGACCTTTTAGTGATGGATCTTTGGATACAGGGACCAAATGTCACATCCTGATGTTCACCGTACAGAGCTCAATATTATCATTATATATATATATTTTTTTACTGCTACTATAGCACTTTAAACGACTAGCCAAAGATGGAAAGAGAAACCAATCCCCAGTGGAGTCGCCAGAAATCTGTGGGCTCCGAAAATTCGGCCCCGGCCTCCGCTCGCTTTTCTTATTCGGCGAGGGAGTTTTAACAAACTAAGTTCCGAGGTAAATTTTGGAAGGCAGATGGGTTTGTAGATAAGACACTACCCAGAGATTTCGCCCTCATTTTGTGAGGACTTTATGATCTGAGTTTTGGTTTCCTATAGGCGCAAGCCCCTATAGTTAATTACCCCTCCCGATCCCGAGAAAGAACTTTCGATTAAGGCTAGTCGTCAATCAGATACGTATAGAATACGTGTTATCTGGCATATAGTAGCAGCATAAGATTTGGATTTGAGAATTTGAAGAATTTGAATATTCATATTTTTGGAATTTGGGTTGGGAGATTTGAGAAATTTGATATTTAAAACTGAAATTTTCACCATCTGGAACTTAAAGCGGATGGTGGGGGAATGGATGATAGACCCGATCAAGATCCCATGGTTCCGTCGTCCCGGGCCATCGTGGTCCCTGGTCTACTTAGTCAGAGGAGGTAGTCGACCCAACCTGACAGAAGGATCCTTGTCGGCAGCCATGGGTTGCTTCGTCCAAGGGGACCTTGTAGACCGGGGTTGAATGTTTGTCTAAGGGGATAAATTTGAATCCACCTTAGCTAACAGAGGGCTTTGTGCCCTATCGATCATATCCTATTGATTCATATCTCAAGGATTTAACGCCATTAAGGAGCGTATTGGCTCTGGCCATAACCGCTATCTGTGGTGCCATTTGGCGGCAAAACCACTCGGTTCAGAGGGCCCCGGGTCATAACCGTTTACCTGCAGTGCCATTTGGCGGTGAAACTGCCGGTTAGAGGACACGTACCACGTCCTTATTGGCAAGAGATTGTTTGAGAATGGATCCTAGTGATATTTTCGACTAGGCATTTGGCTCTTTGTGAGCTAGAGTTAATTTCAATTTGTCCGCCTCGGCAAACTGTTGCGGAGGGCGGATGGAATTTGCTTTAAGTGTGGATAGTTGGATTTCATATTTCAAATATTTTGGAATTTGGGATTTTTGGATTTTTGGGGAATTTTGGATTTTCGTAGGTATTTGGGTGGAGCTTTGGAATATGAATATTTGGGAGACGATGAAAGTATTTGGGAACCCCTCCGGTTGAGATCTGCATTCAACACTGCCATCATCGGGGTGTTTGGGATCATTTCTTTTTATGGATTGAACATTGTCAACTCTGTCGGGCTGTCGACAGAGGATCGGGTTTCGTAGGCTTTATGCCTTTTGATAGTGAATTCTCATTGTTATAGGCCTTAAAGGCCTAAGATGAATGTATTAAAATAAATATTCTGGTCGCCACGGCCACATATTTATTTGTTGGTTCGAACCTTGTCGACTCCTATTAATCCGTATAGGAGGATCGGGTTCGAGCCTGAATTCACTTGTCAACCCGCGCAGCATCCCTAGACGTCACGTGTGTACCAATAACACGCTCGCCGGGGCCCATGCGGGTTTTATAATTATTTTTACCCCTTTTAGTGTACCTATGTGTATACAATTTATAGTACACGTGCAGGGGTACTTTGAAATAATTATAGACGCCTTCTGTCTGCTTGTACGAAAGTTGCAGATCTGGTGGCGTGGCGTAGCAGCTTCTGGATAGAATTATTCGCTGCTTCGTACAGGTAGACTGTCGTGCACTATTTGTTGATTTTCGTAGGCGGATCATAGTGCACTAACTAATCTCCTGCCTTATGGTTGTAAGGACTTGCACTTGTTGAAGATCTTATATATTTGCTTGAGCATAGCACTTGTCATATTCTTCGTGCGTTGTGAGTTTTGATCTTTTCGGTACAACCACTATTATTGCATGTAGGTAGGTAGATGTCTTCCTTCTCATACTGAAATTAACTTCAGGATACTGCATTTACTGAAGTCCTTCTGCATCTACCTATAAGTGGCATTTTATACATACATCCATATTTGTAAAGAGAATGTATATATTGCAGATCTTTTGTAGATAGAGTCTTGTTTGCATTCTGATATTTGCTTTGCAATTAGTTGAAGGTTATGAGTTATTGTCACTTCATTCTTCTCAACTTATGTATAATGGAAATCTGCTAGCCATAAGTCCTCAGTTTGATTTCCATTTGAATAACAAAAATTGTCACTTGGCTTTCAAGAGTGGGATATAGAGGTTTCTTCATCCACCCTGACAATGTGTTTGTATCTCAATATTTATACATTTGGGAGATTGAAGTTATCATTTGATTTTGATGCTCTTATCTTGATCATGCATCTATAAATTTGAACTCCATTCCTTTTCCATTTGTTTGAGTTTGAATCCAACCATAATTCCTTGCAACATATTTTCAAGATGTTTTGTTATTTGGATTGAACTTTGCTTGAAGCACCTTCATTTAGGCTTAATTCCATATGGTTCATCAAAGTCCAGCTCCTTCATGATACATTCAGGTTCAAGTCCAAGCAGCCTTGTTCAGCTCCACTTCTTGTTGTATGGTTCAAGTTCAAAGCGCATGATCAAATTCTTACTTGAGTTCAAGTAACCAACTCAAGTTATCATTTTGAGTTCAAAGTGCAAATTCAAGTTCTCTTGTAGTTGTTCAAAACTACAACCTCAAATCAACATTTTTATTTTGCTTGAGTCCAAATCAAGTCTGCAATTTCATGTTTATGTTCAAGTATAGTTCAAGCTTTTGTCCACAATTGATCCAAGTTTGAGTTCTTGAATTCAAGTGCAAATATGAACTCCTTGAGTTCAATTAAGTCTAGTTCAAGTTTAATGTCCACCAGTCCTCCATTTTGAGTTCAAGTGGTTCTTATCTTGTTCAAGGTTTCACCTTACAAGTTCAAGTTCAGCTCAAGTTTACTTGAGTTCAAATAAGTCCACTTTTGGGTCCATGTCTTGTTCAAGTTCGAGTTCAATCCACTTGATGTATAAATCAAGTTCAATCTCATATGAACATTTCCTTTTTTATTTGGATTCAAGTTTGATTAAGTAGATTAAATCAAGTCCACAAATCTTATTCTGCTCCAAGTCCTTGTCTGTATTTCAGATAAAATTTCGGCAGCCTCCCGGCGTCTCCCCCGTTTAGGAGAAAAAACCAAGAGGCCGCCTACCCGCCAAGCCACTAAAGGCTTGCACGGTTGGTGTTGGTGAGACACCGCGGCGGTTGTATTTTTGTTTTCTCCCACCATGCGCAATAAAGGCGTGCATGGGGTTTTATAAAAACATTTTTGATAAGCAATTTTGATTTCCCCCCGCCCGGGGGTACTTATAAGCGACCCCGCTTCGCCGCACGTGCCGCACCGGGGTTCCATCCTACCACGGCCAATAAAGGCGTGCTTAGGATAGTTCTCCAATTTGCCACGAATATTGAAGCAAGGTTTTGAGTTTTAGAAGATTACGTACCTCCGCGGGTTGTCGTGGTTGACACGTGGATCGAGGGGTCACTCGCCTACCTCGTCGTAGGTGTCGCACCGGGTTCCCTCCTACCACGGCCACTAAAGGCGTGCTTAGGTGGTTTGCCGGTCCGACATGGACATCGAGGAAGGAGAGTGGGGGGAATTAAGTATTTTTTGTTTTATTTTATTATTAATTATAATTAAGATTAACTTTAATTAATCATTAATTAATTAAAATAATTAATTATAATTATTATAATTAACTGAATATAGTTAATTATAATTAATCTCAATTAATCATAACTAATAAATATTAATTAACTTTAATTACTTAAAATTAATTAATAAAAATTAATTATAATTAATCATTTATAAATTATAATTAAAATTGACTTTAATAAAAATAATTATAATCATTCAATTATAATTATTTAATTAAAGTTGATTACAGTTAATACAATAATTATAAATAATTAAGATAATTAAAATTGATTATGAATAATTAACATTAATCCTAATCAAATTAATTAAAACCCTCTCTCCCATTTCTCTGGTTTGGCATGCACGAGACTTGGCCGAAGGAGAGTGCGAATGGGAGAAAATTACCTTCACGGCCAAGCGAGCTCCAGTCGTTGCTTCCGATCAAAAATGTCGTAACTTCCGTTCCTAACAGGAAGGGAAAGTCGTAGAAGGAGTAAAGTCGGACAGCCAAGGAGGGCTCGGCTTGAGGACGGACGGGAGGAGGTCGGGCTGCAAGGCTAACGGTAAGAGCTCTCTCTCTCTCTCTCTCTCTCTTTCTCTCTCTCTCTCTCTCTCTCTCTCTCTTTCTTTCTCTCGGCTTGGAGTCGGCACGGGGAGAGCTCCCATCGGGTTGAGCTTCGGCACAGTGAAGCTAGGTCGGAGCTCGATGGGGTAAGGGAGTAGAGGTCGGGATTTGATCGGGGCTTGGATAGGATCTGGCTGAGGTGAGGTCGGTGGCTGGGGATGTCGGGAGGTGAAGCAGAGAGCGAGAGTGTCGTGTGTGGAAGAGCAGCCGAATGAGGGAGCCCGCGGCTTCTATTTAACGACGCCCGTGGTCGTTCGATCGAGGCGACGTCGCAGGAAATCTGGGAAGAGACGCGAGTCCAGCGGCTCCAGCAGGATTTCGGGCGGGATTCGCGGGTTCGACAGTCCGAGGTATGCAGGATTTGAGCGGGTTTTATGGGATTTGGTCTGCTTCTCGATGTATACAAGGTATGCAAGTTTCTGGTTATTACATGGAGGTTAACAGTAAAAATTATGGAAATAATAACCTTCTATTTTTTACATTATTATTATGGGTATTTCAATGAAAATTTACCTCTTATGTGAGGTTAATTTTAGCATACCTTACATGTTAATATTACTGGTTTGTCTAAATATGTGTATCCTTTGAAATTTGTTGTAACATATGGTGTAAATGTTTTAAATACATGTGGTTATTATTTCCTCGAGTTGCTTCTTTGAATTTTTTTATTATACATAAAACGGAGGCCTTCCGATGACCTGGTTAGGAAAATAGATGTATTAGATTTGACTTATGTTAAGAAAGATAGAGATAGACTTAACAAGACTTGGTTAGAAAATATTAGAAATGACCATTCTTTATTAGTTTTAAATGAGAATTTAACTCTTAACAAGACACAATGGAGAAAAAAGATTCATTTAGCCGACCCATATAGTGCGATAAAAACTTGGTATTGTTGTTGTTATTGTTGTTGTACGTTAGGTCGTTCTTTTTTCCAAGTCTTCATGAATAGATAAATTTAGTGTTTGATTGTTGACAGCTGAATTTGTATTTGTATTCAACAGGTTGGCAAAGTTTTACGTGTTCACAAAGTTTTGCGGAGTGAAGCTCACTCAGTAATTGAACGTAAAAGATTATTCTCTGAGTGTGAACAACTCGTATGGGGTGACATTCCACAACTTGTCAAATCTACTTCAAAAGAGATTGCTGAGCAGGTTTTTGCAGTACAAGTGATGAGTCCTCTCTTAGACTCCAAGCACATAGATGGAGGGGTATGTTCATTATGTTTTTTGGAATGCTTTTTTAGCAATGCTACCAATTGTCAATTGATGCCATAATCAATAACTTTTTACTTGATGGTCTTTGATAAAAAGCATACAAACACCATTCTTTGCTTAAGTTTAGTTTGGTGGAGATAAGTATGACAAAATGAGTTTTATTTGGTCAGTGCAGCCGAGTGATTCTTCAGAATTTCTTGATATATTTATTTAAAAAAAGGATATATTTATTTTAAAAAAAGGAGAATGGTGTTTATCTTGCTTATAATAACTGCTGTTCACTTGTCATTGTGAAAAAAATATAAAAAGCTAACAATTGCGAAGTTCAGTGATGTTAGATCAATCAGATTCAAAGGGAGGCTATTTTCTTTAGTCCTTTGTCAGCTTCAGGATTAGATGCCCACATTGTAATTCTTAAAATAGACAAATGATTTCCTTTTGTATTCCTTAACTGAAACAAGTTAGGCTTCATTTGATTGGATGAAATTTAAAATGCTTGTCAGTTTGCTAAGTTTATATTTAAAATGTTGACCATGGAAATAAAAGCTCTTATGTTTCATCAAGGTTAGTTTTAGTGACATGTTCAAACCATTGTTTAAATGCCTACATTGTAATTCTTAAAATAGACAAATGATTTCCTTTTGTATTCCTTAACTGAAACAAGTTAGGCTTCATTTGATTGGATGAAATTTAAAATGCTTGTCAGTTTGCTAAGTTTATATTTAAAATGTTGACCATGGAAATAAAAGCTCTTATGTTTCATCAAGGGTAGTTTTAGTGACATGTTCGAACCCCATTGTTTAAATGCCTACATTGTAATTCTTAAAATAAACAAATGATTTCCTTTTGTATTCCTTAACTGAAACAAGTTAGGCTTCATTTGATTGGATGAAATTTAAAATGCTTGTCAGTTTGCTAAGTTTATATTTAAAATGTTGACCATGGAAATAAAAGCTCTTATGTTTCATCAAGGGTAGTTTTAGTGACATGTTCAAACCCATTGTTTAAATGCCTACATTGTAATTCTTAAAATAAACAAATGATTTCCTTTTGTATTCCTTAACTGAAACAAGTTTGGCTTCATTTGATTGGATGAAGTTTAAAATGCTTGTCAGTTTGCTAAGTTTATATTTAAAATGTTGACCATGTAAATAAAAGCTCTTATGTTTCATTAATGGTAGTTTTTGTGACATGTTCAAACCCATTGTTTGGAACGATATAATTTAAGTTTTTATTTTATTTTTTTGTTTCTTTGATTCTTCGTAATTGATGCTTGTCTAAGCCTGATCAAAACTCTTTAGACCATGTATCATGCCCCCCCCTCAACTCGTTACAGTTCATTGGAGATAGACTTGTTCACTGCTGGTGATTTGCTGGAGCTCATTGAACTTTGTTGGTCTTATTTTTCGTTTCACTCTGCATTTCTTTTTGGGGGTTTAAATGGCTTCTCAATTTACTTTTAACTAAACGAGCCCATAAACGATATTCTTACTTTTCAATTGAGAGGTAGTATTTTTAATGTGAATTTTACATTTCATTTACTTGAAGCCTAATATAGCCTAATAGTTGTGATACTGCTAATGTTAATGTCTTAATGATGATGATTATGTAACATCAATTGATTATTTTATTTGTATTGTAGTAATTGTGAAAAATAGCATGCTTACCGTATGCCAGGTACCCATATTTGTAACAAAGGAGTTCCTAGAGTCAGTTGAAAAGAACATTCACACGCAGCGTCCTCCTTGGCGACTCCATGCAACTGAAGTTGATCTCCTCTCGCATTCTGCACTTCTTATGTCTGATCATTCAGTTTTTTCTAGTGGTAAAGGCTACTTCTATATGTTATATGATACATGTTAATATGCAAGTCTACACTTTCATGTTTCATCTGCACTAATATTCGTAGGAGCCCACAACTACATGTGATTTTTTTTTAATGTGATTTCATCATCGCTGATGCTAGATTCAGAAAGTTGCATTTCTACCTCTTTTCATAGGTGGCCTAAGGATCAATTATAGTTATTAAGTATACTTATTTTTTTTTTAGCTTGTGCATTTAAGAAAAAGTAATTCACTCAGTATTCAGCAAATTAAGGTTTTGACTTCTTCAAGATGAACACACCTCAATCAAGCTTCAAAGAGGAGGCTTGGTTTGATTTATGAACTACCCATTTTATGTTCTGATGGAAAGTTGGACGGTTCCTTCTAATTGGAAAATTTGAAGAGGAAATGAGTGATTATATATTGAAATATTTAATCTTTGATATATTTTCTGTGGTTCTTTTATTGAAAAGTGTATTTGACTTGCTTTACCACCCCTACCCTCATCCCTTTTAATTTTCTGTTGGAAAGCCATATCCAATAGTATTCTAAGAAAATTGTAGCCAAAAGTTAAAGAGGAAATGTTTCAAAACGATAGAGTACCTCATCTGGGGTTCTTCGTTTGGTTGTACATTTAAAGTGTTCCACTTATATCCCTATATACTTCAAGCCTTGGCACACATAGGACTCACTAGTATGCATAAATAAAGACAAAAATAAGCTCAGTGCTTATTAGCTTTGAATTTTACGTATATGTTATTCAGCTTCATCTCAGGTTCTCTTAAAGATGATGTATGCGTGGCAGTGGAAATAAAGGTAACTTCCAACACAAACCGGCTGTTCCTTTTTTGGGTTTACCTTCCTCGTCTTTGAACTGAGTTTCTTTTATTTGTTATTGCGTGACTTTTGGTTACACGACTGAGAATCAGCCAAAGTGTGGATTTCTTCCGTCTTCAAAATTCATAGCCAAGCAAAATGCTGTAAAGAAGTCTGTAACACGATTTAGAATGCATCAACTCCTGAAATTTCATCAGGGAGAGGTACATATTTTGTCAGTCCTGTATTTCCTATGTTTCCCATATTCAATACAGAGTTTTTTTGGTGTTTGACTCAGGTAAAAATTATGGGGACATATTGATGAAAATACTGATGAAAGTGTTCATGCTCCTGAACATCCAAAATTGGCAAAATAGAGAAATAAAGATGTTAAGAGTCATGACTTGGAACTATGGATTCATTGATCTGGCAATTACTCTTAATCTAATGCCATATAAGAGAACAAGATATATGTGGGAGTATTTAAGAAAAGTAGAAATATATGAAAATTAATTTGAATTTTGTATCATTTTTTACAAAGTGTGGAAGTATATATATTTTTCTAAAAATCTTATAATGGAAATAAATCAAAGCTAATTACAAAAAAAAAAAAAAAATCCCAAAGAGTAATTGCCAATGGTTACAACCATTAATTTGTTTGCTTAAAAATCCTCATGAAGATTGTTTGCATTGTGGGTTCTTATGTCTTTTAACATTTTTTAGTTTGACTTTAATGAAATAGTTATTGCCCCCCATTTGCTTGGTACGATCGTATTGTACTAGATTATGAGCAATGCTGATAGAAGATTTATTGTTATAGTATATCTTCATTAGTCATTCTCATTTGATTTTAAAATTTCCGAGATAATTTTGATCTTTAGGAGCTTGTAGATTACTTAGGCAAGCTCCAAGTTAAGATTCAATACTAGATCTTGAAATAATATGTTGTTCTTTGCTCCTCCATGTAATGAGATTTCTTCCCAAAAATATATAATATCCATTGATGTATTTTTTATCCACTGGTGATGCTGCATATTCTGTATCAGTGTGCCTTCGATTTATAAAGTATCCTACATTTTATATAAAATTCCTTTGCATGAACTTGATTTAAGATATCTAAGAATTCTATAAGTAGCTTGAAGGTAAAGTTCTTTAGATCTGTGTATGAATTGATTGATGAGACTTACTAGAAATGTGATGTTTAGATGAGTGTGGGATAGATAGATTAGTATTCTAACGAATCATTGATATTGTCCTAGGTCTACTTCTTTTCCGTCTTCATTTAGATCTAATTTTGACCTGGTTCAGTTGGGGTTTCACAAAGTTTGCAATCAATCATTTTTGTTTCGTTTAGTATATATATGACATATTTTTGTTGATAGATGAATATTCTTTATTCTAATTGAGAAACTTATATGCCCAAGCAGTATTTGAGCTTGCCCAACTCCTTAATGTCAAATTCTTAACTAGACATTTTCCTGAGAGACTCATTTTATAGAGAAAAAAAAAAAATATCAACATATATATTAAGAATTGAGATTTTTCTATTAATGGAGGAGTGTTTTTTGAAGAGGGTATGATCCCCTTGACTTTATCTAACTTCATTCATTACTTTTGTGAATCTTTCAAACCATGTTCTCAGAGTTTGTTTAAGGCTATATAGAGCCTTTTTTAATGTGTTTATTTGTTTTTTGTTGAAGAGCTATCAAATCAAAGTCGTGGGTCTATTATTATAGACTTCTTCAACCTATCTACAAAAATATTTTTTTACATTATGCTGTTGTATGGATCATTTACGATTGACTACATGAGAAATTAGGTTGCATTTTTTTTTTCATTTTCTCAATGGTAGCACAAGTTTCTTGATATTCAATTTCATTGGACTAAGTATATCTTTTGGCTACCAATCTTATTTTTGTATCATTTCAGGTTTCTATCTATTCTATATTTAACAAAAAAAAATCCATTTATACATCCTATAGTTTTTTTTCCTTTTGATAGTTCAACAATCTCTCTAGTGTGATTTTTTTCCAGAGTATTCATTTCTTCCCTCATGACATTCTTCTAATTTTTATTTTCAAGTGCCTCAAATAGAGTTTATGGTATTGTTATGGAATTGAAGCTTATGCTTATTAAAAAAGCTCTATGGTTAGGTTAAAAAAAAAAATGAAGAAATTTATGTTAGGTTGTGGGATATAGAGGATAATGCATAGTGATGGTTTCATCATTATTACCTATTAACGATTCCAAATCTTATGCTTGTTGGAGTTTTTGGTTGAGCTTATTCCTTTTTGTAGAGACATGAAGGGGTATACTGTATGTATTTGTTAGAGTTTATTATTGAAATTTCAAGGTGAAAGAGGTTTTATCAAACTTCTCTTCCAGTTAAAAGTTTTCCCCTGAATATGAGTTTGATTGAAAAAAAAACTTCATTTTTTATCCAAGGTGGCATCTTTTGAATTAAGGAGTTTTTCGGTGGTAGGATGGTAACACTTATAATCTTTTTGAGTGGAGGGATGCCCAATAAAGATACATTTGAGGTCTCTAGGATCAAATTTACCCTTGCGTTGTTTGTGGACGTGGACTTATGCCATCCAAAGATTTTGTGGAATTTTTGAGAGGAAGTTATCTGTGAGGAAGAATTTAGTTGGATAGTTCAGAGGACTTTTGAAGTTAATCACTCTTGAGGCTACTTAATTTGTGGGGAGGTATCAACATATATCAATGAGATATGCATTAATTACTATATCAATTATTCCCTATATTATGTATGATTAGTTATTATAACTATAAATATTCATATTTTAGAAATATTCTTATTTTCGACTTTATGATGACAAATCTGATTGAGCAAATCATTCAATCACTTCTTTGTATATTATATGTTATTTTCTATATACAGATTAAAACCGAAGAGGGCAAGCAATTTAGGCATCAAATTTGTTATACTAGTTAATAATTACGGATCATTTTCTTTAACTTAAATTATTTTCTATTCGGGTCCCAAATTTTATGCAGAACCATGAAATCCCATTTAATTTCTCTGAATTAATCTAGTTCTCTAGATAAGATAGGATTCTGTTTGCATTGTGACTAATGATAATAAATTTAAACAAATCATTATGTGAGCTGCTTGTTTTAATTTATTTCAGATATCCCAGCCGAGTGAATACAACCCACTGGATCTGTTCTCTGGTTCTAGAGAGCAGATAAACCAAGCCATTGCTGCACTATTTTCAACTCCTTATAATAACTTCCGAATTTTTTTGAATGGCACCCTCATATTTGGAAACTTGGATGGATCAGACAGCAGTAAAAATACAGTATATTCTGCTAATCAGTCTGGTGAGATAGGCGCTAGCATTGAAGATCAAATTAAGGTACTCATACAAGGAGAATGTGGCCTAAGATTAGCTAGCTTTATTGAACTTGTCTCTGAGGCAATTTTCAGGTCAGGAGTACTTAACCGACTTCTGTCTGTTCAAAAGCTTGATGTATTTGACATAGAAGGAACCATTCATGTCTATTACAATCTTATTTCGGAGCCTTGTATGGTATGCAAAAATCTAGGCGACTCTGAATCAGTACAGAAGTATTATTGGCTCCATACTCTTTCTTTTGAGGAAAGTTTGAAAATTGTACGGGATTTTCTAATAGCTGCCACTGCAAAGGATTGCAGTTTAATGATCAGCTTTAGACCTCAGCAAAAAAGTGACTCCTCGCAAGAGTTCATTCATCTTGAGTCATCTAAGCAGACCTTTGATTACAAGGTATATTCTCACTCATTTTCTGATAAAGCATCCTGTAAGTAAGAAGCAAAAGCTTATGAGCACTTTCTCAGCAATTTTAATTTGTCATCCCTTGGGATTTGTATTCGTCCACTTCTGACTTTTGATGATTTTACAATCGGCGCAAGTAGACCAATAAATTTAGGCTTTGTTTGGGACGGTTTTCTTACTGCTTCTTAAAATAACTTTTCAGTGCAAAAATTTAAATATTTATACTAAAAAATTGCTTTAGGAAACAATAAAAAAGCCGTCCCAAACGAAACCTTAGCTTTCCATGCCCGAGTTTGCAATGATCTATTTTGCTGATTTCAACCATCCAATACAAACCTGATCTCATTTGTTTAAGCTTTCATCCTTTCTTCAAGCTGTTCCAAACGAACCTTTATGATTTTTTCTACATTGTTTCAAGCTTCTATTCCCAGATGTTCTATACTCACATGCTAATTACTCCTAATTGGCTCATTTTCTATATATGGCTTGTTTTTGAAACTTAAGGAGTAATTAGCACATAAATCTAACTTAGAGTATTCTTTGCAGGCTTATTTCATTGACCTGGACATGAAACCTCTTGATAAAATGGTCCACTACTATAAATTGGATCAGAGCATAGTTAGCTTTTACACACAATGTGGGATACAGGTGAATAACAATGCAGCAGCTGAATCTCTATGATACCTGTCTGAGTTTTATTCCAGATTGAAGAAACTAATGCAGCCATCATGACTCCTTGACTGGTATGGCTCCTGCAGTTCACTTTATTTCTTTTGATTTGTTACTATAATCTGAAGTTTGCATGCTAGCTTTTAATTAGGACAGTTTATTTATAGGTCATTGTTGCTTTTGAGCAATGATGATTTTCTATTTTCTAAAAAGTTATAAGCTTCCTTAATGCATGCTATTTCAGAAATTAATTTACATTGAGGATTCTGTCGTGTTATCCTTAATACTATCTAAATTAATTATATAATAATAATACAAATACCAATATAGGTTAACTCATGTTCTCCAAAAAGTATGTAAATTATTCTAGAAACATAATCATTTATAAAGCTAGCCAAATCGACTAAAACCATTCCAACCTACTGCAGGGTAGCTTGCTGGGGTGCTTTACTTTTCATGCATGTTTGAGCAAACCCTAGTGGCTGATGTGCCTATTCTTTCATGACTATACTTTCGCTTCTTGCTTAAGATTTGCCTCAAGAAGAGCTTGCTTTTATATGACCATCTAATTGACTTGTTGCAACTTGTGTTAATGTGTTTTTAATTTTATTTATTTTAACGTTTCTTATTTGATTATAAGACAATAATTCAATAGAGTAATATAGTTTTTAACAAGTTTATTAATTCTACTATTAAATGAAAATATTCCAAAAAAAATCTTTTGCTTAGTTTCATGAGGTGTTGTCTTGTCACCCCTCTTTATCGCCTTTCTTGTCTACATGAGAGGATGTTTACTTGGCAATTCGGACCTTATCATGCAAGATTCCTCTAATGAGCTCTCCCTCTTCTAATTCTATCAAAATAGAGCAACATTGTGTAACACCTACGATAATAGTGTTTAAACCAGTTATGACTTGTTAATCTAGTGTGTTAGAATTCTTGCATTTTCTTTCTGTACATGTCTGAGAATGTTTTGTGCATGTGAATGCCAATTCTATTATAAAGCATGTCTTGATGGTTTGTGTGCCTATAGCATAGAATCTAAAATCTTCCCTTGGGAGCGCCACAATGATTGGGATTGTGCCACAACTTCATTGAGCTCTGTATTTTGAAAAAAATTGAGGAATGCTGGGCGTTGTGATGTCATGCTCTCTATTTTGATCATTTTGATCGTTTTGACTCTTTGGAGACATCCGATAAAATTGGATCGATACAGAGAAGATTAGCATGGCCCCTGCGCAAGGATGACACGCATAAATCGAGAAATGGTCCAAATTTATTTTCTGCCAAGGTTTTTAATTTTAAGTTAGAAAATTCGGAAAAGTTCCCTCTCGCTCCCTGGGTTGAGCTAGGGCAAATGCCCTAGCCACCTTTCTCCCTCTCCGCTTCGTTGCTTCCGCGCTGGACTCAGGGAAGTATTTTCTTTTCTGCTTTTCATTTTTGGTTTCTTGTTCGTTCTGCTTTATGGCGCCTCTTAGGGATCCTGGTTTTTTGATTGGTTCTTCTTCTCTTTCGTTTAAGGAGGCACTTGCTGGTTCGTCGCCTTCTTCTACTGTTTTTCCCAAACTTAAGATCTCTTCTCATCACGGCTTGCCTGCGCTGTGGATTTTGGAGGTTGAAATCCTATCGCTGGCTGCTCCGTTTGAATTTGCTCTAGTTGGGAAGTTTCCTGGCCGTAGACCTTCCCTTGAGGCCATTAGGAGTTTCTTTTTTAAGCTTAAAGTTAATGGTGAGGTTTCTGTCATCGTATTGAATCAACGTAATGTGTTGATTAAGCTTTTTAACGACCTGAATTACTATAGGATCTTTGCTCATAGGTCGTATTTTGTGAATAATTGTTTCATGAAATTGATTAAATGGTCTCCCTCCTTGGATATTGACATTGAATCCCCTATCATTCCCATATGGATTTCTTTTCCTAACCTCCGGCCTCACTTGTTTGCTACTCGGATTCTTCATGGATTAGGTTTAATTTTTGGCAAACCGTTGAAAACTGATAATGCTACCTCCACTGGCTCGAGACCATCTATTGCGCGTGTTTTGGTTGAACTGGATGTGTCCAAACATTACCCGGACAAAATTTGGATTGGCTCGGATTGCCTTTTGATTTTTTGAAGATTTTCCTGAGTACTGTGCTCATTGTTCTGCTTTGGGGCATTTGAAGGCCGGCTGTAGGATTTTGCACCCTAACCTTGATTTTTCGTCTCCTCCTAATTCTCTGGGTGCTTGTGTCCCTGTGGAAATTCTGTCGAATTTGGTGGTTAATTCTTTACCTGAACCCTCTTCTATTGTTGTTGCTCTTCCGGATCCTAAAATTATTGATTTGGTCTCGGAGAAGGATGTTGATGAGGTTGGGGTTAATGTTCCTTATGTTGTCATTTCTGAGGTCATTGGATGTGTTCCCCCTCTCTCTGCTGTAATTGATAGTAGCCCTATTCCGAATGCTAGAGATTCGGAACATGAGAATACTGGGTTGGATCAAGCCGTTATTTCTTCCGTGGAGTTGGTTGTGTCGACTGCTGTTCAAATTGTTTCTGTTGTTTCTAACCCTGCTGTTTTGCCTCTTGATGTGGAAACTCATTCTAATACTGGATATTTTGCTGCTCAGAATCCACGGGTTTGTGTTAGTGATGTGGGTGTTAAGAAATGTGGGGTCAATTTGGGGCCTGTTTTGTCTTTCCCTGTGCGTGCCACTTGCGGTTTGGTTGTTGAGCAGGTGGAACCTATTCGGAATCCTTTGCTTATAGAGAAGCCTGCTGGGTTGTCTCCTGTGGTGTCTTGTTCTCCAGTTATTTTGACTGGGGATGTTTCTACTTCAAATGGTGTCACTATTTTCGATCAATTAGTTGAAGTCCCGGTTAATTCAGGTGCTGAAATTGGTTATTCCTAACTCTTTTGTGGATGTGCCTGTGAAATTAATAGAGACAAATGCTATGGTTTATCATGTGGGTGATAATTCTGGGATGGATTTACATTTTCACCTTGATTTGCTTCACTGTTCGTCGGAAGCTGAATCCGATTCCTCTTCGGATCATGGTGGTGGTTCGGATCCTGGACATGATTTCAAAATGGTTCATGACTGTCCGGTTTTTGACGGTTCTCGTGGTAGACCTCGTGGGAGAGGACGTCGGGGTCGTTAGTTTTATTTCAAGCTGATTCGTCCGAATTTTTGGTTGGAGTTGGTTGTGACAGACGATGATGTGGCCGGGGCTCGCTCCTTGATGTTATGGCTCCTGACAACCTTTGGTGTTTATTCCTTGGCTGGTCGGCTGGTAGCGACGTTTATCACCAAATTGGAGGGTCGGTGCGTGGTTTCGGGAAGCTGGAAGCCTCGGCCAATTACTGAGCCTAGTTCGTCTGATTTATTGTATTTTCTTTTTTTTTTGCTTTTACTTTGAATTCAGCATCTTGTAACCTCTTTGTTTGTTTTTTAATATAATCTCTGTTTTTGTTAATATATATATATATATATATATATATATATATATATATATATATATATATATATATATATATATAAAAATATAAAAATATACTAAAAATTCATTTTGCAAAAATTTTCCTACCTTAGGTTGTTGGCTTAGAAAGACGAGGATTTTAGAGAGATAAAGTTGTGTTTGAGTGATTAATGTTTGTTTTTGGTTACCGGTCTAGTTCATGAAGTCCGGATTGAGGATGTTTCATTATACCTATCTTAGTTTCTAATAATGTGAGAATTTTAGAATTTTTTTGATTAAAATTATAAAAGTGTAGTGTTTAAAACAAACATAACTTCACATTTATTAAACTTTTATTTTATAATTTTTTGCATGTTATAGATACGAGTATTCTGGATATTTTAATATTTTCTTTGAAAATTTTTATAGGGTTGATTAGAAAGTACATTATTTTCTAAAATCTAAAAAGTAATTTTGGCCTAAAAAACAGTGTTGTGGTATATTTATGACTTCAAAATGATGTTATCAAGAATCCTTAATAATTAGGTATAGTTTGGAAAATGTGAATTTTTGCCCAGTCTATTAAATATTATGGCTGCTAGTGTGGCATTATATGATATTCTGCATTATGATTATTTTTATTTATTTTATTGAAATGCAATTATATGTGTTTATCTGCTTGTAATGGTTGATTATGTGGAGTTTTGGTGAGGAAGATCTATTTTGCTAAATGCATTTATGAGTCATAAGGCCTTGGAATTTTGAATATTTAATGTGCTAAGCATTTGAGAGTCATAAGGGCCTATTTTTTGTTATTCTAGCGCAATGAGTCATTTTGGTTTGATTTATGATATTTGTTTCTGTTGGTCTAAAGGCCTAAAAGAATCTGTTAAATTCTATTATGATATATAAATTGCTTGTTTATTTAAATTTGATGCAATGCTTATTTAATTCTAATTACTTGCCTGTACCACTCTATTTAGCACAATAACTTATTAATAATTGCTTTTAATTTAATTAAATGAATGTTGGTTAAGTATTAATATGACCAACTGAGTTGTATTGATTCACATCTATTTTATATTCTTCAAGATAATACAACGGTATGGAGCCATTTGAATTGTTGAAGTAGTATGATTTGATAGCCCATGTCTTTATAAGGATATTATGGTTTTCTATTTTTTGTGCAATAATGACTATTTTCTTCTTTGTTTCGTTGTTCTTGTCTATAGCCATACATTGCATTGTAGATATTTTGTTGTATATGCATTTTGAAGATAAATGGAAAGGAGAAATTGTGGATGAGCATTTTTTGTTTATTGAAAATTAATTAGTATTTCTATTGATTGTTAATAATTAAAGAAATCTATAAAGTTTTTTAAGTTTGACCTTGAGCTTGGTCCGTCACTATCTAACATGATATAACCTGTCTTGTTTGTGGGTTACATTAGATTGGATTTTGACCGACCCTTTTTGGTATTAGAGCAATGGTCTTGCAGAACAGATTTTAAATAAAGCTATAGGAATTGATCTATGGTTAAGTGAGATATTTATAGACATTGCTGGGCATTCATTCTATTTGTTTTCATGTGTATGTTATGTTTAACTATGTGGATTTTGTTTGCTTGTTTGATGGATCATCAAGACCCATATGATTGATGGGCGGAGTGTCAGTCAGACAATGCCAGAACAAGAATTACTCTTTTTGTTTGTTCTTATTTGATATCTTAGTTTGCTAGTTTAAAAGCACAGTTTATGTGAGAAGCTCAAAGCAGGATTTCTTCTATCAGGTTTGATGATGTGGACAGACACTTGCAAATGTTTCTAAGGTTGAATCCTTTGAAGTTTGAGGACGCTATTGAGCCCATGGAAGCAGAGGACTGGCTTATGAGATTGGAGAAGACTTTTGACGGAAATGACCTTTGTTGTTATTTTTGTTGGATGGGGAAGTTGAGCCCTGGTGGTTAGGCCAACTGGAAGAGAAGTTTTAAGGGAGGCTGACTTACTTGATTAGTTGGGAGTTCACTAATGTTTTAAGGACGTGATTTGTACACTCATATACACGGCAACGATGTAGGAGATGTTTTTTAGATTGATTCAGTTGAGTTGGACTATTATGCAGTAGGAGGCTCAGTTTACTGTCGTAGCTTGGTATGCTCTGCAATTAGTTAGTACTTTCGAGTATAAGTGTTACAGATTTTTGAGAGGGCTTCAAGACATTTTGAGGCAGTTGTTGGTTCTATTTTGTATTTTTGATTTCTCTTAGTTAGTGGGGAGAGCCCATTTGATTGAGGACAACATGATAGCTACTAAGTAGCAGTGAGACTTTAGTAGGAAGAGATTTAGTGGTGAGATTTCTAGTAATTAATTATTTGAAAAGAGGACCAGGTTAGGACTTGGAGAAGCTAGCTCAGATTCAGGCACTTGTTTATATTTTAACTGAACATGAGGTCTAAGATGCTCCATATGTGGTAACAATGTCTAAAGCCGTATTGACCCGAGAAGTTTGATGTGTTAGAATTATTGCATTTTTTTTCTACATGTGTTTGAGAATGTTCTATATGTATATGAATGTCTAATTTTGTTATGAAGTGTGTCCCAAGGGTGTGTGTGCATGGAACCTGAAACCTAGAATATGAAATCTTCCCTTGGGAGTGCCAGTCGTTAGGGTTGTCAATCCTGACATACGAGTAGAACACTAGTAGGAGGCGATACTGGCAACTCATAAAGAATATGAAATAGTCAGTAAAGCCTAAATTAAAAATCTTATCAGTCAAGAAGGTTAAGGTGGTTATTGCTTATGAAACTGTTGAATCCTTGGTGGGCAAAGGTTGCCCATGTCCCGCAGAATATGATCTAGTGAAATATCCAAAATGATATATTTTATCAAAATTGAATATATGTGTTGGTACTGAAAATCTCTGACAACATTTGGCTCAATTTAAGGCTACCTGTGGTAATATCTAGGGAAATGATGTCTTGTTACGATGGTATATTGAGTTACAAAATGACTTAGTTAAAACATTTGTGGAATTATAAACAATGTTTATTAGAATATTTGCCAGTGTAATAAAAAAAGTGACTATTATAGAATCTTCTCTCGAGAAGAGAAGAAAAGATGAGTTTGTCACTCGGTATATCACGAGGTGGCGAAATCTCAGCATGAAGTGTGAGTAACAGCTCACTGAAAAATATGATGTGGAGCTCTTAATGAGGAATATTAATGACCAAATGGCTCCCTATCTGATAATGACTACGATCAATACCTTCCAGAAATTGTTAGACCATGCAGAAAAATTTAAAAGACTGCCCAAACTTAGGAGTTTCAACTATAACTACGATAATAACTCTGGTGGACAGGGAAAACAAATTAGAATGTACGATTCAAAAAGGGATGAAGTAAATATTGCGTTCATTTGAGTTCACTTCTTATGTTGATAAGAAGGAGAAAGGAGAACCAACAAACACTCCTAAGACGATAAAACAAGCAAAGGAAAGACAATAGACCCCCACTCTTCCAGAGAAAATAAACAAACCGTATTCTTTTAAGAAAGAATGTATTAGAAAAAATTTTCAGCGTGCACTTAAAATCGATCTTCAAATACCAGAATCTCGTCGACCTAAGCAAACCGGCATGATCAATGATCCAAATTATTGCCCATATCATAGGATCATTAGTCATCCAATTGAAGATTGTTTTGTATTCAAAGATTGGGTTAAAAAAAGCTATCAAAATGGTGAACTCACTCTTTCAGATAATGTCTTTATTAATCCTATTAGGGAAAAGACCAATGTCATCTTTTCTATCGCATGTCAAGAGGCAAACGATGGTGGTAGAAAAGAGCCACAAGAAAAGGTGGTTGGGAAACCTTCTTCTCAAAGAAAACCAGATGAATGATGAATATCTTATTAACCATGAAAATGTATTCTTCAGAGAGTGCTTTAGAATTGGAAGTCGATTCGAGACTCTTCTCTTCAAAAAATTCAGTGTGCAAGAGTCCATTTCAAATAAAAAGAATCTTTAAAATACTTTAAAGATCATGGAGGAAAGAAGAATCTTGCATTAAAATCTTGAAGATCAAAGAAGTAAGGAAGCAGAATATTAGAATTCAAAAGTACATTAACTCCATTGAAGAGTATCATTAACCTCCTAGATGACATGTTAGGCTGGAGGAATATATGGCTAACCTACATCTTGACTTAGAGTCAGATGAAAAAGATAACATTCCTATAGAAACTTGCCGAGTCATAAGTTGCCGAGGTGGAAGGGCTGCAAGAGGACGTAATGCATCTCTTAATATCAATAGGGCTGATGTGAAATTTTTTTCTAAGGAAGCATGTTGTACGACATCACCATTTATTGATTTAGACGAGGAGTTTCATTTTCCTAATGGTAAGAATAACAATAAGAGTAAAATAACTCTTAAAGCTAAACGCTCAAGGCTTAGAAGAGCTTAGATTATGAAGATTCTAAAAATGTCTCAAATTTAAAAGAGTCTTATGCTAAGGGTAGTTCATTTGAAGAAGTGATACAGATCCAGCTAAGGAGTGGAAAACATGTTCTTCCTCTGTCACAAAAGAAGGTAAAAGATCAAGATAAGATTATTCAACTTAATGAAGCTGCTATGCCGTAGGACCCACCTAAGCCCAAGAAGATTGTAGATGTAATTGTTGATTATAATGTTTTGGCTAATCTCTGCAAGTTATCAGCATTGTTGAGTATTTATGATGCCTTCATCATGTCTACAGATATTTGTGAAAAACTCATTAAAACTTTACAAAATCTGAAACAATATGAGGCATTCTTTGCAGAGCAAAGTATGAAGGATGCTCTATATACTCAAAATATATCTGCAATCACCTTTGATGGTAATGATCTTCTCTTGGGTACAATAGAACACAATCGACCACTATGTTACTGAAAGAAGTAAGATTATTCAAGTAAATAGGATTTTTATTGATCCTAGCTCCTCGGT
This sequence comes from Dendrobium huoshanense, assembly GCA_016618105.1. Taxonomy (NCBI): domain Eukaryota; kingdom Viridiplantae; phylum Streptophyta; class Magnoliopsida; order Asparagales; family Orchidaceae; genus Dendrobium; species Dendrobium huoshanense. The sequence goes on from CM028342.1 coordinate 17,582,855, forward strand.
CAATCTAATGAGTCTTAAGACACTCAAAGGATTAGCTCTTGATGTACAATGTCTGAATAAAAGTACAATATTCCTCCAAGAGTTCATGAACAAGGACGAAGAACCTTGGGATCCCTTATATTACCCCTATATTTTGGGGAACTTTATACAGAGGCCCAACTCCATAACAAAGAAGTTAAAGAAAATCTCAATCTCTTTGATGGGAGAATTGCTCGAATTGGCGGTCAAATTGGTGAATCGGAGAACCGGCTCCAGTTTTTCATAACCGCACGGTTTAAGAAAAGTGAAATCCGAGCCATTGGATTTTGATCAAGTGGTTTAGATTAAAAAAATGATCATATTTCAATATGGTTACTTCGGGTTCCCGTAAGCCCTCATTTCTTCATTCGCATGAAGGTCGCTGCTCCTGTTCCTTCCTCTTCGGTCGACATTTCCTCTTCGTTTGTGAGCTCGATGAGAGCCTACAAGCCTTGGACCAATGAAGTTCCTACGAACACATCTACTGTCCCTGTTCCTCTCCCATTCCTTCCTCTCCGCTCGACATCCTCTTCGTAAATTTTTTTGTAAACCTAATTTTTATGTCTTGTTTTTTTTTTTTTTCCCCTATGATTCTCTTTTGTAGATCTTGAAAGTGTAACTAATATCGTTTGCAACATTTGTGGATAGTTTGCATTGAATTTTCTATAGTATTTGTTGATGTTCATTTAGATCTCTAATATTTAAATCTTTGGCCCAGTATTGTTAATAGTTAGATGTGGTTGTCTTATGGTAGATTGTAGATTGTGAATGTGTTGCTTGTTAGAAATTTGTAGATTGTGAATGCATTTCTTATTCTTTATTAGAGGTTGTAAAATGCTAATTTTATCATATACAAATTATTTTCCTATTGTATTAGAGGTTGTAAAATACCATTTTATTAATTTTTAATAATATTATTTATTATGTCCTTTGGTTCGACCGGTCTAACCATAAACCTCTTCTTCTTCCGGTTCGTTGTTCGATCCAGTTTTTACAACCTTCCAAATATCCTCAAATACTATAAAAATGATACCCATACCGGTGGTGCAAGTTAAAACTTTGACTGCGTCATCAAGCACAAGTGTAGAAATTTTAAAAACTTTCTCTATTCCCCAAGGAGAGATCACAATGAATGCATGATCCATTTTACAAATCAAACGGATGTCAAATCACAACCCTCTTGGATTAGAATGGGAGAATGATAATTGGGAAGACTAAGTTATGTTACAAATTATTCCTCAATATTTTTCATCCTATCTAAGAAAGCTTATAAATGTCGTTTTAGAGAAAACAAGTAAACAAGCTCACTATTTCAGAAACCTCTGGAATGGGAAACATGCTCAAACACCTGTTGGGTATGAAAAATTATAACTTCGAGTCTTGGATATGTTTAATCTTCACACCTTACACGACGATCCATTTGCTATAATATCTCAGACAAAGACAAAGGTCCCCCTGAGTTTGAAAATGAGAATGAAGATCTGATTGCTGACCTAAAAAAAGCTCCGAAAGAGTTTTGAAAGGGTGGTCAAGCTACTGTAGACGAGCTCAAAGAAGTAAGTATGTGTATAGAAGAATATCTCAACCTCTTGAGATAAGTTAAAGTAGATAATGTGATGAAATTCTTTAAGGATCATATTGTCTATTGATTTGGGGTGCCACATCGAATCATATCAGACAATGGCATGACCTTTAAGAGTGCTGAAATCTACCAATTTATTAAGTGACATAAAATAGATTGACACTATTATTCAATGTTCAATCCAAAGGCCAATGGCTTGGCTGAAGCCTTTAATAAAATTTTATTAAAATTACTCAAGAAAATTCTCTCTAAAAGTAAGAGAGAATGATATGATAAACTGATAGAAGCTTTCTGGGCATATTGTACTACTTATAAAACTTTTTCACAAGCTACCCGATACTAATTTTTGGAACAAAAATAATATTGCATCGAAATTAAATTACCATCATTTCGTATTGCTATATAATATGGGTTCTCCAAAGGAGAAAACGATCACTTAAGACTCAAGGAGCTCAAAGCCTTAAACGAAGTTTGACTTCAAGCCCAATAAAGCCTGGAAACCTTTTAAGGCAAGAATGGCTAGGGCTCATGATCAAATGATTCGTCCTATAAGCTTTAAGGAGGGATAATTTGTTCTCGTTCGTCGAAGACCTTCAATCCCTCACTGTTGTCTCGGTGATAAATTTGAGCATATTTGGGAAGGACCCTTTATTATTGAGAACGTATTTGAAGGAGCTTATCATCTCATAGACCTAACAGGTCAAATGCTTATGTCACCAATCAATGGCCAATATTGGTATATATGCATGCACAATCATAATCTTAAGGGTCAAGCTGCTTTGATCAATCTAAAATATTGATACTAAATGTCAAAATATATTTTTAACAAGTCAAAGTACCGAACTTTTATTAAATTTTCATGCTCATAAATCTAAGGGTCAAGCTACATTGATCAATCTAAAGGATTGAGGCTAAATATCAAATTATATGTTCAACAAATTTAAGGACCGAACCTTTATAAAAATTTAATGCACATAAATCTAAGGGTCAAGCTATTTTGATTAATCTAAATGATTGAGACTAAATATCAAAATATATGTTCAATAAGTCTAGAGGCCGAACCTTTAAATTTTGTCCTCCTAAACCTAAGAGTCGAAACACTTTAACAAGTTTAAATGACTAAAAGTTTAAATATCAATTATCAGCAAAACAAAAAGTGGAAGGAATATAATTACTAAAATACATGTATACTCACTAGAAATATGCCATAGAAGCTATCAAAGTCTGAATTGAATGTTGTCTATCTACTGTCTAACCCTAATCAATTGATCCTGCAACATCATCCAACTCTTCTAAGCAATGTTGAACAGATGATGTGCTAGATAAAATTCTTCAATTAATAAAAATAAGGCCTGCTCTAAGTTGTCAACCTCAATGGCTATCCAAGAAAACTTCTCCTCAGCATGAGTTGTCGCTTGGATCGCTAAGCGTCTCTCCAAAAGAGCCTTTTCCCTTCGCTTCAAAGATTTAAGCTTGGCTAAAATCTGTTCGCTTGAGACAAATGACGTTAGGCACAAACCCTACTTTTCAGGCTTAGTGTTCCATTTTCCTTAAGGTAAATTGATTTTTAATTAACTAGATTTTCCTCGATGTTCATATCAAGGTTTATTTAGATTTTTGTCCTTACCTCCTATGAGCGCAAGCTCTTATAGTTGATTATCCCTCATTCTTTGTAGGAGAGAATTCTAGATTAAGGATGAATCATTTTAGCATAAGTTTGAAATTTATGTTTTATTCTCGTTTTTAGGGGAATGTGGGTAGACTCAATCAAGATCCTATGATTTTGTCATCCTGCAAAATATCGCAGATCTCAATATACCAATATTAACAAATAATTGGTTGCAGCGTCCAAAGAATCTGATTAATAGTTATAAGTTGTCTTCTCTAAAAGAGCCCAAGTAAATTGAGGTGGTTGGATGTTGGTTTTAGTTTTGTTGTAATTTAAGTTTAGGGGTTTATATCTGTTAGAATGATTTGTTTAGTTTGGGGCTTATTTCCCCTCTCAAGAATTGCATGGTAATTTTGTTTAGGATGGAACTTATGGCTATGCTTAGGAGTTGTTTGATAATTTAGTTTAGGATGAGACTTATGGCTATGCTTAAGAGTTATCTGATTACTTGATTTGGGATGGAGCTTATTGCTTCGCTTAGGAGTTGCTCTGGTGATTTAGATTTAGGGTGGGGCTTATGGCTCCACTTAGGACTTGTCCATAGTTTAAGTTTATGAAATGTCTTACTGTTTCTATTAGAAGTTGGTTGTAGTTTAAGTTTGTGATAAGTTTTACTGCTTCTATTAAAGTTTTTTATTTTTATTTAGGGTTTGTCACTTCACTTAGAAGTTTCCCTAACACATTAGTTAAAGTAGGTCTTATTGTTTCTATTGGAAGTTTCATGGTAATTTTTTTTGGGATATGTCTTACTGCTTCTATTAAAAGTTGCTTGTTAATTTAGATTCAGTTTGAATTTGATTTATGATGTGCTACATCATTTAGAAGTTTACCTAACAAATTGATTAAATAGATCATATTATTTCCATTGAAAGTTGCCTGAGAGTTCAGGTTTGAGTTTAGCGTCAATTATTTCACTTACAAATTTCCCCAATAAATTGATTAAGAACAGATCTTACTACTTCGTTTAGAAGTAGCCTACACTTTTGATTTGGGGTTTATCTAGGTTTTATTACTTTGCTAAGATGGTTCCCTAACAAATTGGTTAGGAATAGCTCTTATTGTTTCTCTTGGAAGTTGCTTGTTGGTTTTTATTTAGTTTGAACTTAGAAATAGTTACTTTGGTTTCACTTTCTCTTGGTTCAATAGCTTTTCTTTTGCCTTGCACTACTGTTTTAGCTTCAGTACATTGACTTTTTTCCTTTAGCACTGCTAAATTTGGTTTTGTTTTTCTGTTTTGCAGTTGTTTGGAGCTCGCACAATTCGAGCTTGTTTGAGTTTGAATTTAGTTGAGTGTGAGTTAATTTAGAGTTTTGTTTAAGTTTTAGGCTTCGTTTGTGACGGCTTTTTTTATTGTTTCTTAAAGTAAATTTTTAATCTAAAAATTTAATTTTTGTACTAAAAAGTTGCCTTATGAAGCAGAAAGAAAGCCGTCCCAAACGAAGCCTTAGTTTGAGTTTTGAGTTTAATTTGTGTTTTGAGTTATTTGTACTGTTATACTGGAAATGATTTTTAGGGCTGCAAACGAACCGAGCCGAGCCGAGTATGTGAGTGTTCATGTTTGTGTTTGTTTAACATTAGCTTGTTCATGTTTGGTTCGTGTTTGATTCGAGCTTTATTATTTGTGTTCATGTTTGGTTCATTTAATTTAAGGGTGTTCATGTTTGGTTCATGTTTGGTTCATGTTCGTTTGTTTAGTGCTTATCGAGCTTTAAACAAGCTATGTTCATGAACATATTTCGCAAACAATCTGTTGAACAAGCAAACCTTAAATTTGTTCATGAACATCCTAAACAAACAATCTAACAAATATAGACAAATATGAAATGTTTATTGTTATTAATAAAAAATAATTATATTATTATGTTATAATTAAAGTTTTTATATTATGTATATTTATCAATTTTATAATAACATATTATTTAAGTTTTTATCGAGCTATTTTAATCGAACCCGAATAAAGCTTTTTATCGATCTTGTTCATGAACATCAACTGATGTTGTTCGCGAACATAAATGAGTTGAACGCATTAGTGTTCAAGCTTGTTTATTTAAGAATCGAGTATTTAAAATATTGTTCAAGTTTGTTTGTTAGTTAATTAAACGATCACGAACGAGCTTTAATCGAACCGAACAACGAGTAGTTCGTCGATCGTTTGGTTCGCTTGCAGCCCTAATGATTTTAGTGTAAACATTATCCTTTTGTTTTTGTGTTTTGTTTTTTTGATTTTTTTTAGTTTATTGCATTTTTATTGATTAATTAATTAATTAACTTAAAAAGATTTATTATGTTTTAAATAATTAAATAATTATTTTCAAGTTTAATATGTTTTATTTCAATTTAATTTACTAATTAATTAATTAAAATATTTTCATGATTATTTAATTAAATTAATCAATTTTTTTTTAATTTTACATGAAATTAAAATTTTAATTGCGAATAAACACTCCTGTAGTAGATTTGTACAGTTATGTGCAGTTAGAGAGGAGGCAGAAAGAAAATGATGGTGAAATCTTTGGGTAGTATTTATTTTGAAATTTAATTTACCTTGTAAAAATTTGACCTGGAATTTATTCCTTAAAACTCTCCAATTGAGTGGCCCTAGCATTAATTTTTGGAGTCCAATTTGAATAAAACCCCTTGTTTTATATTGTTGAGCATACCTAATATTTTTTAGGTTTATTTAGATATTTCAAAATTATTATGCTTAAGACAGTGTTTAAGTTTTCTTACATTTTTTTAATACTATAAATAGCAATGAAATTTGAACTCATGATGCTAACACTTAGCATTGTTAGGGCTTCTATTTGCTGGGAAATTATTGGGTTCGGACACCGAATGATGTTTGGAGCCCAATGAAAATGTGCCACATCACCTCCTACTTGGTACTGAGCTCGATACTTCATAGTACCGAGTAATACTGAGTTCGACATTGCTCAATACCGAGCTCAATACTGCTTGGTATTGTGAAGTACCGAACTCAGTACTTCACAGTACTGAGTTCAGTATTACTCGGTACTGTGAAGTACCGAGCGGTAAGATGTGTTCCGAACCCAATAATCTCTTGCTCTGCTCTTTTGCTCAACACACCGATGCATAATATATATATATATATATATATATATATATATATATATATATATATATATATATATATATATTAAATAACAGTTTAGATAGGATAATACAATTTTTTTTTAATTTTTAATATAATGAATTACTCATATTGAATAAGTTCTAGAATGAGTAGGTAGAATAAGGTCAAGGGCACTTCAATTTTGAAAATTGCTTGAGTACAATATTTTTTGGCATCAACAATTGTATGTTATTGATTTTTTTTTTCAATGATTGATGTCCATTTAAGTCAACCGCCTTAATTTTCATTTTGGTCCTACAATCAAAATTTTTGGTAGGGCAAGTTAAATTTTTTTATCGATAGGATTAGAGCCTCTGTACATTGGGGAAAATTATTACTTGTGGAGTTTAGACGCTTCCCGAAGTCAATCCGGATGGGCACGTCACCCAATACACAGTGCATTGAGTGATGTGGCAAGTCCGGATTGTATTTCGGACGCATCTGAATTCCGCATGTAATAATCTCTCGTACATAGGGTAGTTTGTATATTTCAAATTAATTTTTTTTCATCTCGTGAAGAGAATATTCGTGCCAAACATATTTTGTGGTCCCTATACCATGATCTTCAAATATTCATGCTAAACATGTTGTATGGTCCCTATACCACGATCTTTCAAATATAAGTTAATTAAAACAACTTATGGGTAGAATTTCAACTACTTTAATAAATTTTTTTTTAAACAAAACCCCGAAGAGGGGCCTACGAGTAAAAATAACAAATGGTTACAAACTCTTTAAGGATCTAAATCCCAACTGAATAACAAAAAACTGTAGTTAAAGTAAGACAAACTAAGCCTAAGATCCGACTAAAACAAGATTATATTCCCAAATTGATAAATAAAAAAAACCAAAAAATAGCCCAACATAGGCTCAACAAAAACGTAGAAGAGAGTAACAACATAGCTCAAAGTGAAGAAGTCGAGCACCCACTGGACTCAATAATGAGGCCATGCACACCCACCCCCAAGCCAAATAAGGGCCATCCATTATAGGCCACAAACCATGAACCAACACCAAACAACAATGAGGAATGATCACCAAGTTTGCCAATAAGCAAGGCGTAGGGAGATGGCACACAGAAACCTCCTCATCATTGTTCGAACCCCAATAGAAGAAAGAAAAGACAACCACCAACCCAACATACATAATGAAAAAACAGACAGCAGCTAGCCGTAGATGAACCATTCTAAAAGAAAAAAAACTAGCATCCAACCCACATCTAAAAGGAATAAAGACTTCTTCTTTGATTTATGCTTTTTATGCTTCCTTTTCTTTGTAAAAAAATCAACGTCATCAATTTGAAGAATACTTAGATCAAAGTTATCCCTAGAGTTTAATTATTCTCACTAAATTCATCTCAATCAGTAGAGTAAATGTCATAATTTAACCAGTCTCCATGTATAACCTCATAATCCCTCGCATTACAAGTTAGGTAAGCTATCAAAGCATCATTGGAAAGAACATATATGGGAACATCAATGGCACCCAAATTTTTTGTCATAGGATCATCATCATTAGGTAAAGAAGCACACAATCGAGATGGCGTATCCAAAGAATTAGCCCTCTCACTACAATTAAAAGGCAAAATCCCATCCGCAATTGAAACACAGACACGGTCCTCATGGTCGAAAGGGATAGAATCATTAGAAAACTCAGTTTCACCATCACTAACATTAACATTGGAATCAAGAGAAACAATGCAACTAGCTACCACATTTAGTAAGCAATGATTAGGCTTACAAGCCTCAACACCATCCTCATTAATACCATAGGAAGGAGCCTTACAAGCTATTACCAAAGGAAGGAGCAACTGGCAAAGAAATAGACAATGAAACATAACTTCAATTAATAACATGCATAGGAGGATTAAGCAGAACATCAGCCTCTTGCACATGAACCATTACCTCAATACTGTCATCAAACAAACCATCAGTGGAAACCATAAGCTTAGGAGAGTGTGCAACCTCATTAATCTCAGGAGACACCACAGAAGTTACCCCAGGAATGAGCAAACTCAAACTACCACCATCAACACTGCTTCTTAAATGACCTGCTCCAACATCAACTACCTCCTTGAAAAGAAATCCACAACACTCTCATTATTTGCAAGAAGTTTAGAAGGAGGAATGGTGTTTAGGGAACAAAATTCCAACTTCGAATGGCCAATAGATTTATCGTGTGAGCAATAAGAAGGAAATTCTTCCATGATAATAGCTTGAACATAACCCAAATTTTTAGGACCAACCCGCACCCGGTTCGAATAGTGTTTGGTCACATCCAGCTCAATTAGAACTCGAGCAATAGACGAGCTAGAACTACAAGCAGTAGCATGGTCGGGTTTAAGAGGCCGGCCAAAGAGGGAACCTAATCCATTAAGGATATGGGGTGAAAAGCTAAGGTTTAAGATGGGGGAAAGATACCCAAATGAGAATTATGGGAGATTCCACCTCAACATCAAACATGGGAGACCACTTAAAAATCTTTATATAGTAATTGTTCACAAAATAAGACTGATGAGCAAACACCCTACAATAATCCAAATCATTAACCAATTTAATCAGAACATGCCTCATATTGAGAATGGTCACATAAACTTCACTAATAAGTTTCAGATTGAAAAAAAAATTACGAATTGCCTCAAGTGACGGACATCGAGCCGAAAATTTATCAACAAGGGCGAAGTCAAAGGGTGCAACAAGAGCTAAGATTTTTCCTTCCGAAATCCAGCGACGGCATACCGCGATGTGAAGTGATTTTCAGCTCAGAAAAACTCGAAGAATGAGAGTCATTATATAAAGCATCTTTGAAGGAACGTGAGGAAGTTATACCCTTAAGGAAACCAGGATCAACAAGATGACGAGCCATAATCACAACCAAAGAAAAATGCACAACATAAAACCAAGAAGGGACAAGGCGAAATCCGTGAGAGGAAAACTTCCCTAAGGATAGGAAGACGACGGAAGGCTGGGATGAGGCTCCAAGCGCGAAGCCCTAGCCGCGCCCTAGAAAAGTCAGGAGCAGAGCGAAGCCATAGCAAAAAAAATAGCACGACTATAATAAAGTTTTAACTTAAAAATGAGCATGTATTAGGCATGAGGATGATCACATAGAATTTGTATTGGCTGAAATGGCTATCATATATGCTATCTACTTTACTATATGCAATTGCATTTTGTACAATTGTAATATTGTCATTATTGAGAATATTCCTTTTTATTGTTTTCCTCTCTTATCTATATGTAGGTATGTATATACTTATGTTAAATGAAAATTTTGATTTATTGTTTTAAAATATATTCTCCGATATTAATATTCATCTAGAGAGCAAATTGTTGAAGCTATTAATAATTATAGTCAGATTTGGTTAATAATATTGATTGCATAATGGACAAAGTTGAAAAGGGTTATTATATCTACTTTGTTATAATTAAAAGCACGGCTAAATCATTAGAAAACCTAATATATTTTCTTATTATTCCTAAAAGAAAGATGAAGAACATCTATTTGATATACTTAATGCATGCTAAATCATCTTTAAAGATATTTAGTCTTGTATTACTCTAAATAGCCAATTGATAAGATAAATATATGATATGTTTGGGATGATTGTAGATCTTTATTGAGGTGGTTGGAAGTAATTGTGAAGAAAGTTGATGTAAAAAGCAGCTTCTATAACCAAAAAAGTACTAGCCAAATAATAAGAAAGTTATCTTAAATAGACATGAAGGCTTCATTTGACTTTTTTCTGCTTCTTAAAGTAGCTTTATAGTATAAAAATTTAATTTTTAAACTAAAAAATTGTTTTAAGAAGAAAAAAAAAGCCGTCTCAAACGAAGCCTAAGTGATGTTGACTAAGGAACTCCTAGCTCTTAAGGTCAAGTAAATGTTGGTAATATTCATGCACAAAAAAAAAAAAGTCATATATCTTGATATTAAAATTATGGTATGTGTTGTTTGAAAATGATTATATGATTTCTTGAAACATCTGGTATAGGCTTTGTTTGTGAATTTTTTTATGCTTTATAAAGTAAATTTTTAGTACAAAAAAACTCTAATATAAGAAATTTTTATATTAGTAATATACTTTAGAAAGTAGTAAGAAAGTTGTCTCAAATGAAACCCTAATAAGTTGCTTTCTAAAAACCTCATCAACACGAGTTTTGATATTTCATATAAATATTCTCAAACCTCATAATTTTGTTTTCAAAATTATTAAGAATATTTAAAATTTCTTTTGTTTAGTAAATCAAAATTAGAAACATATTATAGGCACAAATGCCTTTAAAATCTAATGCAAATGTTGGCACATTTAGTATGTTTCTTAAAATAATTATAAATATTTTAATTTTTTCCTTATCAAGTTTGAATCATAGATGAGTAATTATCATATAATGATATTATGTAAAAAAAAAAAAAATCAAATGATCAAAATGAAAATAGGAGGGTGCTATTTTGCAAATAGTTATTATTTGGATATGTATGTAAATTTTTTTTTGAATATGGGCTCTATTCACCATAATTTTATAATTTGTTAAGCATGGAAAAAAAAAAAAAAACTAAAATGCATTAATAATAAATATAATTTAATTCTAAGAACTAATTTGAAATAATTTGGATAAAGATCAATAACTAAATTTGGATGGAGAAAAAATAACATAGGGTGAAATGATTTGTAGCAAAATGGTTTGAAGAATATATATATATTTTTCAAGATCATGTATTTGAGCTATATGCTTTTCTATTTATCGCTCACCAATTCAAAAGAAATTAAGTGAATTGAAGATAAGCAAATCAATGATTTGAAGAAGATGAGAAGAAAAAAAGATGAACAAAAAGGAAAATGTCCAAAGAACAGAAGAATCATTGAGTCACATAGCTCTTTATTTGTTTGAGATAATTTTTTTATTGTTTTATACATTAATTTTCTAGTACATTTTTTTTTTAATTTAAAAACTTTATATATATTAAGAAGCTGCTTTAGAAAACAGTAAGAAAGTTGTTTCAAATGAAATCTTTTGACAAAAGTTTAAGATTAATTGCAATGCTCTTGGCCAATGCTCTTGGTAGAGACTTTAGTGCTTCCCCAGCTCAAGCAAGGCCTCACCACTAATGAGCTACATCAATGAATATGGGTGTTAAAATGGGTCTTAGGGTCAGGTTCAGGTCCAACCCAAATTTCAATGAATGTCAAGAATTGACTGCTATAGCTGGGAGGGCATGACATGTGCTAAATTTAGACGGGTCATGGGTGTCGACCTAAACAATTATTTCATCACTTTTACAATTATTTGTAACCTCTTCAATCCCACTTCTTTACACACCCTCATATTTTTCAACAACAAAATATCCATTACACATTTCAGTTGGAACCAATTATCGAATTTTTCATGGCTCAATATTTTCTTTATCAGATTTATTAGGATATTTAACTTTGGTATCTCTCGCTTGACGAAGTAAACTTCTTTGGAGCCCTTAGTGTCTATCTAATGGCTAGCCCTAATCGGAAGTTAATGGGCTTTGATTAATTTTATGTACATTATAATTAGATGGTTTGTATAATATCAACAACATCAATTCTGAATATGCATTGTTGTAGATGATTCTGATATTGTTGATAAAGCCCTCGTCTGCTTTTATTCATTTTTATGTCTAAAAGATAAGCTGCGTTATCGTTATCCTCGTGGTGAATCATATCTTGAGGTCATACAAAGGTAATGGTTATAAGAGCTTATTTTTCATTTCCTTTTCAACCTAATGAAAATTTGTCTGGTTCTTGCTATTTCATTCCATGCATGATGGATCAATATTTAAATACAATATACATAGGCACTTGATGAAGCATATCAATGTCCTCAATGAAGAGTTTTACCATGCATGATGCATCAACTATTTTGAAAAATCTATTAACAAGCACTAAAGTCATATGAAAATAGACTTTGAAGGATATTTTTTCAAATAAAAATATGGGGAATATTTGATTAAATATCCTTATTATGGATGATATAAAATCAAAATTTCATGATTATACACAATTAAATCATTAAATTATTCTACTTAAAAAATTATCATGATTTGCCTTATTACATGATTCATCTAGGTGATGTGGAGATATACACATTTTTAGTTTTTTTCATTGATATTTTGTTACTTCATCTTTTAAATTTTAATGTAATATTAAATAAATCTAATCAATGATGTTAATATTAGCTATTTATTAATAGTTTATTAAGAATTTTAAAAATTATTAGTACTTTCTTAGCAAGTATGAGTAATTTTTAGTATTATTTTACAAAGTATTGATTGTTTTTATTAGTATTGAGAACACAAAGACAATACAATTAACTAAGAGAGCTAAGTAGTGAATCAAAACACTACCAATGTTCAGAGTAAATGACAATTGCATCAATACAATTCTAAAATGAGAGAGTTTATGAAAAAATCAGTCATCACACAGATTAAAATTGAGAATTTATAGAGGTTCAGTTGAAACCAATCTATATCCACTATAACATAAAAGAAAAATTTCCTCAATATAATTATGTGAGCTCATCATCAAAAGAATTTGATAGAATCCAATCAAAATTTGAGCCAAAAAGGGAAGGTTGAATGAATTAAGGCTTCATTTGAGATAACTTTCTTGCTACTTCTTAAAGAAACTTTTTAATACACAAATTAAAATTATTGTACTACAAAGTTGCTTTAAGAAACAGTAAGAAAACGTAAGGCTTCGTTTGACAGTTTTCTTACTGTTTTTTAAGAAATTTTTTAGTACAAAAATTTTTTGAACTCAAATTTTTTTTTACTAAAAAATTGCTTCAGAAAACAGTGAGAAAGCTCCATTGTTGCAGTGTTAATGTTTCAAAGATGACCTAGAAAAATGATAAATTCCTAATTTTGCATTGATCTTGCTACTGATTGTGTTGCAAATATGGGATTTAGCTAGTTGTTTGCGGCTGATATGGATCAGAGCGATCGCAAAGAGTTGCATGATATCATATGACTGCATTTTGAGTTCATACAACCAACAAATACACAATAAATGCAGCCAACTCTTACAAATACACAATACCATCATTTGGCTCATCATATAGGAAAATCATGACCTTATTAGTTATTAACACTTCTTGCTAAAAAAAAAAGAAAGATTTATAGTATGTATGTACATATCTAGCTCTAAATTCTTATATTTGCTTCTATAACACTATAATGTCTAAGGCTTTGTTTGGGACGGCTTTCTTACTGCTTCTTAGAGCAGCTTTTTTGTTAAAAAATTTTAAGAAGCAGTAAGAAAGCTGTCCCAAACGAAGTTTAACGAAGTTTAAACTTTGTTTGGGACAGCTTTCTTACTGCTTCTTAAAGCAGCTTTCTAGTATAAAAGTTAAAATTTTGTGCTATAAAGCTGCTTTAAGAAGCAGTAAGAATGCTGTCCCAAATGAAGCCTAAATCTCATAAAAACATCTACATTAAAAGCAAAATTTTAATTTAGATAAATTAATATTAGTGATATTTTTGGGTGATTTAAGGATCACAATGTTATATAAGTAAATATAGCAATTTAAGCTGTAGATATATAAATAAATAAATAAATAAGTAATAGTGATATCTATGTAAATCCCCCATAAACAAAATGGATAAATAGTGATATCACCAAAGAAGATATTTTTCAAAAATAAATAAGGCAGCAAAAACTGATAATGTAGATCGTATTTTCGGAGCCATTAAGCATAATAAAGAAAGCATATAGAGAAGCAAAAATTCTACCATAAAATACTCACAAAAATATCATATTTACAGAAGTAATGATACTTGCACCTTATGATACATAATGGTGAGTGTCCTTATCTTCGTAAAAGCAAGAATGTACGTGGCGGCTTTTTTTGCTCCTTTATAAGATCTTCAGAAACAAAACTTCTGTAGCTGCGAACATAAAATGCTTTAGAATGTTATAATTCAACGACCTTCCATTAAAGGGAAATGAATAGGGTGGAGTCTTACCCTAAACTTGGCCTCTTGTTGTCCATCAATGTACGCAAGTAGTTCTTCCTGTCTAATAAGAGCTTCATGCAAAATCTGTTCGACAAATAAATGCTATGATAAGCTTAAAATGTGTATGTACCTATGAAAAAGTAGTAGTCTATGGTTTCGTTTGGTTTCTTTACCTTTTTCATTTCAAAAATATCAATCGAAGAAATGGAGGTTTTAAACGGAGAAGCTACTACTATAATGCTTCTCAAAACAGTAAATAAATGAAGTTTCTGGAAAAGATTGCGTCACATTCAAACAACGAAAAATTAGAAATTATGCCATCTTGAAACGGAAAAGGTAAAATTATTCCATCTCAAACGAGACCTAAAAGATAGGAAGGAACTTATGTGCAAGATCTATTGAATCACCAAACAAAATAGTTTGAAAAATATGAGAGATGAAAAAGAAGCATTATCATTTTTGTTGACCCTATAAATCTCAACATTGATCATATGTGTTATGATTCTCATTAGTGATTTAATGATAACAAATCTTATGTGAAGTCATATTACAATTTGGTAATTTACAAGTTATTTCTTTAACAACCATGAAGATGATGACCTTGTGCATTAAGCAACTTGAATAGGAGCTCAAGATGGATAACCCAACATGTTCAAAGATGTAATAAAGCTTATATCTTGGTGTGTTGTGTTTACGATTTCAACTTTTTTTTATTGTTTTTTTATGGAGAGAAGCCTATCATATATATTTTATTTAAGATAACGTGGGCACAAACCCTTGTAAGAATCAAAAGAATTCCTTCCTCTAACATCATAAATCAGGTTATGAAATAAATACATTTGAAATGATTTTTATTGATTTGTATTATCAATTACTGTTAAATAAATATAAGTAATATTAAATTAAATAACTTATTAAGCATTTTTTCGAATAGATGCTTATAAGAATTGTTTGGAAATCAGTTACTAGTGGGCCCCTTTCTCCTCCTTCCTTCTGATAAGGATTTTTACACATGACAATACAAGCAGTTGGAAAAAGGAAGGTTCGGCTGTGCAGTTTTGCAATTTTTCCTGTAGCAGCAATCGTCACAGTGCAGAAATCACTGCAGCACAGTTCGCTACAGTTCCGCGGGTACTGTAGATCAGTTCGACATTGTGTATTCTGGACGGTAGAGCAGTTTCACGCAAGCCTTATGAGTGCAAAAAAATTCGGATAATGCCTGTAGCTAAAAAAAAAAAAAAAAATCGCTGTTTTGTTCCTGTAGCAATAGGCAGAACAAGGCTTTTTTTCATGTAGCTTTGGTCGGTGCAATTCAGTGCAGTTCGCAGGAAGCCTTTGTAAAGAAAATCGGCACATGCAAGGAGGGGAATTGGCATAGTACAGGGCGTAATGGCAAAGGAATAATGAGGCTGTTTGGCTTTGTGTGTAAGAACAATTTCAATGAGAGAATTGTGGTTGTCGAAGATCTCTAACATTGAGGAAAATTGCTTCTTAGTGGAGTAAGAAACCAAAAGAATTTTTCTGTCATAAGTAAAGTGTGACCAATTTAAAAGAAGAAGAGAAGGGAGAGAAGAAAATTGAGAGAAGACGAAAGAAGTAAGCAAATTGTTTGTATGATAATGTTTGTAGCTGTCTTTCAGATTTTTTGAAATGTTGATAAAAGTTCTTAAAGCAAATATACCAATTATATTGTAGGATTATTCATATATTTATGCAGAAAGAAGGTTTTGAGTTAGTATATCAAAGGAGAAGACTGCCTGGTGTAGGTTTGGAAGAGAGCACTCATCAAGGAGGTAAGTTGTGTTAAGTTTAGTTCACCAATGCCGTCATTATTGATTCTGCATATATCTATAATGCTTTATGAATATTCCAATAATGATAATGAATATATTACAAAGTTGTTCTGTATGATGGATCACTGGCATACATGTATTAGTGCAGTTTAAAATAAGATGTATAATGATGAGTCAAAGGTTTTCATAATTGATATTAAATTGAAAGGAAATAAGGAATTCATTAAAGTTCATATTGAAAAAAGTATTCTAGCATGCAATTAGTGTAAGATATAGAAGATACAAACTCTTACAGAATATTATATATTGGAAGTCATGTATAATTTATGAATATGCGAAGTATATGGAATATCAAATTCAAGTAAAGAATGACTATTCTATGATATGATGTCTGCAATATCAGGTGGACAAAAAGACCCAAATATAAAACCTGTATTTTATATGGGGCAAAAGGGATCCCAAATGAAATGAATACTGCATAGCAGGTGGGGCAAAAGGGACCCATAAAGAGGCAAAATATATCTCGATGTAATTCAATGGTGATAATGCCAGATTTACCTGGGTTTCATTGAATATGATTATAAAAGTATAACCAAGTCTTTTACTGGATGAATTTGATATTCAATGTAAACTTCGAAAGAAGTCAAGACTAATGTTAATGATGATCTTATGATATTTTACAAGTAAAGATAAGTTTAGTCAAAGATGATTTTAATGATTTGATTTATTACAGTTATTATATTTTAATTGTTAATTAACTTACAAAGCTTATTAAGCCTCAGAACTCATCAATATTTTCTTACTGGCTGTTGTTATAGGAAAAGAAAAGAAAAGATCAGAGACGACTAAATGCAAGTATTTAAACGTTTCATGTTAGTTTTAAATCTATTTGTAAGACTAAGTTTAAGGTATATGAACCTTCTAAAGAAGTGTTACTTTAAATTTTTGTAGTGGCTCTGTAAGTATCTTATGTTGAAACATAAAGTTATTAGTTGCTTCCGTTTGATGAGATGTATGAGAATTGAACTGTGAGATGTTTTATAAACATTATCAAAAGTGCAAAAGTATCGTATGATTAAATAAATGAAAAGTCTATGTTTGTAATACTCCATGTACTGTTAAAGAGTACTGGGGTGTTACACTTAAATGATTAACCATTGAAAACATTATCTCCTCATTCCACATGTTAAACGGTTGCTTACTTTCATTTATAGATAGGCTCATGGGACTTTGTAAAGGTATACAAAACCTTTACTTTGATGCCTAAATTACTGCCAAAAGAAAATGACTTATAGAGTTGTTACATAGCTATTCAACCTTTAAGAAGATTTTTAAATTGTTTATCAAGCTAAATTCTCATTTTCTTTTTCTTACTGTAACCTCTACCTTTCAAGTTCGTGTCGTTTATTTGATTTGTATTTTTACATTTTATATTTGCAGTTATCATTTGTAGAGATTGTATATTATTTAGTTGCTAGTGTAATAAGCCCTGTACACAAAAGTCTAGGAAGATAATGAAAAAGTTTTGATCTATATTTTGCGTTGGATTTGTCAGATAAGATGTAGTGTGCTAGTAACTATTATGTAGGAGAGGGCTTCTCCACCATAAGCAAAAATTAGTGGAATCCTACGAAACAGTCTACTTAGCGTAGATGTAGGCCAACTGAGAGCTAACCATGTAGAAATAGTTATGCTATTTATAGTTAGATTTGCTTACTTTTACATTTACTTCTTTGGTATTAAGTGTTTAGATGTTTATATGGTGATTTGATGGTAAAGTGATCTAGTGCTACTATAGTTGAGTAAAACTTGATACTTCACCTTAAATGTTATTTTACTCATTCTTAGCATTATATCTTTACTAACCATTATAATTGTATGGATACTTACATGTTGTGTAGTTTAGTGCATCAAATGAAGATAGCTTATATGTTTGAGTAGATATTTTATCATTGTGCTCACTAGAGTTAGTAATCTCATATCTAGCTTTTGTGTCAACACATTATTACCTTCAGTTAAGCTTGTGCGTATTTTATTATTTTGTTTGGATTTTTTCCCCCAAACATATCGTGTAATGGAAGAGTTTTGAAAGAAATTCTATGTTGACCTGTGAACCAAAACAAAAAAATAAGAAAAAAATATCATACCTGCTCTGCCCCATCCCGCACGTCGAATGTCGAGGCCACGCCGATGTCGCTTCTTCGCATGACCCGCTCGCGTCGATAAAAAGGCAATGGAACGAGGCCTTCGGCCTCCGCTCTCGCTCTCTCTCGATCTCCCTCCATTGCCGTTCAACTCGGCTCCCCCGACGACTTTGCCTCTATGAGATCGAAAGTTACGACACTTCCGATCGGAAGCAAGAACCGGAGCTCGCTCGTTGTAGAAGCAACTTTCTCCCTTTCGCGTTGCTTCTTCTGCACCTCCGTGGCTGGTCGACATCGCTCCGTCGACGACGAGTCTCCCATTTCCATTGCTTCCTCCGCTCCTTCATTACTGTTTGACTTCGCGCTTTCAACGATTTCCTCCCAGATGGATTGGAAGTTACGAAACTTTGATCGGAAGCAAACGGGAGCTCCGCACGCTGTGAGGGTAACTCTCTCCCTCTCGAAGTGCTTCTTCGATCCCTCCATCGCCGTTCGACTTCGCCTCTCCGACGACTTACCCTTCCTATTGGATCGGGAGTACGACATTTCGACCGGAAGCAACTACGGGAGCTCACCCGCAGTGAAGTTACTTTCATCCTTTCGTGCGTTGCTCGGCTTCGTTCATCCGACGACTTTCCTTCCTGTTGGAATGGAAATTACGACATTTTGATCCAAAGCAACGACGGGAGCTCGCCACTGTGAAGGTGATTTCTCCCTTGCGAGTTTCTCTTCGACCAAATTAGGTAAAACTAGATTCTAATTAATTATAATAATTAGCAATTATATTTAATTATAATTAATCAATTAATTAATTATAATTAAGTAATAATTAGTGATTAATTAGTAATTATAATTATTTGGTTAATTATAATTAATTTCGATTAATTATAATTAGTCACTAATTAATTATAATCATAATTAATTTACTAATTATAATTAATAATTAATTAATTATTATTATAATTAATATTAATTATAATTAATAATAATTAAAAAATGTGTGCTCCTCCCTCCTCGATCCACGAGCCTCCACCGCCAGCTCACAGGTCGCCAAGGTATAACTTCCTGAATTCAAAATCCCTCTCTTACCTCAGTGTGCGTGTCGAGCCAACAAATCGCCCATATACGCTTTTCTCTAACGTGGTGGAAAGGGAACCCAGTCTGACACTTACGACGAGGTAGGTGAGCGACCCCTTGGCCCCAAAATCTATCCTCGGTGTGCGTGTCGAGCCGGCAAACCACCCATGCATGCTTTTCTTTAGCGTGATGGGAGGGAACCCGGAGCGACACCTACGACGAGGAATGTAGGCCTAGTGCACGCTTTTCTTAGCGTGGTTGGGATAATCTTTAAGTAGCCGTACGCTGCGCTGTACCTGTGGAGAAACAACTGCTTCTCTCCTGTAACAGGTACCGAAGACCCATATACGCCTTTCTCTGGCGTGGTGGGGTTGAAGATTTCATAGTCGCGGGTGTCCTCGTACGAGGGCACCTACCGTACATGTTTTTCTCTAGTGTGGCGGGAGGCCCAGTTTTCTATAATTTTCTCCTAAATGGGAGAGACGCCGGGAGGCTGCCGAAATTTCGGGTGAACATACCATCATACTCGAACCTAATTTGGACTCAAATGGACATAAACTAGTGAACTTGAGCATGAACTACAAGGACTTGTATTTGAACATAACTCAAATGATTAATCAAGACCTGAACAAAATAAAATAAGTTCGAACTTGAACCAGAATTGAATATCAAGTGAATATAATTTGAACTCAAGTGAAGACTTGAGTTGGACCACAGGGGGCATAGAACTTGAGCTTACATGAATCTAAATGAAACAAGTTAGCAACGTTTAAAATTGCGCAATAAAAGGCGCGCCTTGAGGCGCGCCTCAGCGCAATTTCGTCCAATTAAGCCTCAAAGCCTACGCAATAAGTTTAGTTTATGAGGCTTACACCTCAAGTTTAATGAGGCGCACCATAAGGCGCGCCTCGCTTCATTTATTTAAGGCGTCGCCTTTTTAAAACTTAACATAAATTTTTTTTTTTCAGTTCGGACCCCCAGTTGCCGACGTGGCGCGCCTAGTGAAATGTCGACGTGGCATCAACATTTAAACCCTTGTAATAGTCGAATGGCGGAGTCGACGTTTCGATTTTCAAGTTACAGTAAACTTTCGAACTTTCAAGCATTCACCCGGAGGAATTTCAAGTATTCTTCACTCAGTTTCTTCTAAGATGGCGTCACCCCCAAAGAAAAAGGTAACTTAATGCTATGTTTTCTGTTTTGTAATGCGTATTTTATGGTTATGCTATGCGTTGACGTTCAAGGCTCTCCGATTTTATGCTTATTCTATGCGTATGCATGGCTTCTCCGAACTTTTTAAATGTTTGATACTGTGATGCCATCGTATTTTCTCTGTATTCAGGGTTTATGATAAATTTATGTTGAAATTTGAAACATAAAATCTAACCAAATTTTAAACATCGAGTAAATATGCGTAGGCTGTGCGTACGAAATGCATCTTTTATGCGTATACTATGCGTTCACGTTGCTTACTCCATGCTTATATTGTGCGTACTTTATGCGTGCGTATAATTTGCTGTATGTTTACTGCACTGTGCGTATGATATGCGTATTATATGCGTGTAGTATGCGTACACTGTGCATTACCGTTGCTTATAGTCTGCGTATGTTGTGCGTTTTTTGTGCGTATCTAATTTACTTATTTTTAATCTATAATTTTTTATAATTTTCAGATATATGTTCGTCCAATTACCTATAGATGCTATGTTTCTTCGTTCCAAACAAACTGTGATAACTTTGCTCAGCAAATTACTCCTGAAGTCAAGGACAAATTAAAACATTTAAAGATGATACAGTTTTTGGAATTTCCTGGGTTTGAGCAAAATGTCCCTCTTATTTATGAGCTGATCTCAAGGTGGGACATTTCAAAACAATGATTTGTTATAAAAGGTCAACCCATTCCTTTCACTGCTGATGAAGTGACCCTTCTTACTGGTCTGCCAAATAAAGGAGAAGAAATATTCTGGCATTCCTTAGCACATACTTCAGTTACATCAATGAAAATAAGGAATGACATGACGGAGTTGAACAAGAAAACCCCCCCTGAGACTATGTTAAGAACGTTTATCATGTATTTATGTTCAAATTTATTTTTTCAACTTAACAACTTCAAAATTCCCCGGTTGATTCAAAGAATAGCAAATAATCCAGATGATTTTTTGTCAATAAACTAGGCTAGTACAATTAGGGAGTTTTTAGTTGGAGAGTTTAATAAGGCATCCTCCAAGATTTCAAATAAGAAGCCAGCAGGTTACATCAACAGTTTTGTACCTCTGCTAATTGCGAGTGCTAAGTGCTAACTGCTAAATTCATTCAAAATTTTATTGGCTCAATGTGAGTGCTAAAATTTTCTTTTATCTTATGCAGATTTGGTTCCTGGAGCATACTACTATTCATGCTCCTATGTATGCTGACAAAAGGCCCCGTTTTCTTCGATGGGCCGATGATATTGTATATACTACAGAGGTGATAACTAACTTATTTGCTAATATAAGAAAAAATTAGATTTGTAATGTCCTACATGCAGTTTCTCAGGCTGAGATGAATATGGTTAATGTTGAGAAATATCCACCAGACAGCCCTACATCCCCTGATTCCCCTCATGACATATCCACCCATCAAAACAACCCCCCCAATCTCCTCAGCAAGACCCCCACCAATCTCCTCAGCAACCACATTTAAGTTTTTCTGCTGAAGCACTTCAGTCTCTATAAGAAACAATAATGAAATCCTGCCAAGAAACATGCACAAAACTTTTTCGAGAATTTGAAGACAAGCTGAGCACAAAGTTTGAAGATTTTACTGAGAGAGTTAGAATTATTGAGGTCAAGCTCAATAATTACATTGATCAGAGCAAAGAAGTTCCTCAGAAAAGATCTGTTAGCTACTCTTCATCTTTCAATAAGAGACAGAGATCAAATATCCCACCCCACAGTCTCAATAAACCAAATGAGTCAATCCCACCAAAAGATCCAATCCCAACAAATGAGCCAGTCCCAGCAGAAATGCAACTTGTTCAATATACAAATCCAAATGAACCAATACCAGTAGATAACATTCAAATAAAACCTGTAACTTATGTTCATGCAGTTGAAATAGAAAATTACAGAGGTCTTCTGTGTTTGACTTTTGAGAAGAGAAATTTTGTGCTAGAATGTTTGAAAAAGTTCTCTAAAAGGTAAAATATTGCAACTTTATTTTTGTTTGTAGATCTGTATGCGTATGATATGCGTGTGGTATGCGTATTATATGCGTGTGTTATGCTTGTGATATGCGTGTGGTATGCGTGTGTTATGCGTGTGATATGCGTACAAAATGCGTATTTAATGTTTTTTTTTGCAAGGATGATAGTATCTTGTTTGTTATTAACATTCTTATTTTCAGATCTGAGATTGATGAGTTATTAAATGACAGTTATTTAGGCAATGAACATTTAAATATTTTTGCCAATATCTTAGATGAGAAGTGTAACCTTATGCCAGATAAGTACCATAAATTTCTATACATCTCTCCAATCTATTGAGTTAGTAACTTAGTATTCAATTTATTAGTTTAACTATTGGATTAGTAACTTAGTATCCATTCTTAGTTCTTACATTTACTACTTGCACTTGCAGAATAACAAAGGAAGGGAAAAATTGTCCAAATTGCAAGTCGACCATATAACCAAGCTTTCTGTGACTTCAAACAACATTTTATTACAACCAATCATTGATGTCAATCACATTACTCTTCTGGTTGGTTTGCTGAAAGAACACAAGTGAAAATTTTATGACTCATTGGACCACCGTGTTAAAGAGCATAGACTTGTTGTTCCAAAAATCATAAGTGTTAGTCTGTTAGATACTTAGATGAATATGAACTCTTAAATTTTTAAAAATTTACAGAACTAATCCTTGGTCTACGTATATTTCAGCTTAAAGCCCTATATTCTGACACGAAAGGAGCGTTTGATAGTGATATCAGAAAATGGAAGCTTTCTACCATTAAAGGTATATCAAAACAGGAGAACTCTTTTGATTGTGGAATGTATGTCTGTAAATATATGGAAAGAATATGTCTTGAAGGCAACACTGATTGGACTGATAGTACAAATTGGTAAGGAGACATGCCAAAGTATAGGGCAGAACTTGCATATGAAATATTTTGTAAAACGTTGCCAAAATAACAGTTTTTCATTCTTTGTATAAATGTTTCTGTGTATAAATGTTTCTGTGTATTAATATTTTTCATTCTGATTCTGTGTATAAATGTTTATCTGTGTATAAATGTTATTTACATTGGTTTGAGTAAAAAATTACATATTAAATGATAATACGCATACATCAAGCATAATACGCACAACGAACTCATTAAATACGCATTACGAACGCACAAATGACGCACAACGAACGCATAGAGTACGCATAACGCACGCATGACACACACACACATAAGCAGTAAATTTTATTTATAAAATTCTATTAAATATTTTATGAGCCATTAGATAGATATGGTTGGGAGGATAAGATGGGTAGGTTGGTTTTTTATGAGCCTTTATTACTTACTATTGCTCAACATTCATATTTCTACTATATAATGCGAGACCACTTGAAGAAAAATGTAACTCATGATATAACCACTAAAGAATATATATTTCAATTATGTGTATAAATGTTATTTACATTGATTTGAGTAAAAAATTACATATTAAATGATAATACGCATACATTAAGTATAGTACGCACAACGAACTCATAAAATACGCATTACGAACGCACAAATGACGCACAACGAACGCATAGAGTACGCATAACGCACGCATGACACACGCACACATAAGCAGTAAATTTTATTTATAAAATTCTATTAAATATTTTAATTAATATATATCTTTGTTTGTAAGTTACTTTACATTAAAATGATGAAGAAATAAGGAATATGATGTTTATGGCTCTTGTTGGATTTTTATGATTTCATTTTCTAGTCTTGAATATGATACTTGAACAAGTACAAAGGGTTTATGGCACTTGTTGGATTGTAGTTAAGGAAGAGAAATAAAGAATATGATGTTTGAAAGATTGCGTTTAGCAATTGCGTTCAAATATTATTGTTTTAATTTCTTATTTGTTTTAAAGCAAAAAAAAAAAATTATAAATGATTTTGAAACGTTTATTAAATAATACGCACAATGAACGCATAAAATACGCACTAAGTAGCATAATACATGCACAAAAAAAGCACAAATTACGCATATAGTACGCATTAAACACGCACACATTCTATTAAAAGGTTTTTGGTTACTTACCTTTAGTATGGAGTATGGACTGAGGGGCCGTGACATGAATAATAATTTTCGTTAGCTGTGGACTGACGGGTGGCAGATATGGTTGGAAGGGTGGGTATGAATTTTTATGAGCCATTATTTACAATTTATTACTTACTATTGCTCAACATTAAATTTTTCACTATAAAATGCGGGAACGCTTGCCTTATGGTAACGCATGATTTTTTCAAACAGAAGTAATGCAGGCTTAACAGAAGGTTTGATTTTATTACGCCTTATCTTCTGTTATGCCTGCATTACTTCTCTTGTAATTATTTTGGTTTAATATTTTTAATAGAATGATTGATGTATTGTCCAATATAAATCATCTTTGACAACCAAGCCTTCCATTCATTACTACGATACTTATCCTCCTCCCATGAAATTGATGTCAATAACTTGTAAACATAAACATCTCTATCATGACCAGGTTTATGTTAACAAGTTATTGACATCAGGAACATAGGAGGAGGATAAGTATCGCAGTGATGAAGGGAAGGCTTGGTTGTCAAGATGATTTATATTGGACAATACATCAATCATAATTCCTGTAGAAAAGTTGATGTTGTTGTCTTGTTGAAGATGTACATTAGGTTCTCTTGTAAAATTGTATTTGTTATAAATGTTCTTTTAATTTGTTATTATATTTTTTTTATTGTACATAGTCATTAAATGTTCTTTTTTGTATTTTTATATTTTAAAAAATACGCAATGTTGACGCAGAGAGCACGCACAGAACACGCATAGTGAACGCATATTATACCCATATATAACGCATATGATACACATAATGTACGCACAATAAAATAATTAACACTCTCAGTACTCAAACTATACCCAGAAAATCATGTTTTATTAACTATTAATACAAAATCATACATTAAATTACATCTGCTCCAGAACACGCAATGTTCACGTAAATTGTACGCACAGAATACGCATAAATACGAATAGAGTACGCAATGTTCTGCTTTATCGACGGCTCGACATTATATAATACTGAACACATCCATGACACATATTAAACCCTAAACTTATTTGCTTGGAGGTTTCATCTACTGCGAGACTGCGAGTTGGGTTGCTGTCTTCTCCGTCCGACCAGCGTACGCTTCTGTCCGAGCCTCCGAGGCTGCTGTCTCCTCCGACCTGTATCAAGTCATATAAAAGATTAGTAAGAACTCGTTTGCTTCCTATTTCTCTCAATCAGGATGGTCAAAAATAAGGATAAGGCTGCATCAGGTCATAGAAAAGATCCAGCATGAAAATATAGCACTCAGATGGATGTAGGAGGAAGTGATAAAATATATGTCTATCTGAAATGCAATTACTGTGATAAAGTTGTGAAAGGTGGTGTGACTAGGATGAAGGAACACCTTTCAGGCTCTCACAAGAATGTTGCTCCATGCTCCAAAGTTTCTGATGCTGTAAGGGATGAGATAAAGTCATACATGAATAAGTCTACCACATCAAAACATCTTGCACAGAAGCAATTTGAAGATAGAGTTGATGCTGGATCTTATTACGGGAGTGAGCGTAGCGTTAGGGATTCATCTTCTTCTATGAAGCCCATTTCATCTAGGGGTGCTAGAGGGCCTATATATGGATCATTACATGGTTGACACATCAGAGGATAGGCCTTCTACTACACAGAAGATGGCCCCAGAAAATGCAAGAGAGGCGCGGAGAAGAGTGTGTAAGGATATAGGCAGATTTTTCTACGAAAATGCTATTCCATTTAATGTTGCAACATCACCTGCTTATTACAACATGATTCGTTCAGTTGGAGCATTTGGGAGAGGGTTCAAACCTCCAACCATGTATGATTTAAGAACATGGATTTTGGAGTTGGAAAACACTGATAAAAGCATTGAAGAAATTAAGAAGACTTGGGCCCAAACAGGAGTAACAATTATGTCAGATGGGTGGTCTGATATCAAACATAGAAGTCTGATCAACATCCTCATTAATAATCCTTATGGTACTGTGTTTTTAAGGTCAATTGAAGCATCTGACCAAGTCAAAGATGCTGAGTTCATATTTAGATTATTAGATAACATTGTTGATGAGGTTAGAGAACATTTGGTTGTACAAATTGTGACAGATAATGCAAGTTCTTATAAGGCTGCAGGTAATAAACTTATGGAGAAGAGGAAACATTTGTATTGGACTCCATGTGCTGCACATTGCATAGATCTGATTCTTGAGAAGCTTGGGGATCTACCTCAACATAAAAATGCACTCACTAAAACCAAGAAAATAACCAAATTTATTTACAACCACTCTTGGGTTTTAGCTCTTATGAGAAATTTTTCGAAGAAAGAAATTCTAAGGCCAGCCGCAACAAGATTTGCCCCCACATACTTGACCTTAGAGAGCATGCTTGATGCCAGACAACCTTTAGAGGCTATGTTCACATCTACAGAGTGGTTGAGTTGTGCTTGGGCGAAGAAGGCTGAGGGAAAAGAGATTAGAAAGATTGTTTTAAATGACAGATTTTGGCAAAGTGTCTTATATGCCATTACAACTAGTAGACCTTTGGTTCATGTTTTAAGGATGGTGGATGCTGAGAAGAAGCCTGGCAGAATGGAAGAGATGTTGAATAAATTCGAACTAAGCTTCATGGCGTTCCAAAGTTTCTTCATGGTCCTATACTTAGGAAGAAAACATTTCTGTTCTGACATCCACAAATATCAGAAATAATAAGTCTACTACACTGAAGATCTTAAAATGTCTTTTCAAAGTAGCGGTCTTTGATTTGAAAGTCCAGAAGGGCCTCCCGGTGAATGAGAAAGAGAGTTTTACAAAAGAACAATGAGGTATCTCATTACAATCAGGTGATAACACTACGAATCACTTGTATGTAAAAACAGGAGATTCGTTAGTGCACTACAATCTACCTGCATAAATCATACAAGTAGTGCACGAGAGTTTACCTGTATGAAGTAGCGAACAACTCTATACAGAAGTTGCTACGCCACGCCACCGGATCCGCAACATTCATACAAGCGGACAAAATGCATAAACGAGCTTCCAAGTAGATCATCACATTCAGATGATCAATGATAAATATTCAAAAATACTCTCGCACGTGCACCGTAGTTTGTATACACATAGGTACACAAAAGGGGTAAGTGCAATCCAAGCACCCGTATGGGCCCCAGCGAGAGTGCTATTGGTACACATGTAACGTCTAGAGATGTTGCGCGGGTCAATAAATTTAAACCCAATCCTCCTAAGCAGGTAAATAGGAGTTGATAAGGTTCAATAAATAATTATAAAATGCTCCCAAACACTCGCATGGGACCTAACGAGCGTGTTATAAGTACACACATGACGTTTAGGGATGCTGCACGGGTCAATAAGAGAATTTAAGTTCGAATCCGATCCTTTTATGTGGATCAATAGGAGTCGACGGAGTTCGAACCATCAAACAAATACATGGTTGTGGCGACTAGTGTATTTGTTTTAATACATTCATATTAGGCCTTCAAGGTCTATAATATAGATAATTCACTAATAAAGAGCATAAAGCCTACGAAACCCAATCCTCCAAAGCAGGTAAATAGGAGTAGACAGGGTTCAAATTATCGGATAAATATGCGGTAACGAAGTTGACCGGAATATTTATTTTATACATTCATATTAGACCTTCAAGGCCTATAACAATTAGAATTCACTAACAAAGACATAAAGCCTATGAAACCCGATCATCTAACTGCAGCTCGACAGAGTTGACAGGTTCATCCACAAAACACAAATGTTTTCAAATGAAAAAGACCTCAGTCACCCCGATGATGATCGTATTGAATGCAGATCTCAACCGGAGGGGTTAATTTCACAAACCCTTTCAAATGCTACCCAAATGCTTATCAAAACTCCAAAACTCCATAAATTTCAAAATCCAAAATCCCAAAATCATCTAATTTCAAATATTTAAAATTTGAAAAATCAACCATCCAACCACTTAAAGCAAAATTCATCCACCCTTCGCAACAGTTTGCCAGGGTGGACAAATTGAAATTTACTTCAGATTACACAGAGCTAATGCCTAGTCGAAAATATCACTAGGATCCATTCTTAAAGAATCTCTTGCCAATAAGGACGTGGTATGTGTTCTCTAACCAGCGGTTTTGCCGCCAAATGACACCGCAGGATAAAAGGTTATGACCTAGGGCCCCTGAACCGAGTGGTTTTGCAGCCAATGACACCACAAAATACTGGTTATGGCCAGAGCCAATACGTTCCTTAGTGACATCAAATCCTTGAGATATGAATTAATAGGATATGATCGATAGGGCATAAAGCCCTCTATTGATTGACAACTAGCCTTAATTGAAAGTTCTCTCTCATTATCGAAAGGGGTAATTAACTATAGGGGTTTGCGCCTATAGGAAACCAAAACTCAGATCATAAAGTTCTTAGAAAATGAGGGAGAAATCTCTGGGTAGTGTCTTATCTACAAACCCATTTGCCTTCCAAAATTTACACTAGAACTTAATCCATTAAAACTCCCTCGCCGAAGAAAAAGCAACAGCGGGAGAAGGCCGGGGCTGAATTTTTGGAGCCCATATTCTAAGTGTTCGTTGCACACCAAATCACACCTGTCAATAATACAAAATCATGCACGTAATAGCCTACAACGTAGTGTAGTGCACTTTCTATGTTATATATAAAGCAAAATGTACGAAAGAAAAATGAGGTGTGATATTTGCACTATGAACATAGAGCATGCAATTTTACCCTTTGATGGACTTTCCTCTATACATTCTTTATGTTTTTTCCTTCCTACAATTTTCATGCATTTTCTTCTCATATTTTAATTATGTTTGATCAATTTTGGTTTAACTTAATTTGATTTTGTTGATTTAGCAATATTGTGTAACTACGTCGTTGCTTTGAGTTTGTTTTATTATTGTTATTTATATTATTTAGTTTACAAGACTATAAACTTATTGTAAGTTGAAAAAAATTAGCATGAAAATTTTATGTCTTTAGTTAACTTCTGTATATGTTAAAGCATTATTATGTTCCATTTTATATACTTGTGCTACAAATCTTCTTGCATATCAAAGAAACACGGTACAAATTTGTTTTAGAAGCATAATCATAAAATCATGAAATTCTTTATGCATGTGTTGCCCAATAACAAATGTAATTATAATAGAAATGATCATGTATCTTATTTTTGTGCATTTGGAAGAACCATGACTTCTACTAGTTCACAATCAAATGTATGAGTTTCTAGAGGCATGGCATTGCACTTTGTTCTTCACCTACACTTAATTTACTGTTGACCTCCACACTATAGCCAAATCAGAAAAAGAAATAACAAAAAAAAATTAAAATCATCAAATACATGTCTCTGCCAAATCCTGCGATACCAGCCCGAAATCCTGCCGAATCACTGTACATTCGGCGCTGCTCCGGGATTCCTGTTAGCAGAGCCTCAATCGCTGCTCACCCTCGTCGTTAAAAGCCAGACCAACGCACGCAAGGCTCACATGTGAAGACTCCCGCAAAACATATCTTCTCCCTCCCACACTCGCCTCCTTCCAGATCCGCCAAACTCCATCCCGATACCGACCTCCAAGCCCATCTGATCCCTTTGGCCGGAGAGAGAGAGAGAGAGAGAGAGAGAGAGAGAGAGAGAGAGAGAAGCCCCTACCTCACGCCGACTCCAGAGCTCCCGTGGACCTCCTCCCTTTCCTCTTCCTTAGCCGATCCAACACTAGGCCCCGATAAAGCCTTCCCATCCCTTCACCTCTATCTCCATACCCGCCGACTATAGCAGCCCTAGACCTAACCGAATCCTCCAGCCAAAAGTCTTAGCCTAATCCCTACTTCCTCTTGCTCCGATCCACGCAGCCGACCTCAAGATTGAACTGATCTCCCTCACAGTCACAAAAAGGGTATAATAAGAGTTTATTTATTGTTTTATATTACTGTTAATACTAATTATTATGATTCATTACTATTATTATTATAAGTATTGTTATACTTATTATTATTTTAGTTAATATTAACATTAGTTATTTATTAATATTAATATTATTGTTAATAATAATAATGTTATTAATATTCTTATTAATGATAATATTATCATTTGTAATAATATTAATATTGTTATTATTATTAATGATATTAATAATAATAATAATACTAATTCTACTATATGTTATATATGAATGTGTGTATGTATTATTGTTAAAAAAATGAAGCCCTCTCTTATGCCTCGATGTGCGTGACATCCCTCTCGACATCCGCCAAGGTATAAACCTCCTAAACTTGAGAGAACTGGCCCTTGACACTTGCGACGGGGCGAATAACTACCCATGCACGCTTTTCTTAGCACGGTGGAAGAAAGTTCGCTTCGGTGCTTGTGGCGAGGCGGGTAATCCCCTCCAAAAGTCTTATTTTCGGCATTTGCAGCGCGCCGAGGGCCCCCCTATACATGTTTTTCTTAGCGTGGCGGGAGGAAACTCGGTGCGAAGCCTACGACGAGGCGGGCAATCCCTATGCGCGCTTTTCTTAGCACAGCGGGGGCAATAAAAAAACTAATTTTTCAAAAAAAAATACTTTTAAAAAAACCCATGCACGCATTTTTTGTCGTGGTGGATGACAAAAAAAAAAATCACCGCCGCGAAGTCTCACAAAGACTAGCCGTGCACGTCTTTCTTGACGAGGCGGTAGGCGACCTCTTAGTTTTTTTCCTAAATGGGGGAGACGCCGGGAGGTTGCCGAAATTTTGTCTAAAATAAGACAAGAACTTGGAACAATTTGGGACTTGTGGACTTGAAGCAATTGATTTAAGTGAATATAAACTTTAAATGATTTAAGAGTGAACTCAAACATAAAGATTGCTAGAACTTGGAACTTGTACTTTGGACATGAATTGAACTCAAGTGAACTTAAAATTGATTTGGACTCATATTTGAACTTGATTTATACATCAAGTGGACATGACTTGAACTTATAAAATAAGTAAGGACATGATTTGAATTCAAAGGATCGCAGGGGACTTTGATTTGGACTTGAACAATAGAACAAAGAGCTTGAACTCAAATGAGCTGCATAAGAGATTCATGAACTTAAACTTGAATCAAGTGAGGGAGAACTTGCAAACTTTTGAATAATAGAGGACTTACACTTCAGATGACAATGAAGAAGACTCATTTTGGACTTGGTCTTAAGCTCAAGTCGGACCGAACTTTGAATTAATAATCTAAATCTTAACCTAAACTAAAGTCTAATGTTTGGAAGTGAAAGTCATAAATCATAAAATGATGAAATCAAAGATAAGCAAGTGAATGAAGACCAAGTCTTCAACATATATATAAGCAAGGAATGACGAGGTGGAATTATCTCGAATCGTTCAAGCAAATCAATCTACATGCAAACAATCATGCCTATTTGTTACAAACATAAGATCCAAATGCAGTTAAACTTATTGAGCCTTACAAGCAATGGGGCTTATGCTAAATGGAAATTCAATGTTGATTAGTGATGGCATGCATTATGATGATAAGTTAAAACAAATAGGCATTGCAAACCATGGAAGAACCATAATTGATTGATTGAAACATTTATGTTAATCGTGCTAGCAAATGTTGATAGGGTCGATAAGGATCAAGCTTTAAATAGAAATGACCCCTCACACCCTGATGACGTCCAAATTCCCAAATTCAAACCCATGCTGCTACTATATGTCAGATAACACGTATCTCTACGTATCTGATTGACGACTAGCCTTAATCGAAAGTTCTCTCTCATGAACGGAAGGGATAATTAACTATAGGGGCTTGCACCTATAGGAAACCAGAACTTAGATCATAAAGTCCTCGCAAAATGAGGGTGAAATCTCTGGTTAGTGTCTTATCTACAAACCCATCTGCCTTCCAAAATTTATCCCGGAACTTATTCCGTTAAAACTCCCCTCGCCGAAAAAAAGCAATACGCGGGCGGAGGCCGGGGCCGGAATTTTCGGAGCCCACATTTACATGCTTATGAAATGAATGCTAGGGGACCAAAATATGTTTGGGTACCAAAATTGAAGATTTGGGTAATTATTATAGGTATATATGACTTCATTGAGAACTATTGAAGGCATAATGGTGTTATTTAGGATACACATGCTTAATAAATAACAATGAAATCAAGCTAAAGTTTTGTCTAAATTCATTATTTAGAGACATGCTAGGAGATGAACTTTTTTTAATATAATTCTCTCAATTTCCTTATGTTATGGTTCTTTGCTTAGCCTAATCTCATACATTCTACCTAGTCTAACGATGTTGTTATCCTTATTAGGGAACATATTGATTATCACTTTAACAGTAAATAACTTGCTTAGCAAACAAGGAAAAGCGCCCAGCAAGTGTGAAGGTTTGATTTTTCTCTATGGAAAATTTAACAAGAATTGCTTAAAACATAGAAGAGAAAAGTATAAGATATACCTTTTTGGTGGCAATAAGCTCAGCTTCTAATGCATCCACACGGCAGATAGCAGCAGTGAGCAATTCTTCTTTCTCATAAGGCATCTCAGATGGTTTAGCCTGAAGTATATTGATCTTTTCTTCGAGTTCCCCAAGCCTTCCCAAAACAGAAGAAAACAGCTCTACTTCTGTGAACCCAGAAGTTCGTGAACGATGATGATCTCCTTTTTGTGCAGGATCTAATGCAGAAAAGCGACTGAGGTGGCCTGCTTTTAAAGTACTATCTGGAAGTTTCTTAGTCAAATTTCTGGTGACTGAAAGAACCATGTTAAAGACCATCAAGATGAAAGCCACCATCATTGCGATTTGAGCTCTAACACGGCGAAGCTTTGGGGTATCATCCGAGGGAGGAAAGCAGTCTGCTGTAGTAGTAATGACAAGTTCCGCCAAAAATCATCCATATACAACATAACATATGCAATGAGAAGATGGCAGCTATTTAAAATCCAAAAAAAGTAAAGCTCAAACTATGTAAGCAAAACACTTAGTTTTCGTTTGGGATGACTTTCTTATTGCTTCTTAAAGCAGCTTTATAGTAAAAAAAATTAATTTCATTTTTGTACTAAAAAGCTGCTTTAAGAAGCAGTAAGAAAGCCGTTCCAAAGGAAACCTTAAAGATATAAGATATAGGGGGCAACAGAAGTGGTAATGATAGAGCCTGGGAAGTAATTTGATTTTCGTGAAGATAAGCATGAACAACCATTTTCAATTCCATGAATGTTTCATGCGTGCAACTTCTTGGAGAAAAATTAAAATATTTTAGTGCATGAAGAGGAAAAAAGGATTTGCATGCACAATTTTTAGGAAGATAGAATGCAGCATCTGGGTTGAATAAAGATTCATTTATGCAGATCAATTGAAATTTTCAAACCTGTTGAGGAAGCTTCAGATATTCTATTCTTCCATTCGGCATCCACAGCCTTGTCAACCATTGGTACATAGTCATCAAAGTCTAAAGAGGCGATAGAAGGCATTGCTTTCACGGCAATTTTAGCCTGTATAAACGCAAACAAGGGTCTTCAGAAACTGTAGGCATACCAATATAAAAGAACAAGTTGAACTAACAGTCTTCGTCTTTCTAAGCAATGAATCAGAAAACAAAGTCAGATAGAAGATCATATGATGCAAATATGAAATTATATGTTCATCGGGAATGCAATTCATGCATATTAATTCTAAATTTTTGTTTTCAAGTACATTTCAAATGTAAGAACATGCATGGGATGTTGGCTCCCAAACAAACTGGATGTGTTCCCAAGTGTTTCGACTGATATTTAGGCCCAACTCATTATTGCATGATTTCAACTTCAACCTTGAAATTCTAATTAATAATGGAGTTTAGAGTCATTCCCATGATATGAATTACTAATTATTCCTCATTGTTTTTGCTTTTTCCACTAAGTTTCGTCACTGTGCTATTGTTCTAGTTTGCTATGTTGCTAATCTTCTTCGACCATGCTGTTGCTACCTGTTTATTGTATCAGCAACGTGAATAGTTCCATCTTCGAAACCATCATCTTACCTAACCCATCTCTCACTCTCTTCTTGACATCGTCAAAGAACTATATAGCCCCATACGGCTCAACCCCTCTCCTCACCTCCCAAGTTCGACAACACTCCATTATTTGCAACCCCATCTTCATTTCCAAGTCATCGCCTACTACTCCACCAGCAGTAGCCTTCTCCTCACATCTATGCTATCGTCACACCTCTGAATACAACTTCCTTCTGCCTCCCTCTTCCTCTTCCTCTGAACACTCTCAGCTGATCGACCCCATGCAACCTTAGCCCAGCTTCCTCTCCTTTCCCAGCCCATTGCCGAATCGCTCCACCGGCAAACTCCAAACTCCTTGTTAGTGAACTACCAACTGCTAGCCACCTATTGTCTTCTCCCTCTCTTACTCTCTCTCTATAAATAGTAGAGTGAATGTTTCTCTCCCTCCACCTTTCTCACTCTATCTTTACCACTTCTCCCTCTCCATTTCTCTCTCTAAATAGAGAGATTTCCCACTCTTCCCTCTATCCGTTCCCTCTCCCTCTACCACCTCACACCTCACTTACTCTTTCTCTCTACCCTCTCTCTACAATTCTCTTCCTATCTCTCTACAACCCTCTCTTTCTCTCTCTCTCTGTGTCACCCACTCTCTACAAGTCTCTATTTTACTTTCACTCTCTAATTTATCAAAAAAACAAAAAAGAGAAAGCGCTAACAAAAAAAACTCATATATATATATATATATACATACACACACACAGAATTGTGTTTTCTCATTTTCGCCATAGAACTTGTCGTCATTACCTTGCACGCAACGGGACTTGTAATGAATGCAATAGCTTATTTACGAGCACTAAAAAAACTTCCCTACCACGCTTAGAATGTTCAAACTGCACACACAAGAAACCAAACAACTCTAAATGGTGGAATGAACTAGGGAATAGGGTATTCTATTTATAGGAGAAGACTTGAGTCCATAAAATATGTACTTCCTCTAAATTATGTTCAAAACATTAAAATTTAAGCCCATCTTCATGTGCTATAATTAGAAATATAGAGATAGATCTAAAAAGACTTGGTTAGAAAGTATTAAAAATGTCATTTTTATTAGATTTAAATGAGAATTTGACTCATAAGATGATACAATGCAGAAAAATGATTCATGTTGTTGATCCCAAATAGTGGGATAAAGACTTGTTATTGTTGTTGTTGTGTACATTAGACTTTCAAAATCTTTTTTGAATAAAATTCATCACAAAAAGGAACTCTCGAGTTTAAATGCCCGTGTAACGATTCATAAGAGCCAATGTGCGAGCTCGACCCTCTATTAATAAACAAACAGAGTTGACAGGGTCAATTCTTGATGATGGACATGTTAAATATGAATATCAACCGAAAGGAATTCTACCTAATAAATGTCCCAAAACTCTAATAAAAAAAAAAAAAAATTTAAAGTGATTTTAATTTCACCCCGATGATAATCATGTGAAAAGTGAATATTAATCGAAGAGGATACTATCATTAAAATGTCATATGCACTTAGATCGAATTTGATCCTTTGCCAACAAATGGGCTGAGTTGACAATGTCCAAATAAGCAAAGTATTAAATTATTAAAAATCTCCGATGATAGAAGGTGTTGAATATGAATATCAAACATAGGGGATTCTATCTTTTAAATGTCTTGAAATTCCAATAAAATACAAAATATATTTAAAGTGATTTAATGTCACCCTGATGATGATTATATTGAAGGTGAATATCACTTGGAGGGAACTCTATCTTTTAAATGCCCCCAAATCCCAAGATTAATCACTTAGTAGCTCAGATTAAAAAAAATTCTAAGTTTGATATTTATCTAAGTTTAAATATTTAAAATGAAATTAAATTATCTAAAAACTTAAAAAAAAAAATCCATTTATTATCCGTAATAGTTTGATGAAGAAGATAAATTTGAGAATAACTTCAGCTCATATAGAGCAAATGTCCAATCGAGAATATTACTAAGATTCATTCTTAAATAATTTCTTGCCACTAAAGATGCATGTTTAAATGTCCTCTAACCCATGGTTTGGCCTAACGACTCCTAGAATTTGTGGCTTGATCAAATGACTTCATGTGGTAAATGGTTATGAAGGGTCCTTTAATCAATGATTTGGTCTAACAATTTCACATGGTGAACAATTATGACTGAGGTTAGGGGTGTAAGTGAGCCGGCTCGAACTCGACTCGATAATGAGCTCGTGAGCCGAGCTTATTGAGCCGCGAGCTCGAGCTTGAGCTTAAACTCGAGCTCGTTTGTTAAACGAGCTCGAGTTCGAGTTCGATGAGAGCTCGGCTCGAGAGCTCGTGAGCTCGATTGACCAAAGGCGGTAATTCCAAATGAGGAAGGCGAGGCCAACGGGCGGGATTTCCAAAAATTAAAATGACCAAAGCGGCAATTCCAAAAAAATAAATAAAAAAATAATACCATTTCGGTATTTCTTGACATAAAAAAATATATAATGTTAATTTTATTTAATCTAACCAATGAAAAAACATGACATCTGCTCTTATTTTTTTGGGAAGGTGAAAAGCTGCTGCTTCCTTTTGCTTTTTTTTTTTTAAATCTCATTAATTATCTCAGCTCATCTCTTATCCCCATAAGGAAAAAAATATATTTTATTTTCAATGCTCAATGCCTCAACCTTCTTCTCCAATGGCAAGCTCGACGTGGATGACGTGGACGAGGAAGACGACTCGCTGGAAGGAAGATGACTTGCTCGAAGGTTGTCCGGCCTGCCGAGGCTCGCGAGCCAGCTCGAACTCGTTAACGGTGGAACGAGCTCGAGTTCGAGCTCGCTTTCTGACTGACGAGCCGAGCTCGATAGTGTCAAAACTCGACTCGACTCGACTCGTTTGCACCCCATAACTGAGGTCCTCTGACTGGGTAATTTCGCCCAATGGCTACTCTATATTGTGGGCTCCTAAAATTTGCACCCCTTTCTTTCTTCAAGTCGTCGAGGAGAGTTTAAAGAGTAAGTTCCGAGGCAAATTTTCAAAAGGCAGATTAAGTTTTAGATAATACATAACCCAAATCATTTTGCGAGAACTTTATGATTTGAGTCAAGTTTTTTTATAGGTGCAAGCCCCTATAGTTAATTATCTCTCCTGATAGCGAGAGAGAACTTTCGATTAATGATAGTTGTCAAATAGATATAGAGTACATGTCATATAGTAGTAGTGTGATTTGGGCAATTAGAATTTAGCATTTAAAATTAAAAATTAACCACCTTGCACTTAAAGCGGATGGTGGGGGGAATGATGATGAACCCGATCAAGATCCCATGGTTCCTTCGTCCCAGGTCACCATGGTCCCTAGTCTGCTTAGTTAGAGGAGGTAGTCGACCCAACTTAATAAAAGGATTCTTGTCGACAGCCATAGGTTGATTCGCCCAAGGGTACCTTGTAGACATGGGGTGAATATTTGTCAAAGGGGATAGATTTGAACCCACCTTAGCTAATAGAAGGCTTTGTACCCAATCAATCATGTCCTATTGATTCATTACTCAAGAATTTAGCGCTGTTGGGGAACATACGGGCTCTAACTATGACCGTAATTTAATGATGTATTTTGGTTAAAAAACCACCTGATTAGAGAGTCTCAATCATAACCGTTTACATGTGGTGCCATTTGAAGACGAAATAATCAATTATAGGACATATGGAACGTACTTACTGGTAAAAGAACAATTGAGAATGAATCCTATGTTAAACTCGAGATTTGAGGATCGTAGCCGTCGTTAGGGGTGTAAACGAGTCGAGTCGAGCTCGAGTCGGAAGGTGTTCGAGTGGAGCTCAGTTGTCAAAAAGCAAGCTCGAGCTCGAGCTCAAAAATCGAGCTCGAGCTCGACTCGGCAGAGATAAAGCCAGCTCGTCGAGCGGGAGATTGAGTCGTCCGTCGCGGACGTCATCGTCTGTCCGCTCCTCTTCCGCGATCGTAGTGCTGCTCGTCTTCCGTGATCGAATTCGTCCGCTTCCTCTTCCGCATCGAGTCGTCCGCTTCCTCTTTCGCGTCGAGTCGTCCGCTTCCTCTTCCGCAATCGTCCGTCGTCGAGCTGCTCGTCGAGTGGGAGATCTCGCCTGCCCGAGCGTCTCATCCGCAGCATCGTCACACAGCTTCTGCGTCGTCCGTCGCAGCATTGTCCAGCGAAACTACAGTATCTTGACTCAAGATCTCGTCCGTCCTCTTCCTCTAACGCTTCGTCCGTCTGAGAGTCGCAGTCGCAGACGTCGTCTATTCGTCGCAGCGTCGTCGAGACTAGAGATCGAGCTGCTCGTCGAGCGAGAGATCTCATCCACACGAGTGTCTCAGAGGTCGACGTTTAGGATTTCTGATTTCCCGCTCACGCAATTTGGATTTTTCGCTGTCGAGCTACTCGTCGAGCTGACGAGTCGAGTCTGGCGAATGTTCGAGCTCGAGCTTGATAAGCCTTCGAGCTCGAAACTGTGTTCGAGCTCGACTCGTCGAGCCAGTTACTGAGTCGAGTTTGTGCCGGCTCGCAAGCCGACTTGACTCGGTTGCACCCCTAGCCGTCTAATGCATTTCGATACATCATAACGAAACTTAAGTGAAAATTTAAAGTTAACAGATTTCGACGGAAGTAATTTTATAAAATTATATGCAAAATTTTGATCGATTTGATATATAGAACTATAATTAATTTTGTGTATTTTGGGAGTTATAAAATTTAGAAGTTTAGAAATACCAAAACTACCCCTAAGCAATCAAAATGTCGGAATTTTTTAAGTTAGGGTATAACGGTCATTAGGCAATCCCCTTTCTCCCTAATATATCAAACTGAAACCCTCCCCTCTCCTCTTTTCGCATATTTCGGCCAAACCGAGCGAAAGAAGGGCAAACGGGTGGACGGCGTGGCTTCGACGGGGTGGCTCAGGCGACGATTTTCAAGCGAGAAAATTAGTGGAAATCGAAGAGGACGATAAGGAGAATACAAATGTATGTTTTATTTGAAGCGAATCCATTTCAACCTCAAAATTTTTGGCAATGAAAATATTAGGGTTTTATAAAAAATGCATTTTCTTTCAAAACTTCTTTAAGAAATCTATAGGGAAGAATTAGTGAAGTATTTTAATGATAGAAATGAAGTTTTCTTTGAAAATTTTCGGAAATAAAAAATTAGGGCTTTTACCTAAAATTTAATTTCTTTAAAAGTGTTTTTACAAAAATGGTTTCTAAAGATCTTAGGAATGTTTTTAAAATAAATTTTTAAATTTTTGTAAGAATTTATGTTTTTCATAATTTTCCAATCAATTAAATTTGAAAATAATTAAGCTAATTATTAAAATAGGTTTAAGAGAATTTTTAGCATAATGATTCGAGTGAAATTTAAGATTTAGGGTTTCCTAAAATTTAGATTTATGATAATTCCGAAAATAGAATTTTAATTATATTAATTATAAAAAATATATGTGATTTATGCTTAGTTCAGTTGTAATTATTCTTAGATGTGGATTAAGGAGATGACACGTGGTTAAGCAACATCGTGCAGCGTAGTGATTGTTGTTCGATTCTTACAAGGTAGGTGATTATATTCAAATTAAGTTTATGAAATTTAATTAAGTATTACTGCACTTTCAAAAGTTACAAGTTAAGGTTTATAATTTCTTTATTATTACTTTAGCTTTTCATTTATTGTTTATACACATGGTTTAAAATTGCGCAATATGAGGCTCGCCTTGAGACCCGCCTTTGCGCAATTCCAATAAAAAACGTCTCGATGCTTATGCCTCAAGTTTTTTTATGAGGCTTGCGCCTCAACTTGGTTGAGGCCGGCCTTGAGGCCCGCCTCGCCTCACTGGCATGAGGCTTACGCCTCACGCTATAATATTAGAACTTACATAAATCTTGAAGTAAATGCCCGACATTGGACTCTATAGGAGAGGAGGAAGGGGAGAGAGCAGTTCATCATAATGATGATTCAAATGAAGAACCCCTTAGTGATGACAGTGCGGATGACTTATGAGTTCTTATGTGATATGTCCTTGCTATTTATTTTTGGAAATTGAAATTATATTTTAATGAAAAGAATATTGAGATTTGAGAAATATAGAATTTTGAGTTGAACTATATTTCATGTTGTCTTATTATTATGATATTTTGATTTCACTTCATATCTTATGTTTTTTTATGTTTTATATTATTCACTCATTAGTATATAAAAAATTTATCATTTTATGTTTACGCAATCTTTTGATTTTGAGGCTTACGCCTCAAAACGCCTTGAGGCTTACACCTCGCCTCACGAATGAAAAACGCCTCAATACCCGAATACGCAATTTTAAACATTGTTTATACATATGTCATGTTACTTATAATATTAAAGCTAATTAAACAAACTTAAGGCATAAGAGATACAAAATTTTATTACCCGATAATCATTGAAAAACGTATGATGTAATAAATAATTTTTAGTCTCCTTAATATATATAAGTATTATAAAGTGCATGTGCATGATGATCAAGAAGTGCCAAATGGTAATAGGGTTCTACAGAGCCAAATGATAATGGGGTTCTACGGAGCCAAATGGTAATGGGGTTCTTCGGAGCCAAATGGTAAATAAATGACCAATATGACTGTGTACCTAAATAGTACAAAACTCTGATACTTCCGGGACGGGTGCTTATTATATTATGATTATGAAATTTATATTCTTATTGAAGGATTTAAAGAAAAGGAAAGTTTTATGAAAAGAAAGAAAGAAGGATTAAAGGAAATGTTTTAAAGAAAATGATTATGAAAATATCTTATAATTCATGTCTATGAACGTTTATTATAATCTGTTATTGTTTCATTTTCATGCTTAATGAAATGTTTAAAATGAAAAGAAAAATATTTCATAAATTTAAAATAAATGTTTATCACCTGCTGAGCCTTGGATTATCCTATTATTTGAAATATTTTTCAGGAGATAGTGTTAAGAAGTGATGGATACGAGACGACAGTACACTTACCGTTGTAGAGGACCTCAGAAAGAAATGTTTTATATTTTTTTTTGTGTATCGAGTCAGTGGATTGTAATTAAGGAGTATGTTGGAGTTTATATTTTTAGTTATTGTGGTTTAAAAGAAACAATTTGGAACGCTTTCAATTGATGTTTTAGTGGCTCTTTCTTATTATATGTTAATGATGTTTATGTTATGTTATAAAAGTTAATTGAAATTGTTATGATATATATTATGATGTTTTCTGTACGGCTGACTGCTCCCACCTCGTTAATTCGGGTTAGTCGGGTCGGGTCATGACAAGAGTGGTATCAGAGCAAAAGATTTAATACTGATCAACGAAAGAGCCTATAGGATGATTGTATGAGTCTTAGAATGTATAGGAAGTGTGAATTTTTAAATTATTCGCCTTATGATTATTGTGTTTTATCTCAGGAATATGTATCATGAGCAGAATGCCACTGATAGCATTGATGGTGGGGAAGGGAGAGAGCTACCAGAAGTAACAAAATCTCAGAGGAATAATGATAGCAGTACTATGGAGTCATTCACTCAGATGATGAAATTAATGACTCAGATGATAAAGACCTCCCAAACTCTGACTAGCGGCAGTGGAAGTCATTTTATGGATAAGAACTTGAAACTATTTCAAGACATGAAGCCTCTATTGTTTTCTATTGGTGGATTATAGATGATAAAGATTGGTTGATGCAGATAGAAAAGATTTTGGAGGATATGTCTTGCCCAGAAGATAGAAGGGTAACACTCACTACTTATGCCTTTGATGATGAGGCAGAAAGGTGGTGGCAGAGTCAGTTGCAAGAAACTTTTGGAGGGCGACCCAGTAGTCAAGTCTCCTAGGAAGAGTTGGTGAAAGTATTCAGAGGCTGGTATGTACCCATGTCAGCCAAGAGACAGATGCAGGATAAGTTCAACAGATTAGTTCAGTGAGATCGATCTGTTTCTCAGTATGAGGTAGAGTTCACAATGTTGTCCAGGTATGCCAATCACTTGATACCTAATGCTAAAGAGAAGTGCCACCGCTTCTTGACTGGACTAAATGACATAATAAGACAACCTCTCATTCCTTTTGAAATTGAAGATTATTCCACTTTGGTGGAAAGAGTCAGAAGGATTGAGATGGACTTGCAGGCAACTTAGAAGATGAGGGATTTTCAGAAAAGGAAGATGGAAGGCAGGATAAAGCCCTCTCAATTTGCTCAGTCTTCTTAATCTGTGTTGTCTACTTAGAAGAAGCCCAGATCCAACAACTATGACGGCAGTGCTTCAACAGCTACTTTATGCAGCAAGTGTGGGAGAATGCATAAGGGAGAGTGCCTCTCTGGCACTAATACTTGTTTCTGGTGCCATCAGCCTGGACATATAACAAAGTCTTGACCTTTTTTGATACAGAGATATGCTACAGAGGTCAGGTCAGACAACAATACTCAGAGGATAGTTGACAGACCAAGAGTTATGGAGTCTACAGCTTTTGTTCCTTCTCAAGGACAGACTTGTCAGAATGTTCAACCTCGAGTCTATAGATTATCCCAACAAGAAGCTAAGGGGTCTCCTAGCGTTGTTAAATGTATGTAATTTAATTAAATGTCAATGAAAGATTTTATATGAAATGAACGAACAATGAATGTCATGTCTTATAAATGAATATTATGATCTTTTTAGGATTAAGAACAATCCTTATTTGTGACAAACCTGTTAAAATTTTGTTTGATACTGGAGCGTCGCATTCTTTAATTTCTGAGAATTTTGTTAGATCAATCAATT
Organism: Dendrobium huoshanense; assembly: GCA_016618105.1. Classification (NCBI taxonomy): domain Eukaryota; kingdom Viridiplantae; phylum Streptophyta; class Magnoliopsida; order Asparagales; family Orchidaceae; genus Dendrobium; species Dendrobium huoshanense. The sequence goes on from CM028342.1 coordinate 17,626,338, forward strand.
TGCTTTCAACAAATATGATTAGATAACAAATATGATTAGAACACTATCAATTTTAAGGCCTAATGAAAACCATATGGAAGCTAAGCAGAAATGTCATGTGGATTTGAAGATTTGTGATAAGAACTTAGAGGCGGATCTTATTGTATTACCCTTGTCTAAGTTTGATGCAATCGTAGGCATGGATTGATTATCTTGTCATTTCGTGATTATAGATTATAACAAAAAAGAGGTTAAGTTTTATATGTCAGGAGAGAGAAAATTCAAATTTCAAGGGGATAAATGGGTAACAGCTGTGATTGTGTCAAATTTGAAGGTTTTTTAAATGTTAATGAAATGATATGAAGACTTTTTGCCTATGTTAAAGAGGAAAAGAAAGAGGACATAGAAATAAAATATACCCCAATTGTTCAGGAATTATCAGAAATATTTTCAGATGATTTACTTGACTTACCTCCAAATAGAGAAATATATTTCTCTATTGAATTGGTGGCAGAAGCTAAACTTGTTGCTAAAGCTCCTTACAGAATGACAATAAAAGAACTTAAGGAGTTGAAAGAACAACTGCAAGAGTTGCTTGAGAAGGAATTCATCAGGCCTAATACCTCCCCTTGGGGTGCTCTTGTATTGTTGTAAAAAAGAAGGATGAAAGCTTAAGACTCGGTATAGATTACAAAGAGTTGAACAAGTTGACAACGAAGAATAAATATCCTCTCCCAAGGATAGATGATTTGTTTGATCAGTTGGAAGGTGCTTCAATGTTTTCAAAGATTGATTTGTGGTCAGGGTATCATCAGCACAAGATTAGAGAGGAAGACATTGCAAAGACAACTTTCAGTAGCATATACGAGCATTATGAGTTTGTAGTGATGCCTTTTGGTTTGACTAATGCTCATGCAGTGTTTATGGATCTCATGAATAAAATCTTTAAGCTATTTTTAGATCTATTCGTGATAGTATTCATAGATGACATACTTGTTTATTCCTCAGATGAAGAACTGCATGCAAATCACTTAAGGGCTGTGTTACAGGCATTGAGAGGAAATGAATTGTATGCTAAGTTATCTAAATATAAATTTTGGTTAGAAGTTTAAAATTTTTGAGGCATGTGATTACTGATGGGAAGATATATGTGGATCAGCATAAGGTGCAAGCAATAACAGATTGGCCAAGACCAACTACAATGTCTGAGGTTAAGAGCTTTTTGAGATTGGCAGGCTATTACAGAAGGTTTGTTGATGATTTTCATAGATAATTATGCTACTATCCAGATTGACTCAGAAAGTAATGAAGTTTAAATGGACAGCTCAGTGTGAAGAAGCTTTTCAAAGGTTAAAGCAGTGTTTGATAACTGCTTCAGTGCTGACTATTCCCTCAGGGTCAAATGGATTTCAGCTCTATAGTGATGTATCGCATAAAGGTTGGGTTGTGTACTGATGCAAGAAAGGAAGAGTCGTTGCCTATGCTTCTAGAAAATTGAAGAATCATGAAAGGATTTATCCAACCCATTATTTGGAATTAGCTGTAGTAGTTTTTTCCTTAAAGATCTGGAGGTATTACTTATATGAGGTACGGTGCGAAGCTTTTACTGATCACCAGAGTTTGAAGCATATATTCACCCAGAAAGAACTGAATCTAAGACAGAGAAGGTGGCTAGAACTTTTAAGGATTATGAGTTGGACATTCAGTATCACCCGGATAAAGCAAATGTAGTTGCAGATGCTTTGAGTAGAAAGAATTCTGAGAGTGCAAACTGGGTGATTACTCAGGAGTAAGAATTGATAAAGGAATTTGAGATATTAGAAATTTCTGTGGTTCAACCCAATGATGTAGAAATTATGTTGTTGAATCGAACTATTATCCAATCAACTTTTCCAGAAAAGGTACGAGAAGCTTTGCCACATGATGCAGATTTTATGAAGATACTGAATATGGTTAGTGTGAGATACACTGAAGATTTTGAGCTTATTGGTGAAGGATTACTTCGTTATAGATGCAGATTATATATTCTAAATATTGATGACTTAAGAAAAGAAATACTTTAAGAAGCTCACTATTTTAGTTACACCATTCATCCAGGCAGTAATAAAAAGTATCAAGATTTAAATGAGGCGTTTTGGTCAAGTTTGAAGAGAAGTGTGGCAGATATTATATCAAAGTGTACTTCATGTCAGATGATGAAGGTGAAACATCATAAACCAGAAGGTTTACTACAGTCCTTACCTATACCTGAGTGGAAATGGGAAGATATTGCTATGGATTTTGTGGTTGGTTTACCCAGATCCAAAAGAGGATGTGATGCTTTATGGGTGATAATTGATAGGTTGACTAAGTCTGCACACTTTTTACTTATCAAACAATCTGATCCAGTTAAGAAATTGGCAAGCTTGTATGTTAGTGAGATTGTCAGATTGCATGGGGTACCAAAGTCTATAGTGTTAGATCAGGATGGAAAGATTCACTTCTAGATTATGGAAGAAAGTTCAAGAAGCTATGGGTATACAACTTTCCACCCTCAAACAGATGGGCAGTAAAAAAGAACCATCCAGATTTTAGAAGATTTGCTCAGGTTATGCATTTTGGATTTTGATGGCAAGTGAGAGATATATGTATGACTGATTAAGTTTTCCTACAACAACAGTTTTCAAGTAAGTATTAGTATGTTTTCTTATGAGGCTTTGTATGGGAGAAGGTGTAGGACACCTTTATGTTGGGTTGAGATAGGGGAAAGGAAGATTATTGATGCTGATCTAATTGATGATGCTACAAAAAAGATCAGATTGATCCGTGATAGATTGAGGGCAGTACATGATAGACAGAAGAAATATTATGATGCCAAACACCGACTAGTTGAGTTTGAGGTGGGAGAGTTTATTTTTTTTTTTAAGGTCAGTCCGATGAAGGGAGTGAAGAGGTTTGGTAAAGCAAGAACATTTAGCATATGATATGTAGGTTCTTTTGAGATTTCGGAAAGGATTGAAAATTTAGTGGCATATAGATTGATTCTACCAGCACACATGAGTGAAGTGCATAATGTGTTTTATATTTCTCTTTAAGGAAATATATTTTAGATGAAGCTCAGAAGATTAGTACTGAAGTGGTGAATATTCAATCAGATTTGACCTTTGTGGAAGAATCAGAGAGAATCATTGATTATGATGTTAAGCAGTTGAGAAGCAGAGCAATCCCTTATATTAAGGTGTTATGGAGGCACAATTTAGAAAAAGGATGCAACTTGGGAGGAGTCAGAAATGAGGGAGAACCACCCTCATTTATTTGGCTAAGGTATGACTTTAAATTATAGAATTGTTTTTTAAATTTCGAGGACGAAATTTTTATTAGGAGGGAAGAATTATAAAACCTAAGATTTGACGATCGTAGCCGTCGCACGCATTTCGATTCGTCACGATGAAAGTTAAGTGAAAATTTAAATTTAATGGATTTCAACGGAAGTAATTTTATAAAATTCTACGTAAACTTCGATTGATTTGATATATAAAACCTATAATTAATTTTGTGTATTTTGGGAGTTATAAAATTTAGAAGTTTAGAAATACCAAACTACCCCTAAGCAAATAAAATTCCGGAATTGTTTAAGGGTATAACAGTCATTAGGCAATCCCCTTTCTCCCTAATATATCAAACTGAAACCCTCCCATCTCCCCCATTCACATATTTCGGCCAAATCGAGCGGAAGAAGGGCGGAAGGGCGGACGGTGTGGCTTAAGCGGGTGGCTTCGACAGTGATTTTTGGGCGAGAAAATTAGTGAAAATCGAAGAGGAAGATAAGGGGAATACAAATGTATGTTTTATTTGAAGCGAATCCCTCTCAATCTCAAGATTTTTGGAAATAAAAATATTAGAGTTTTACTAAAAATGCGTTTTCTTTCAAAACTTCTTTACGAAATCTATATGGAAGGATTGAATAAGTATTTTAATGGTAGAAATAAAGTTTTCTTTGAGTTTTTTGAAATAAAAATTAGGACTTTTACCTAAAATTGAATTTCTTTAAAAGTGCTTTAACAAAAATAGTTCCTAAGGGTCTTAGGAATATTTTTAAAACAAAATTTTAAATTTTTGTAAGAATTTACATTTTTCAAAATTTTTCTAATTAATTAAATCCAAAAATAATTAAGGTAATTATTACAATAGGTTTAGGAGAATTTTTAGCATTATGATTTGAGAAATTTAAGATTTAGGATTTCCTAAAATTTTGATTTATGATAATTCCAAAACTAGAATTTTAATTATATTAATTATTGAAAATATATGTGATTTATGCTTAGTTCAGTTGTAATTATCCTTAGGTGTGGATTAAGGAGATGTCATGTGGTTAAGTAACGTCATGCAGCGTAGTGATTGTTGTTCGATTCTTGCAAGGTAAGTGATTATATTTAAATTAGTTTCTAAAATTTAATTAAGTATTATTGCACTTTCAAAAGTTACAAGTTAAGGTTTATAATTTTTTTATTATTGCTTTAACTTTTCATTTATTGTTTATACATATGGCATGTTACTTAGAATGTTAAAGCTAATTAAACAAACTTAAGGCATAAGAGATACAAAATTTTATTATCCGATAATCATTGAAGAATGTATGATGTAATAAATAATTTTAGTCTCCTTGATGTATATAAGTATTATAAAGTGCATGTGCATAATAATCCGGAAGTGTCAAATGGTAATGGAGTTCTACGGAGCCAAATGATAATAGGGTTCTTCGGAGCCAAATGGTAAATGAATGACCAATGTGTACCTGATTAGTACAAAATTCTGATACTTCCAAGGTGGGTGCTTATTATATTATGATTATGAAATTTACACATTCTTATGGAAGGATTTAAAGAAAAAGAAAGTTTTATGAAAAGAAAGAAATAAGGATTAAAGGAAATGTTTTAAAGAAAATGATTATGAAAATGTCTTATAATTCATGCCTATAAATGTTTATTATGATCTCTTATTATTTCATTTTCAATATTTAATGACATGTTTAAAATGAAAAGAAAAATATTTTATGAATTTAAGATAAATGTTTATCACCTGCTGAGCCTTGACTTATCCTATTATTGAAAATATTTTTTAGGAGATAATGTTAATAAGTGATTGCTACGAGATGACAGTACACTTACCGTCATAGAGAAACTCAGGAAAAAATGTTTTCATAATAGAGGTGCATGGGGTCCTATGGACCAGTATATGACTAATCCAGGAGATGATAGAGGACAAGCACAGATGATGCCTGCTACCGGTATCAGAGAGGGTCGACGATAGGTTTGCATGGATATTGGCAGATTTTTTTTTTAGAATGCCATACCATTTAATGTTGCGATATTGTCGGCCTACTTCAATATGTTGCGGTCTGTAATGTTGTACTGGAGAGGGTTGAAAGCATCTTCCATGTACGATTTGCGAACATGGATTTTGAAGGAGGAGTTGAAGAACAAAGTAAAGCATTGATGAGATTAAACGGATATGGATTGAGACAGGTGTTACCATTATATCAGATGGATGGTCTGGCATGAAGAGGAGGAGCTTGATTAATATCCTTGTTAACAATCCTTATGGCACGGTATTTTTACGATCAGTTGAAGCTTCAGATGAGGTTAAAAATGCTGAATTATTTTTCAATTTATTAGATGAGGTTATTGAGGAGATTGAGAAGCAATTGGTTGTTCAGGTGGTGACTAACAATGCCATTGCATACAAAGCAGCTGGTCAGATGTTGATGGAGAAGAGGAAACACCTGTATTGGACCCCCTTTGCAACACACTGTATCGATCTCATATTGGAAAAACTTGGTGATTTACCTCAACATTGTACTTTGGAACATGATTTTATTACATCTATTTTCTTATTTTCCGCTAATTTCACTTGTCATTTAGATGTTTTTATTGTATGTTAGAATCTTACTATTATTTATCTGCTAAAACTCTTAAATTCTCATTTAAGCAATTCTTCGTCTGTGAGGCTTACGCCTCAGACCGCCTCGCCTCATGGACGAAAAATGCCTCGATGCTTATTTACGCAATTTTAAATCTTGATCTAAACCTTAAAGTTGTTGCTACTATATACTGGGTACTAAGTGACTATCTAACGACTAACCTGAATAGAAAATTCTTTCTCATTATTGGGAGATGTGATAAACCATAAGGGCTTGAGCCTATGAGAAATTGAAACATAGATCACAAAGTTCTCACAAAATGAGGGGGAAATCTTTGGGTAGTGTCTTATTTAAATATTAATCTGCCTTTTGAAAATAGTATTCTAAAACATAACCTCGATAAAATTTTTCCCATCAATAAAAAGCTGCAGAGAGATTGGGCAACAAATTTTTGGAGCCCACATGGGGTCTCAAGTCTAACCCACCGATAACAAATAGTGCTAATAAGATATTTGTCAAATATAATATCATTTATAAGTTGATTACATAAAAATTGTGTTACATGCGCTAGTTCAAATAGATACAACTATAGAAAACAAATCATTCTGATTAAATATGCAATGACAACGAATCAGTTTAGTTTGAATCAGGCTAGTTTTTTCGCTTTTCATTTCTTGGAGCACCCATAGCCTAAGCTTTAAAGCAGTATCTAGACATATAACTCTATATGTTATTACTTGAAGGAAAATCAAATAGAAATTCTAGCCGTTCACCATCTCCAAAACTACATGTAAACTCGTTTTCATACAAATTACATACTACCAACCTTCCTAATAATTGAAAACAATTTGAACATGTTAGACGGTCATGCATCAACAAATGTTACAATTTGAAAAAAACCAATCATAGGAAACATAAATTTTCCATGTAAAATAAAACTTGCCTCTTCATGCACAGGTGTCAACTGAGGATTAGAAATGCTACTTCTAGTAAGATTTGGAGAATTCATGTCTTCAGCTTCAGACCCAGACTCAACTGTTGAGGCGTCACTGCTTTTCATCTAGCCCAAAAAATAAGCAAATTTTAAAACTTTCCAAGTAATAAAATTCCATCAAAATCTGTAAATGAAGAACTATTGTTCATTACCACAGGGCATTGAGGATTTGTATAAGCAACAATCTTTCCATCACTGTTTGAGACAGTAACAATTTTTCTAGCAGTATGTACTTCACCACTAAGGACCATCTACACAACTAAAACAAATCAGAATCCAGACTATTATAATAACAGAAATAAAAGTAATGAGTTCTATAAGCAAATACAAACCTTCATTATGTTGGGGTCTTGCCATGGGCCCTTATCAGATTTCATGCATCCACCTTGGTCAGCACAGGTACAGGAACCACCAAGAAACTCAGGTAATTCACTGTGAAATTAAGGAGCAAAAATAGCTGAGCATAATACCAAGACACTAATATAAGTTAGTTTAAGCAAAATTAACTACCTTGAATCAATTACATCAAGAAGCCTATTCTGATACTTGGTTCCAAGGACCTGAAAAAAGTAGATATATGAGATTTTTCTTTATCATATATTCCTCTCATACCTCAAAGAAAATATGAAGAGTATGTGTGAAAGTACACGCACATTAATTTTTGAAGTTGTTTTGGGATCAAGGAAAGATTTCACTGTGTTCCACAGTAATTTAAAACCTGGTCCAGCATTGACGATAAACATTTGATGTAAAGTCTGCAAAAGCATTCAAACCATACAGTTCCTACTCAACATGATTGTCTGTATAGATTTGTGATAAATTCAATTTGATTCAAAAATAATGAAAAAGAATAAAAAATTAGTCAAAGTAGAAAAGAAAAAAACTTTGGCTTTGTGAAGGGAAAAATGAATACCTCTGGATAGTTGTCACTGTCAATTTTCTGCAGCTGCATAATCAACTCACGAGCATTCTTAGAAAAATTTTTTAATCCCTACATCGCAAATGTGACTTCATAAAGAACTAGGCTCATATAATCTTGTGGTATTTTATGGACAAAGTATTATGCATCAGTTAATACTACAGTAAGTGAGCTTTGAACATACCACGCCTTGAACATCAAGTATTGTTGTGCAGGAGTCAATATGCCTTTTTGCAGCAATAGAGCATGCTGGAAATTTGACCTGAAAACATTTTTCAAACTCCTTCACATGATATTTCATATATCGATCCATGGTTGTCACTTGCATAACTTTGTTGGGATCTACTTTTCCTAGTATTTCAATGTAAACGGGCCTTCCCTGCTTATCAACTCCATGATAGGCATGTGGATAGTACTTCAGAACTTGATCTATTTCTGTATATTCAAAATCCTAATAAACCGTTTACTGCAGTTAGCAATTGATCAGCGCATGTTCACAAATTCGAATCTAAATAAACAAAAATAAATAAAATAGACCTGTCACAGAGCATATTAGGATTTAATATTAAGTTTTTCCAATAAGTAATAGCAAACTTTCAATCAGGGAAGGAACTCGAGTATTATCTGAATTACTCTTCAAAAATATTGATACTGGAAAGCATAGAAACCAAATAATGGACGGGTACAATAGAACGATATAAACAAGAAGAGACCCATCTATCAAGGAATGGACTACCAAAAAAACATCTCGGTAGCATAATAACAAGGGTGTAGCTTTCTGCCAATGCTGGCATGTAGTCTTACCCCTACATTGCGGAGACTTTGTTTCCAAGCTTTGAACAAAATTATATGATCGCAAGTACCAGATGAAAAGGACGATTCTACTGAAAAACCACATAAAAATGACAATTCTATTAAAAAAGTTGATAAAAAACTAAAATGTTAGACAGTCTTCGACAATATAAGGAAATTTATCAATCAAGGGGAAATGAAGCTCCATATTAAATAAAATAAAGACGAAATGTGAACACATTTCCATCAATGGAAGATAATATCAACTACTCTGAATAAAACTCCAAATACATTCTCAATATTCCTTAAAATCAAACTGTGGGCTCCGAAAATTCGCTCCTCGGTCTCTCCGCCGCCTCTTTCTTTCTTTTACGGGTCGTCGAGGAGAGTTGTAACGAGTATGTTCCGAGGAAAATTTTCAGAAAGCAGATTGGGTTTCAAATTAGACATTATCCAAAGATTTGGCCCTCATTGTGCGAAGACTTTATGATCTGAGGTTAAAGTTTCCTACAGGCGCAAGACCCTATAGTTAATTACCCCTTCCAGTAATGAGTGAAAAATTTCGATTAAGGCTAGTCTTCAAACAATATTGGTGACTTTGAATTTTAGATTTTTATGGGAATTTGGGAGACATTTAAAATATTTGTTGACTCCTCCGGTTGAGATTTTCTATCAACATGGTCATTATCGGGGTGTTTATGGACAATTTGATTCTCTCGATTGAATCTTGTCGACTCTGTTTAATTATTGACGAAGGATAGGGTTTGTCTTAGGCTTTATACCTTTATTAGTGAATCTTTCTTATAATACACCTTGAAGGCCAAATATAAAGCATAAAACAAATATCCCAGTCAGCGCTATGACCGTATATTCCTTTGATGGTTCGAACCGTGTGGACTCCTATCCATTTATGTAGAAGGATCTGATTCAAACTTGAGTTTTTTTCTTGACCCACACAACATCCTCAAACATCACATGTGCGCATGCATCATGCTCGTCGAGGCTCATGCGGGTAATCATATTTTAATGCATGAGGGGGGAGCATTTAAATATTTAAATATAATTATTTGCGGTAAGTGATTAAACGCTAAAGTTTGCGCAAAATTTCATTGCGTAAAATTTCATTTGAATGTTGAGAAACATCTTTTGTTCGCTTATACGAGTGTTATGAGTCTAATGACATTGTTTAGCAGTATACTTTCTTATGGTGTTTACAGATCACGTGCAGTGATAACATTCATATATAATGTATGGTGAACAATCGTTCATGATTTCAGAGCTAATGCCTCAGTAGACTCAAGCCTCTCCTATAATACCCTGTCAATTTTCAAGGGACAGCAATCCTTTGGAGGTTCAACAATGAGGTATCATAATTTGATGAGATCGAAGAATTGACTGATGTACAATTAGATTTTTTTATTCACCTCGTCATAAGATAGTTTCCCTCGAAGTATGAATAGGATAAAGCACAAGATAATTTTCAGTATCTCAACAATATTCTGGTATTTGATATTCAGATGGGACGCGGAAGATTCTCCTGCAGTCCTTGACATAATGACCAGGAGCAACCCCCTTCAACCTGCAGCTATAACATTTAACGATGCATGTGTAGAACATTGGATTGTGAAGCTTGATCTCTGAATATTTAACCTCCATTCAAATAGTACGGTATTTCTCTAGAAGCCTCGATATTTCTATAGATATGAGATATTTTTTACGAATCCTTCTTTGACTCTACAAAACCATTCAATCTTGCATGCTTAGTGTCAAAGTTAAGATCTTCTTGTAACATATCAGGGGACCTCCTCTTTACACCGTGTCACCCTTCTTTATCCCAACTGTCACCATCAGAATCTCTAAATTACCAATTGGAGGGGTTTTATTGGATCAACTAAACCTTCAGCTCCAGCAAAATGAGTGTGTTTCTTCTCAGCATAATTGTTATACCAGGCGGGAGTAGGAACATCCGCATCAGAAATTTCGAATGTGGAACCTTGCTGCAAATATAACATGGTTAAACTCATATTTTGTGAATAGTAAGGAACTTTTCAAATGAGTGACATGTCTCAAATCTTTATGTTCATAAGGTTGCCTGCAATCATGATAGCAGTATTAATCATTTGTGGATATCTCATCACAAGAACTGCACATGGTATGATCACAAGGCAATAACATTAGTTGGTTCAAAATATTCAAGCAGGTTATGCAATTGAACTCCAACTCCATCTTTTTTAGACAGAGGACCAACAAGTTCAGCAGTCAACTGATGCCCCCAGAAGTCGCCATCTTTCGATCTTCCACCATTTTCTTATGCAATTGCCAAGTTGTTCACTTTAAGCTTAGAGGCATAAGAAGGTTCCAATCCTATGACAGATTGGATGCCTTTGAAACTACATTGTTGTTTATTGTGCGAACATCCTGGCATTCATTGCACATTGCATGCAAATGTCTGTAGGGAGTATTATAATTTGCAGATAGGTTTTGTATGTTTGTTAACATGCTGATGTGAGCTACTAGTTGAGCTGCACTCGTTACTAGTTTCCTTGAACATGTTAGCTAGCAAATTGTTGTTCAATACACATCTTTCCCTCCCGTTTGCAGGGTACTATTGATATAAGCATTGTATATTAATTGTAAATTAACCGCTTGATCTTTGCTTGCGAGGGATTAGTGTATCTGCCTGCCATGAAATAGGTTGTTGACTATATGAATGATCTAGCATCTGCTGCATGTTATTCGTCGTCATCCGTAGGTGGATTACAGTGCACGACAAATCTCCTACAGTTGTTTGTAGGTATTAATGTTCATAGTAGCCTCTTGACTCTTACTTACATATGAATTGTCCCATCATAAGTTTCTTATTTGTATATCCATTGCAATCCCCTTGGATATGTTTGTAGGGAAGTCATTATACTTGCATTATGTCCATTATCATCATCCATATATGGCTTAGTGTACTCATCTATAGTGACATTAGTTGCATGCTTTTCATGTTTCGCTCATATGCATATCACTACATTTCTACCACAACCACTCATAAATAATTCATTATGTGCTCCAGAGCTCCTTCGATATGTTTGTAAGATAGTTGTTATATCTACAATACATTTGGCATTATCCCTTTCAGATAAGCTAGTGTATTCATTTGCATATCGACATTAACTGTCAAACATGTTGCATTCCTCATTAATTTCTTCATTAATATAGGCTGGAAATTCGACATTCTTTGCACAATTATCTCTCCTTCTTGTAGGGAATAGCTGATGTGAGTGCTGCACGTCGACTATTCGATCATTGCTTGATAGTAATTAGTGTTTGGAATTTCATCTATCACAAGTTCTCTATTATTTATTAATATTCATTTGAATGACTTGAATTGTTATTCAACATTTGCGATTTCAATTTTATTGTGCATTTTAAAGTTTAGGAACCAGTTCCATGCTGTTTATTTTAAGTTTTGTTCCCTGCATTTGTTGAAATCAAGTCTCTTGTCAGTCGGAATTTTGGCAGCATCCCGACGTCTCCTCAATTTTAGAAAAAATTGAGAAGTCTTAGCCTTTCCACCACATCAAGAAAGATGTGTATGGACGATGTCAAATGACATCGCAGCCGTAATCATTAATCCCACCATGTCAAGAAAGGCGTGCATGAGTCTTCAGGGGTACCTTTTTAAAAATGCACAATTCTTTTCCCACAGGAACTAAGTAACGTACACGGATACTTAAGTTTTGCCCCGCTACGCTAAGAAAAGTGTGCACAAAGCTTATTTGCCTCGCTGTAAGAATTGCAAAGAGTTTCCTCCCACCGCACTAAGAAAAGCGTGCATAGGTAGTTGCTCGTCGCACTGTAACCATCGAGGACAGGATTCGGGGGGGCTTATTGACATTTATGCCTTTGTAAGGAGGCACGGCGGCGGCGATATTAGCCGAGGATGATGATGAAGAAAAAAATGTACATATATATATATATATATATATATATATATATATATATATATATATATATATATATATATATTCTTTTTTACTTAATAATACTAATGTAAAAATAATAATTGTAGTGTCATAGGGTATTCACGACGGTAGAGAAATATAAAGTTTAACATTTAGCTTTTGTACAAAGATTCAACATGCAATAAGATAAAAAGAGAGATGGTGCAGTATTCATAGGAGACACCAAAATTTTTACGTGAAAAATCCTAAAAGGGAAAACCATGGGGTCTAGCCCAGTTTGAATAAATCCACTAGTATTTGCAGTTGATTACAAATGAGGCCCTTCATTGGAAGGAAGGTCATGACTTTATGTAACAAATTTACATCATATAGAGTGTGTTACATGGTGGAAACAGGAAGTCACTGTTGATGTGTTTATTTGGTCGGAAGGATCGTAGTCGGTGGACGACGTAAGTCGGAAGGACCATGGTCAGCGGACAATGGAGGTCATAAAGACCGTTGTCTGACGACGGAGATCAGAAGGACGACGTCAGGTAGAATTCCAGCGTCGGATAGAAGTCCGACGACAAGCAAAAGTCCGACATCGAGTAGAAGTTCGGTGTCAGGTAGAAATCCGACGACGTGTGGATGACTGATGTCAGGTAGAAGTCTGATGTCGGGTAGAAATCTAGCGACGAGCGGAGGCGGCTGGGCAGAACTTCGGCGTCAGATGGTATTCGGGCAGAACTCAGGCGTCGGTAGTCTGCCGGGTGGAAGTCCGACGGTGGTCGAGGAAGAGTCTGGTGACAAGAGAAGTTTCTTTCTTGTCTTCCTTTTCTTTCTTCTATTCTTGCTTCCTTGATTAATTCCCGCGTCAGTTGGTGATCGGGCAGAACTCCGACGTTGGTAGGTTGCCGAGTAGAAGTTTGGCGGCGGTCGAGGAGTCTCTTCCTTGCTTAATTCTCTTCTCTTCTTGCTTGGGCCTCCTCCCCCCCCCCCCTTTGGGGTCCCCTTCTATGAGAAATGAGAGGTCTATTTATAGTTTTCTAAGAGTGACATGACCATTAAATAACAAGAAGATCAAGGGTAAATTGTAAGTGGTTTGAATGTATAACTGATGTTGAATTTTTTTATCATAGACCGTTTATTGTGTATTTGAATATCTTATTGATATTAGAATTCGGTGATCTTGGGCTCGTTGGATTCGTCTCGCCAAGCTGCTCAATTCAACTAAATGCATGTCGTGTTTGAAAATTGTTTGATAATCTTAATTATGGTTTGAACCTTCCAAATGTGCTTTGGATCTTTGATTTGGACTCATTTGGGCTCGGATTGAGTCGAATTTGGTGTCGTTCGGTTCGTATTTCCAAGACGTTCAGTTCGACTATAAGTTTTTTGAAATCGGAGTTCAGATGATCCCGGATTTAATTTTTGAAGTTTTCAACTTGATTTTTGCTTCGAGATTCGTGCCCGATCAAGATAATTTTTTGATGATATATCAATAATATAAACAGAAATAATGATCTCTCTCTTAGGAGAAGATGAATGGTGAATTGGTGATTTGCTGTAGGAATTTGGTTTAGTGGGTTTGGAGGGGATTTTGAGTGATGTTGCTGTAGATGTAGCTTAGGTTTGGGTTTAATTTGAAGTGAATGGGTTGTAGGTAGAGTGATTGGTTTCAGCAGAGGGATTCAACTTCAATAAGGAGGTTCGGCCTGTGTTCGAACAGGAAAGGGAGATGGGTGATGGGATCGGAAGATAGAGAGCTCGTGGGCGTCGGGTCGGAAGGCTATAACGGCTTGTAAACGTTGAATTCTACCTACAGACGTGCGGAGACAGTCGGTAGGAGCTGGAGATGTTGAGGTCGGGATTCCTGGATGGTCCGAACCTCAGAAATTGGGAGGCTTCGGCCAGGATTTGCAGCTAAGTTGGGACCGGTTGCTGCGAGGGTCGGCTTTGGTACGGGTTTGGTTCGATTGCAGGGAGAGGGAGATCAGTTCAGTGAGGAGCGTTGCTTGAGGAAGGAGACGGGATTAGAGTTGGGAAGGGATCGGCAAGTTGGATCGGTAATTTGGCAGAGGGTTTTTGACCAACTGTAAACAGAAAAGATCGGTTCGCTGTGTGTGGAATTTTTATTTGGTCAGGTAACCTTATGTAGAGATACATCAAGTACCCAATAAAAAAATGCCACATGCACTTATTATAAAAATTTCTTAGCTTTAAACAAAAAGTAAGTACATGTGGCATTTTTTTATTGGATACCTGATGTATCTCTACATCAGGTTATCTGACCCAATAAAAATTCCTGTGTGAGGCTCATGATTGCTTTGCGAGTTGAGTCAATATAGGACTATAGGAGAGTGAGCGGAGGGAGGGTCAGTTGTTGCGACTTGTGAAGCCGATCGAGAAGAAAGAATCGTACTAGGTGCGGCTTCGGAGCGTCACTTGGTTTTTTTTTTTTTTTGTATTTACGAACAAAATCAACCTCTTCAACTACTGGAATTAGGGGTGTAAGTGAGCCGAGCAGGCTCGTGAGCCGATTCGAGCTCGACTCTTTTATGGGCTCGTGAGCCAAGCTTATTGAGCTCACGAGTCAAGCTCGAGTTCAAATTCAAGAACGAGGTCGAGTTGGAGCTTCATTAGGTTCGGCTCGAAAGCTCGCGAGCCGTCTCGAAATTATTAAATATGAATATTTTTAAAAAATAGTACTAAATAATGTATAAATCATACTTAAATTCCCGTCAGTAGATATTTGGAGAATTCAAAATGAATCTCATTTGTTTGCCCCTCACTCTCTCTTTGACAGCAATAAATGTTAATAACTCTCTCTGACAAAACCCAAAAAACTGCATGCATGAAGCCGAAATAGACCGCGCGGGAGGCTCGACATACGGTTCGACGAGCGGCTCGAACTCGTTTACATTCCAACGAGTCGAGCTCGTGCTCAACTTTTGAGCTCGACTCGAGTTCGAGCTCGAGCTCGAGCTTGGTATTTGACAGTTGAGCTCGACTCGAACATCCCCAGACTCAAGCTCGACTCGACTCATTTGCACCCGTAACTAGAATCCAAGCATTGAATAATACTCTTAGTTAATGCAGTGGCCGGGAAGTACCTCAATAATCAATCAACTTGTAAATTACCTGCAAAATAGTATCAGCACCGAAGTCCTTCCTCCACTGAATCATATCAGCCCACATGTGCTTAGCTTTCTCAATATCAAATTTTCTTGCCTTAAGAAATCTGCAGAAGTAAATCGGGCTTATTTACAGGGCTATAATCTCCAGCAAAAAATATTATAAACTGGCCATGATTATAAAAAATTAACATGCAGTTGAAAATTTTGGTATAAAATAAACAATATTAACTGAGGGCATCTCCAACAGAAAATCCCATTTTTCATTCCAAAATACAGTGAAACTCAAAAATGTCGTGATTCATCTCCAATCGAACTCCATTTTACGCGCTTTTGCGAAGGTAACCATTTTTCTCCTCTTTCGCGCTTTTCTTCGGCAAATCCGGTTGAGACAAAAAAATCGCGTAGGTGAACAGTTGGCGTCGCACTGTTCATCGTTGGCGTCGCACTGTTCACCGTCCACCAATTAGCAATTTTTTGTCGTTCGAATTGAGCAAACCAACTACGCCTTACAGTCGTTTGGAGTTCGGCTAGAGATGCCCTAAGCAGCGATATTGCTAAAACATAGACTTGAAGAAATAATTTAACATATAGCTCTCTACAGAAACACACAAACTATAAAAACATTTAGTATGGATACTTCACCAACGCAAGATATTATGAAGCAATTTGAAGGCCCAACTGGACCTATATCTGAGAGGATTATATCGGTATATATCATTGTCATAGATTAGACATTACAAGAGAAAATGATTAAAAGATTGCCTAAGCTATCTACAATACTGTGAAAAACATATAACAGCAATTGTAGGCACTTAAATGCAACTAGTCTTAGTTATAAATCTGCATTGAAGACTTCACAACTTCATTGAAATCCAATAAAGAAAAACGTTGAGGAGAAGATGAGGATTTGGTGTTTAAAAGGGAGGGTTTTGAGACTTATAATAAAGAGGACCGTTAGATTCACGTTAATGGTTCATGGGAACAAAATCTCACCCTTTTTAGGTTTTGCTCTTGGAAGTTGTAAATGCAGAACTTCTCTGTAAATCATTAAATTATATTTAAAAACAAAATTAAAATGTTTATAGAGAACTTAAGACGCCTTTGTTATAAATCTAGTCTTCATATATAAATTAATCATGACCACTGAAAAAAGGGGGGAAAATAGAACCTGGTAAAAAAACTACAGGTGTATTTGGATTTTGGATTGAAGTAATTGGGGGGAATGTAAATGCCATTTAATTCACAATCTCATATTCATAGTGAGTGTATGGTCCCAATTTAATTAATAGATAATTGAATTTATAAATTTGATCTATAGTCAAACTCTCAATGCTTAGGCCCACACTGAGAGGCTAGCAAGGTTAGAATAGGTTTAAGAATTTCTCAAAGATCACTATTGATTTTTCAATAAATTAAAGGTACCTTAGACATTGGTTCACACTGTGGATGACTTCTTTGGACTCTCCACTTTCTGTTATTGAAAGTTCTTTCTTTGTTTTTCTATTCCTTCTTCTCTCGAGCGTGCAAGTGATATTCTATGTTTTCTCTATGCCCAAATGTTCTATGGGTTGGCTGTTTTGGAACTGATTTCATGATTAGCTAGATGTTTTTGGGTTTTAGATTTTTGTTTATCTCATAAGTATTCCAGAGTCGTCCCTATCAAATACGGAGAAAAAAGTTAAGTGATGGACGTGATGACACCCATTGAGGAGAATTTGAGATTTTCGATAAGAGTCTTATTTTAATCTTTTTCTTCACAAACTAAGTTTGTGTTCGAGTTTATAGGATTGAAGGCTTGAATAAGGAGAAATCGTTTTGAGGCCAAAATATTACATAAGGTTAATTTTTAGTTTTGATTTTCAAGTTAAGAATTTATATTAAATTAAGAAATGATTGTTCTTAGGATGTTTACGAAAGAGCAAAACGTCAAAGCAATAAAAATCAAGAAATTCACCTTGAAAGAGATCCTATAATTCAGGAGAGATACTCAATCTCTAATACAGAGAGCAAATGATTCTTAGGCCTAACATTTGTGAATTTCTATAATTCCATTGAGCTACTCTGTGCATGCAAATTGATATTTGCTCATGTTGAGCCTGACATGATGATATTAACAAGCCTAATGCATTTGTTAGGATTACCTGTTTAGATAAATTCATTATATTTTTAATTGACTCAATTCATAAAATTGTTGATAGAATATAATGTTGACTTCTACATATCATATCTACCATTGATGTATGTTTAACAAATTAAATAATAACATGCGAATATTAATGCTAAGTAATTTTCAATAGTGCTAATTTTGATATTAAAGTGAAAGAAGGAAAATGAAAGGTCATATCATGTGAGATAGGTTGACAGACCATGATGACTTACACAGGTAGAGGTAAAAGTTATGACAAAAGAAAGTTCTCAACTCTCGGTACTGGAGGTTAATGATAAAGGGATCAACATTGAGATCGATGGTCATTGATATGCTGAATTGTCAAAACATTATCAATAGTTTTTAGGGCTGATGAGCAGGTGATAACCAATAATGAATGTGATAAAAGCCTACGGACATTGTATGATATTTCTAAAAAATTAATGATAATAATGAAAATGAAAATGAAAAGGGATACAAGTAATTGATAAATAGAGCGCACTTTATAATCTAACACTTGATAGATGCATTTCATTTTCTTATAAAAACATGTTTTTTGTTTAAAATTTAGTCTTTAATTTATTTAAAAGCATCAAAGAAAGTCTTTTTTTAAAACTTATTATCGCTAAGCTAACTATTTCTATAATAAAAAAAATGTTCATATTAGTTCAAAAGATTAACATGCATGTTACTATTTTTTTTCTTTTATGCTTAAACCTTATATTAAAATTGCTCATCCCATTGAGAAAGATTGGATATTACGATGACCATTTTAGGATAGAAAAAAGGGGTGGAACCATAGGCAAGTGACCATCTTATATCCTATACCTTAGTATTATAGTAGAATTGTAAGTTCAAAGGCATTTATTCTTAATGTTCTTTGTGCAAAATATTAGGTCATAATTTCTCAGAATGTCTCAGGGTAGATCTAGATCGACAAAAACATAACAATCAAGGCTGTGGGGACCTTTCATTTGAAAAAAAAATTATCTTCTATTACTATGGTGGCAGTTCAATTTACTTTCCATATGGTTTGTGTTAAAAAATGGGAATCACCTTTGGACATTGGCTTGGCATCCATTCCTTCCCAAGTTGTTAACCTAGTCAATGTGTCTACTCATATGTATAGTGCTCCTATTCCTATTGGGGTTCTTGCATTTCATGGGATAAGAAAATGATCATGCCTTTGAAAACAAAGATTACACATCACCTTAACATTATGTGATAATCATCAAGTTTTGCAGGCAAAAGCTCATCCATGATCAGTGATTGACGAAAGGCATCAACTGCTTGTAGTTCCACAATGTCCCTTACATCTTCAATTGAACCATGGACACTGCTGTCACTGTTCTTCTTGCTACTTTTTCTTCTCAAAGAATGTCGGAATCTGTTCGATGCACTTATTGCCCTTTTCCTCAGAGACCCCATCCTTGTCCTCTTATCGTCTTCTGAAATCTCCAAATCTGACTTCTTCTCTTTTCTTTCATCATGACCAGAAACTCCCTCAGAGCCTGCAATGCATTTGAGAAATCAATTCATTGGAAAAAAATTTCGAGAACAGGTCGTAGAAAATTCCTTCAAATTATGTCAACAGATTGGCATGTGCATAGAAAAAGAGAAAACAATTTATCAGAATGAATTTGTTATTTCCATTACAGAAAGAAAACCGTTTATGTCTTTGAAAACTCAGGTAATTAATAATTCACTCGCCAAATTAACTTGCATAAATAAATCTCAGATAAATTTTACTACAACATGAAGTTTCAATTATAGAACATTTATATGGTAGTTATTTAACAAAAAGCTTAGATATCCAATAACTATAAAGAACTCTAATAATTATAACAACTACTCACAAACTAATGATGCGGCTACAAGAATAATTGAAAGTTTTCCAATCACAAAGTGTAACAATGGAAGAGGATGAGACTTTGTTGTCAACAAAGTTATCATCCACCATTGGTTACAAAATTGATGCATGTCATAGATACCAATACCGACCCCAACAAGATTGTCATCTATCATTGCCAATAACATTGTCACCCACTATTCCAACAATATCGATACCTGCCACCATTGATAAGGATGATGCATGTCATCGACACTGATGCCGACACCAACAAGGTTGTTTTCCACCTACACCAACAACATCGACTCCCACCATAAACAACCAAAACGATGAATATCATCAATATCAACATAGATGGCAGTAAAATTGTTATTCGTCATCGCCAACAACATTGAGACCCGCCATCACCAATAAGGACGATGCAAGTCATCAACTACAATGTCGACTCCAATAAAGTTGTTGCCCACCTACGCCAACAATATTGATGTCTTTCATTGCCAACAATGTTGATGCACATCATTAACAACAATGCCTACGCCAACAAGGCCTCGCCCAACATCACCAGCAATATCGAGGCCCATCATCTCCAATAAGGATGATGTACGTCGTCAACACCAACGTTGAAGCTAAAAAGGTTGTTGCCAATCATCACCAATAATGAAATTTCCAGTATTACTAATCATCTTCATAGTCTAATCCCCACCATCAACCACACCACTCCCCAAATCTTCCTTCTTTGCATTGAATTCCTCATTCTCCTATTTTGTTTTTAAAATCCCATAAACCAAAATCTAGTATACTCTTTGGCGAGATTCATCTCCTTGGCTTTCACTTGAGCTAAGCAGAGGAAATTCTTTTCTATAGCCAGAAACAAGTGGCGGATTAGCTACTCTATTGTCCACCATAGCTTTGCATCTGTTATAAAGCACTTCAAAGGAAGGTATTTTCCTACCTCCAAAATTCATGCTGATATCACAGATAAGTTTGAGGTGAATCCAATCAGATATATTGCTGAAAATAGATATGTACATCCAAAAAGCAGAGATTCCCCGCAAGCCATCGCCATCACCATGAAATTCATCACCCATAT
Organism: Dendrobium huoshanense; assembly: GCA_016618105.1. Classification (NCBI taxonomy): domain Eukaryota; kingdom Viridiplantae; phylum Streptophyta; class Magnoliopsida; order Asparagales; family Orchidaceae; genus Dendrobium; species Dendrobium huoshanense. The sequence continues at coordinate 17,647,075 of CM028342.1, forward strand.
GTCTCTGATGAACCCTTGTTCTTTCCCATTACCCACAACATCACATGGCTTGAATTATACATCTCCGATGAATCCTACAAAATTTTCCTCAAATACACTGCCAATGAAACTCTTTATAACCTCTCTAGCCACGCAGAAGAGCTAAAGATCTGATCTTTCACATACCAAATCCTCCTCGTACTCTGCTACCTCCATTCCAATAGCACCCTACACTATGATATCAAAGGAAAAAAATATTTTTCTCAACTTAGATGGATGAGTAGAGCTAAGATATTTGTGGTGAAAGGTAGCTTGCAATCATGTGAATGGGTGAAAATGGGAAGGTGAATGGGTGAAAATGGGAAGATGAATGTTCTTGAAAATTAAATCTTCATTATAATTTTCCCTTATGTTTGAGGGGGACTTTTCTATCACACAACAAGCCCGATGCATTCCTCCACGTCAACCATCTAACTTGAATTCTATCAATAATATCCCCTTCTATTCACCATCACTCTGAACAATAGACCAAAGAAATCTAAAACAAGTACTCTTAATAATGACTTGATCGCCCAAAGTCACAATCTCCCCACAAGATCTGTTACTACTAAAATTACACTTCACATATTCAGCTTTAGATCTACTCAAATGAAAACCTTTAGGCTCTAAAGTTGTCCTCCATAATTCAAGTTTACGTTCAACTTCCTCTCCAGTTTATCAACAAGAAGAATATCATAAGCAAAAAGCATACATCAGGGTACAACCTCTTGCAAATGTCTAGTGAGAACATCCATGACTAAAGAAAAAAGATAAGGGCTTAAGGCTGATCCTTAATGTAATCCAACTAAAATAAGGCAATACTTTGTCATGATTAATAGAAAATTTCAAATATTCAATTTTACTCCCTCTTATGTATGTGTGCACGGTTGTCTAGCAAACAAACACCTAATATAGAAAATGACTAAAAAAATAAAGAGTACATACTATGTCAAACACAAACCGACTTATACACTGACGCTATATTGCCTTGAGTCTTGATTCTTCAATACTGCTCGATATATACTATATTTGAAATGGTTAGTGATACACACAAAATAAATAACATGCAATATAGAGCACATGAGTAAGTAAATGATCATCCAATAATATTTGTATTCATTAAAACACAAAGTAAGTATCCTGAATTTCAACTATTACACTAAAAGATGTATTAATGTTTAAGAGTTTAGCCTTACTTTACTAAAAGGGTTTCACAATCCATTTCACTCAAGTAATTAAGATCTTTGTTAGTATCTTACTATAGCTCATATTAATCTACTAGGCAGACATAGAGGTGGGACCCACAATTTGTCCCAATAATGGTTCAAGAGATGGCACCCATGACATAGCATTTTGTACTCTATTTTACTTTTAATCTTTGAACTAGTATATTGTTCTGATGTCATTTATAGCAGTTTAAACTCTCAACCATTAAAATATTATTTACTTTGACCGAATGTCATTATGATTTTATCCCATTGGTGTAACTTATTAGGAGTACTTCCATATAAACATGTTTAATTTTAGAGTTTCTAATGAAATTTCAATAGTTACACAAAAAATCACATAGATATTTAAAAGTTCAATTCATTCTACTTATGGAATTGGATAACCAGAGTCTTGTTTATACTTGAAGCTCTCTATGCCCTTCTACATACTAGTATTATTACATTTGTATTAACGAGACAAAACCCTTTCTATATCCTAAACGCGCTCATCATTAACACGTGCTAACACTGGAAATTATATAATTCTTCATTCACTTGAGAAAAACGACTAACTTGTCAAACTATCAAGCGTATCTCAGTCTGAGTAAAATAAACTATTTTTCCAAAAGCTTTTCTTACAAATGGCGACACATTGAAAAGAAAAACATTAAATAATCGTAATATGGCTGGTGAGCAAATTTCACAAATGTTAACTAATCCCAAACATGCAAGAAAACAAAACATCACAATTCTCTAGAACGCCAGCTCATAAAAGCAGCCAAATGCTGAAAAAATTAATCATAATCAAACTGCATAGCTGAAAAAGTCAAAACATGCCGTGCCAAAGAAATCAAGACCAAAGAACTTCTATCTGGATTCCTCTCGAACTTCCAACTTTATTCAGACCAAATAGAAATGATGGAAACTGGAAGCAATCTCGACCAGAAACCTCAACGCAATAGACCCGTAGGATTCGTCTAAACAGATCAAATCAATGGCAGGCAAAAAAAAAAGAAGCAAAACATTAGAAGTTAAATTGACGTTTCCAACTCAACAGAGCCCCAAATTTCCCCCAAACAGGCAAAGGTAGATGAAGGAAAGAGTAACTGACATGGCCTAGCCGGCGAACCAGACATCTTCCGGCAATGAAACGACTCACACTCGAGAAGAAACTCCGCCCTGCACAGAAAATCTAGGGCAATAAAAGCGAAATAAAAGCCGGAGCAACGGCCGTCGCTGAGCTAACCGATCGACGAGAGCTGAGGGAAACAGAGAGAAGAGAAGCGGAAGAGCGTTGGAAACCAAAAGATTTGTGGGGGCCGGCAGGTTCTGCTCTGCTCGCAGCAGGATATATAACTAGTAACGGCCGCAGGGATCCGTACTCCCCACGACCGGTTGATCATCGGGACCCGCCAATGGATCGTAGCCATGACTACGGGCACGTGGCGTTAGTAGATTTGCACCATATCTATATTATATATTTAATTTTACAGATAATAAAAAATAAGAAATAATTTAATAAAAAAAATTGCTGAATCATGGGAAAGATTTATTTATTTATTTAAATATATAATAATGTTGCAACTTAGAAGTGAGAGGTATGGATGCATATATTTTGATTACTTAATTTCAATGATATCTCTATGTTATTAAATAAGTAAAATATAGTTATATGAGATCATATATTTTTTATTTTAAAATTTTAAAGATAAAATATTGATATAATGACCTAAATCAAAATTCATGAGAGTTTGAAGGCACTTAGATTTATATTTGAATTTTAATTATTTTTCTTACTTAAAGTTTTATTATTATTCTAATGTACATATATTATATTTTATATATGATCATAGTGTTTTGTTATTTTTACTTGATTTTAGGTTTTATTATGAATATAATGTAACCTATTTTATATTTTATGATTTTTTTATATTTATTTATATTTTTTTAACTTCTAGGTTATCTGCAAGGCTGATTTTTAAGATTTACTATTTAATTAATTAAAACTTAAATTTTACGAAATTAATCCATGGGTCCCTGAGGAACCTAGGAGGTTTTCATAAAAAATCTGAGCTTACTTGGATGCTTGAGGGATTTCCTAGATTTTTTTCTAATATGTCTAAACCTACACACTAAGGGATTTACCTAGGACAATTTAGCCATGGGATTGAGATGCAATTAGTGGTCATCTAACACTTATCCATAAACAAACATTCCACATAAATTCTAGCTATAATTCTCTATGATTTAGTGATATGAATTTTCAAAGTTTTAGGTTAAAATTTTACCTATAACTTTGAAAAATCCATGGATGATGGAGGAATGCTTAAAACTCTTTGAGAAAAATCAAGTATTCTATACACATCTCTAACACTCCTCAAACAAAATTTGAGCCTTGTCCAATGTGATTAAGAGGCTTAGTTAAATACATAGATTTATGTAAATAACATATTTATAGAAATACACTAGACATCTTGTTCTACAAACAATTTTATAGGATGATATTTATTTTCTTGAATCCATAGATGTATTACACATACCAATTGGTCCAACGGACCATTTATTACAATTTTTTTCGAAGGTTTGACAATTAAAATGAATTAAAATTCAATGATTATTAAGATTACACAGTCAACTATTGATTGTGCCATGCTTTGCAACCAGCAAAGGGGATCGGTAGGCTATTATAATGGCGGGTCACAATGTCGCATAGGATATAACCCTGACAATTTGATATTAGCTCGTACAACTAAGATTTAAGCACCATAATAGCAGGATCATTATACAAAATTTGATCCAACCGAATTAAAACCATTCTTCAAAAAAAAGAAAAAAAAAAAGAAAAAAGAAAAAAGACTTTGATTCCGTTGTCAACCTCTTGTAGTCTCACATAATCCTTACATTTAAGCACTTTGATTCCTCCCAAAATGGTCCAGTAAGATATATGCAATGGAAATTATCAATCCAATGATTGAATCCTATTGAATTGATAATTTCTTTCACAATGCCCCATACCCCTATCTAATTAGCTGCGAGTTTGAAATTACCTGAATGCAGAGGTCAATTAAAGGGGATGCTAATTGAGTTGAATTCATAGAGCCTCAGGGAACACTTATCCTTTAGGTTGTAGTGAACAGTGAAAGAGTGGATCAGATGATGGGATTTCACCGGAAGAAGCCCATTGGAATTCACTTAAACTCTTGGTTGTACGTAGGGCTGCAAGCGAACCAAACGTTCGATGAGCTACTCATTGTTCGGTTCGATTAAAGCTCGTTTGTGATCGTTTAATTAACTAAACAAACAAACTTGAACAATATTTTAAATACTCGATTCTTAAATAAACAAACTTGAACACTAATGTGTTTGGCTCATTTATGTTCGCGAACAACATCATTTGAAGTTCGTGAAAAAGTTCGACATTAAGCTCGATAAGAAGCTCGAAAAAAGCTTGATTCGTGTTCGATTTTGAACTCGTGAATAAGCTCGATAAAAATAATTAATATTTGACTATAGAATTAATAAATATAAATAATCATTGCCTTTGTTACATAGACAATTGCTTTTATTATAAATGTGTTTGTTCATAGATATGTTCATAAACATGTTTGTTTGATAGTTAAAAAAAAATCGTTAAATATGTTCGCGAACAAGCTCGATAAGTACTAAACAAACAAACATGAACTGAACATGAACCGAACATGAACACTCATTAATTTAAATGAACCAAACATGAACACAAACAATAAAGCTCGAACAAACATGAACCAAACTTGAACAAGCTGATATTAAATGAACACAAACATGAACACTCACATACTCGACTCGGCTCGGTTCGTTTGCAGCCCTAGTTGCAAGCTTCTTGAGGGCTAGGGAACACTCAGAATCAAGTTCTCACTCATTATAGAAGCTCAAGAAAGTAAGAAGTGGACTACAACACCTTTTGAAATGGATCGAGGAGTTTATATATTATTTGGACTTGGCCATGGATGGAATTTTGGCAACGGGATGGCATACCAAGCCATTATGAGAGTTGAAAAGTGTCCAATAAACTCACAATAACTGGCTAGATAATGAGATAGATTGGGCTGGACTGGGAAGCTCTAAGTAGCTATTTTAAATTCCCATGTCTTGAGTTGGAGCCATTTCTTGGCCACTTATGGCTAGTTTGGTGTGCCACCAGGCTTTGTTGGGTTTAGGAGAGATCAAGCAATGGTTTATACTAGTGGGCTTGGTTGAATTGGTCTAAGATAGGTTTAACTATAATTTAATTCATTTGGGCTAGCTTTAGTTAGCCCAATTCGGTGACCCAAGTTAACCCCATGCATGGGCTTGCTTAGAAGGTTAGCCTAGGACATTAAGCTTCTATTGGCAGAGCTTATGTCCAAGGATTTGAGTCAATTCCATGAAAGAACCCATATATGTCATATGGATCAACCATGGTTGATTTGGTAAACCATGGCCAATCCATAATCACCATGGGTTAAAAAGGGTTTTGTTAGGTTAATGGAATGGCTTGAGAGGTTTTGGATGCTCCCCATAGGGTAGGGTTAGTTCTAACCTGAAATATCCATTTTAGGAGGGTTTAGGACATTTATGATATTTTTGGTTCTTTTGACTTTGTCCATGGTCTAAGGGTTGATCATAGTTTGGATTAGGCTTAGAAAATGTTTAGGTTTAATTTATAATATTTGGGATTTAATGCCAAGGCCTAAGATTACTAAGTTGACCAAAGTTTCAAGTAAATAGTGTTTAGGGTATAAAAAAGGGATTTTGAGAAATGTTTGGTCAAACTTTGTCAACCAAGATTTACCCAGTTTCTTGGGCGAGTCAAAGAAATTCCTTAATGTACTTAAGCTGGCTTGATTCAACTCTAAGGGTCAGTGTTCAAATTTAGGTTGAAATGGCCCATTGAGTGGAACACTTGGTGATTATAAGGAAGTTTAGGTTTTAACCCAGGTTTAGGGTTAAACTTGAAAAGTTCTCAAAGACTCTAATGCTATTAGGAAGTGATCTAAAGAGTGTATAGGCCATTTAGGTCTAATGAAGACTGAGTCATTAGGTTTTCTCCTATAGGCTAGGCCTACACTAAGTACTAAGGATGGTAAAGGGGAAGGATTTATACTTCATTAAAAAATGAGGTCAACAATGACTACTATCTCTTATAAATTGTAAAAATCATTCATATAAAAGATAGATAACAATGTATATATTCATGTCACAAAGAGTATACTTCCTCCATTTACACTGCCCAACATCATAATTTAATTAAACTTGCTTGGTGTTTATTTATAAAAAGCATAGAAGTGACAAATGTAATCCAAATAGGATTATAAGGCAAGTTGGTTAGTGACTTGCACGATCAATTTTTTCTTATCATTTCTTTTTGTAGGCATCTTCTTATATTTCAATAAGTATAAGCCTTGCATTTCTTAATCTACAAGGTAGCTCGTCAGTGTGAGAATCTTTTTCTCTTCTTGATTTTAGATCACGAGGCCACTCTAGATGACTCAATTCAATTCATAGTTATAAATAGAAAATGTCTAGGCGATTTGGAATGACTACCTTCGTAACTAAGCATACCTAAAACTTGATGACTTTGGATAACATATCCATGAAACCCTGATAAGCCATTTCTACATTTTTTTCTAAATTTATTACAAGGGTAACTCCTTTGAGCCCATTCACCCCTCGTAATTATTCAATTATTCAGTGGAGATATTCTTTTCTTTTACTTAGGTTGAATTAGAGTACAAGTATTAATCCGTAACTAACATCATCTCATATACGTGTCCAAGAGTATAATTAATCTTGGGGATTATTTTCTTTCAGTAGACTTATTGGATAAAATTCTCGTAAAATTAAAAATTTTTAATTAAAAAATTTATATTATGAAAATTTTTATTTATTATCTTATATGAGTTTGATAAGAATAGTTCATCTAATTTTTTGAAATTTCTTTTCTTATCCCTTCTTGCAAAATCTCCTTCACAAAAAAAATTCATTTCATATAATGCCATTTTTCTTGTTAAACATCCTCATTGTGCTCTTGGAAGGACAAAGAAGGTAATAATTAAGATGAAAGTGACTAAGATTATAGTGTTCTGATGATTACTATAGAATGTACAAAGCTTAAATAAAGGCACTACCATTTTGTGAGGGTATTTCAAAGATATTTAGTAGAACTTAAGAGATTCACTGTGGCAATTATTAGATATAGGATATGGTGTTAAAAGCATTGTATCTTAACCCCTTCCTTCTCTTAGTTCTTTATTTTTCAATTGGTGGAAAAACCTCTCCAATTAGTAGTAAGTTTTTATTTTGTCTATGTGGGTCTCCGAAAGGATTCCGCTCGTGTGGTTCGAATGCAAAGGGTACGATCACACTATCCCGTAGGACAAAATGGTCGTAGGCCTTTACACTCGGCACAAGCAGGCCGATGGAAGAGCAGATGGAGTTATAGATACGATTAGCCATAGAGGATAGCGGGTTTTCACCTACGCACCTCGATGGATAATAATATCTATAACCCTAAATTCACGAGATTTCCCCCATTCGATACATCAGCTCGAATGAGGTTTATTTGATTGTGGGGATCGGTTTCCTACGGGCGCAAGCCCCCGTAGTTAATTACATCCTAAGCCTTGACTTAGGAAAACTCTCGATTAAGGATGTTAGATTATCTTCTCAAAATGGGTTTAGTGCAAGGGCAAATTCTAGGCTTTCCTAATCAAAGGGAATGTCCCAACTTGGCTCGATCAATCATAGAGGGTTCAGTCAACATCCGGCCGGCTAAGAGAAGTGAAAACTAGAGAAAAGAAAGAGGGACAACGCACTCAGACATGCACGAGAGAAAGAGGGAGGTGGCGTCATCTGTGTGACGCGGATGGGTAGGATTTATAGCTTCCGAAAGGATGGATAGCTTACCTACCAATAAGGTGTATAGTGGTACACCTGTACCACTCACCTTAGATCCTAAATCTATAGAAGATGTAACACCGTACATACGATATTAACACCTACGACCTAGCTAATGCAATCTGGACTTATTCCTTGCCTGAAAAAGGAAGCCAGCTAAAATCCTAAGCACAACCAACCGTCCTATATGTATGCAAGATGGGAAGGCTCTATCCTAAAGATTCAAGGATTAATAGTTCAAATGAGTAAAATCAGAGACTCTACAATATGCAAACGAACATATCTAGCGTTGTTAATGATGCATGAAAAGATGCATAAGTAAGAAAGATCCTTAGGTCCACTAATGCGATGCATGTATGTAAGTGTATTGTGGAGAAAAGTGTGTAAGAACGTATGCATGACATCCAGAGTACAGAAAAAATAAATAAACACACCCTAAGGGTATCCTTCAGGCAAGATACCCGCACAGAGAATCATCATAGTCATGCCCACTTCGTGTGGGAAAACAGCGATGCCCAATGGCATAAATAGGTGGCCTACTCTACAGGCCTAAATGACCCTAATGGTCTCTAAGGCTCACAGAAAGAAAGAAAAAAAGGGGGGGTATCGTACCCAAAACCGGAAAAGGCCAAAGTCCTAGCAGAAAAACAACGATGCCCACTTCGTGTGGGAAAACAACGATGCCAACCGGCATAATAGGTGGCCTACTCTACAGGCCTAAATGACCCTAATGGTCTCTAGGGCTCACAGAAGGGGGGCAAGCTTTGACCTATAGGGCCAAAGCTTTGTTAGTGAACTACCCTATGGCTGGCTACCTACACATGCTAGAATACCTATTAACAATTTGTGTGTGGAGTGTAACAGTTCCGATATATATGACTAAAGGTTTAGGTTATGGAAATCATACCTGAATGTGGTGCTGCCACTTAAAAGCTCCTAAGCAAATAATTTCAGATTGTGGCGCTGCCACTTAAAAGCTCTTAAGCAAATTGTCCCATTTGATTCCTGATCATCAAACTTCGATGTACCTCGTAAGAAAAGATAACAGAAAAATATATATATGAGCGTAGATGCCGTTCAGAAAAGAAATGCAGGTAAATAACAAAAATATAATTAACAGGAAATTAAATATAACTAACAGAAATTTAATAATTGCATTTATAGAACATGTATATATAACAAGCATTGAATAACAAGAGAAAATGCAAGCCTAGCCTAGAACTAAAGGACTTGTCCTAACCAAACAAGTCTAAGGTGTGTGTAGGCTGTGCAGTTTTGGATAGATCCTATGTAGGATGATTTAGTTAGAATTATTTGTATTTGATTTGTTAAAAGGCCAAAAGAGAAATTTTAATTGAAGTTGAAATATTAGTAATTTAGGATTAATTTTAGATATTTTTAGTTTTAGAATTTGATCGATTATCACCTTTGTTTCACACCGAGGCCGTGAGGTTTATTTCACCCTCCTTAGGGCTAACTTAATAGCCTCGTAGGCCTGGGTTACCCAGTGATAACCAATTTTTGTTAAATTATTTAGTTGGTTATAAATTAAAAAGAAAGATGAATTAGGTGGTTTATTATCAATTAGGGTTTGACTTAAACCAATTAAGAAATTAATTTTAAAGTTCAACACCCCATTGGATCCATTCGTGGCGTTGTGCCACCAGGCTCGAGGAACCAGGCCTCCTTAGGACACTTAGCCCCGCAGCCCGGAGTAGTCCATCCAATAAACTTCACTTCTGGAGTGGTTGTTATGTATTAAGGGGTTTGTTTATTGATTTTAAAAGATTACTCTAAGGTTTGATCTTTAGAAATCTTTTATCCTAAGAAATTTTAGATTTAGATTTGATCCCTTAATTAAATCCACTTCTTTTAAATTTTAGGTTGGTTAGGAGTTAATTATTAGATTAATTGGAATTGATTTAGATTTATGTCTTAGGTTTATAGTGTAATGATTAAAAATGTTAACAATAACTTGATTAAGAATTGAATATTTTAACACATTTTAAGAGTTAGGTTATAAATAATTGGTTGATTATTAGTGGATTAAAGAAAGAAAAGGCTAAACCTAGGAAGACATGTCGCTAAGTTTAGTTTTGATGTCTCTACCCTACCGGGAGCATGCATCCTAAGTCTATATTTTCTAAGACTCGGTCCTTAATTTTTATCCTTAGATGTCGCTAAAGTTATAGGACTAAAAGTGATGTTGTTTTCTAATCCCTAGGACTCTCGTACATGTATCGCTAAACTTAAGAATCTATTGCAAAGCAGTAGAAAGAAAAAGAATGAAAATCAGAAATAAAAGGGATGTAGGCATTGTTGTTTTGGACACACTTCTTTAAAGACAAGTGTACCCTAAAGCAACATTAACAATGCCCTTTGTTGTTCCCACATTCCAAATAAAGCACTTGATACATTACATGACTCACCAAATCATATTTTAAATGAAACCCAAAATGACCAAGGGGAGAAAGCTCCCAAAGTTAAACTAAACTCAAAACAAGTCCTTTTTTTTTATATTTATTCAAAACACCATTTTAGAAACAAATGCTAATAAAAAAAAGTCAATTCAAATAAGAAATGTCACTTACATAAACAAAATCATCCGTTCTAAAACAAAGACATCAAAGAATCTTTCAATCCAAAACCAACCATAAAGCCCCAAACCCCAAAATCTACTCATAAAAGCCCCGAATAAAATAACATATAAAACCCCTTATCGAAAGAGAAACAAAACACCAAAAACAAAACTCTTTGACACAAAATCAATCAAGTGCTTTTATTCTATTTGGTGTGGGGTAAAAAAACACAAGGCTTTCCAACAAGAAAGTTGCATAAAACCTCTCGTTGTAAAGCCTTCACGAGACTTAAATCATCCAACTCCTAAACTTAAGACAATTCGCAAAATACAATTCACAAAAATTCATCAAAAAGCTTCTAACCACAGAGTCATTCATAAAATCTGCTAATATAAAGCATTTTCTAAAACTTACCAAACCATGAAGACATTCACAAAACTTATTAAAACTTTCTATAAAGTCTCCAACAATAAAACAACTTGCAATGCTTTCTAACGTGAAATCACTCTTGAAGTTCTTTCAATATAAAACAACTTATAACGTATTTTTTTTTTTTAAGACGACTCATAAAACCTTAACAGAAAAAGACCATTTGCAAATTTTTTAATCATGAAGCAAATCATGAATCTTCTCCAAATAACACAAATCATAAAGCTCTTCAATATAAAACAAATCATGCAATTTCTCAATATAAAACAAAACATAAAACTTTTCCAACATGAGACATCACATGTATTTAATGTTAGAACCCAACATTTTCTACTAAAAAAAAAGGTAATGACAAGAGAGGAGTTTGATGCAATTTGTTCTTCCTATGCTTAAAGAAAGTATTTCAACATCATGAATAACAATATATAAAGATTCTTACATCATAGTACACAAAAGTCATCCCCTACGAAGATTATATAAACTTGTGATGATTCAAATCAAACTTACCACATTTCATCTCAAAAAGACTATAAGAAACTTCATATATTTCATACATAAAACTAGCATCAAATTTACTTGGGTTTTTTTCAAACGAATCATAAAACAATTTTCAACAAAATGGATGATGCATAAAACTTTCCTACAAGAAGACAATTCACAGGACTTTCCAACATGGAGCGTGCCACCTTGCATTAGAATCATACACCTTTGAAAAAATTGAGACCAACATATAACATGAATGGAATTTTCAATGAACCCACTAAACTTATTTCCAACACAAAATTTACAACCACAGTTAGCAAGAAGATGTGGAACCACCATGATACTAACAAGAGAGAAAACAAACATGCCTCATCTTACGAATCATAATTTAATGGTTCAAGAACTTTGAGAAAGGAATAGCATTTGACAACATCATGTATCTTTCTTGTCATATCCAAATTCAACTAAAGAAATCAAGAACCATCACACTTCATGTCAGCCAACAAAACAACTGATGCACTTAATGTTGAAACCCAAAACTCATAGGAAAAGAGATTCAATGTCAAGCTATTTTCTCCAACCATTAAAACAGTATTTCAATAGCATGAGTAATACCGCATTGAGTTCACAAATCACATGAGGATTTCTTCCTTTTTTTAACACATGTATGGGATATATAAACATTTGCTAACATAGACATAAATCTTTTCATTTATCACATGACTTAGAGAAGACATGAATTATTCTCCCCATAAAGCAAGTTGAAGGGTATATCAAGGCATTTCTTATGAATTTAAAACCTAGAATCCAAACATCATTGTACGCCATAAGAGGTGTACAAACCTCACATGCATTAAAGGAAGACAACAACCGTACTCCCATACCCATTTTTTATGCTAGTGGAAGATCACAAAGGTTTTGATTTCAAGGTTCTCTCTAATAGTTACAAGAAATAAGCATGCATTTCTACCGTATTTGAAAGCCAATTTGTATAAAAAAAGGAGACTCAACTGATCCACAAAGAGCCTTATGTTTGGAGGTTCACGATGCTCATGAAGTCAATTAAAACATATCCGCATAACAACTCCCACTTTTATGATTGCACAAAGATCCATAAGCCTTTGAAATAGTGAGAAATCTTAATTCATCTCAATACTCAACAATCACAGGTGGTGCTAGAGAAAATAAGTCAAATACAACTTAACGTCAACATGATTTTTTTTTATCGCTTTCAAGAAATGACATGCATATAGGTTGATCTTCTATAAACAAAATTAGCAATAGCAACATGGGCTCCATACACTTCATGAGTCACCCACTAAATATCGCAAAATCTCTTGAAGGTATTTCATCAAACCTCTTGCATGCATAATTTAATAAAGGAACAATGTGGCTTCTCAAACCTTGCCACCATTTATACATAAACTTCCAAATCATATGGCATGAATTAAAAGTAAGGCTCATATATCAATTATTCGCTCCAAAACAAGACAACTCAATGTGTATTGTAGCAAACTCAACAACAGCCATCACAAAACATGCACACAACGAAGGGTTTCGTAAAGGTACTTGAAGTGAACATAGCAACTAGTACTTTGCACCTACAATTACTTATGAAAAGTTCATGTGCATATTTAATTGAAACGTATCAACAAAACATTGCTTAAGATTCACCAACATCTATCACCAACAAAGTGCCAACCATAAGATTCATGAGTTGTGATTAAAATAAAATTTCATCTAAAACCAAAATATCACTATTCTCTTTCAATGACATTTCAACAAACATTTAAAGTGCAATGTTTATAAAGTCATCTAAAACAAGTTGACATGAAAATCACAACTTACTCATTGAACTCAACTAAACAATCTACATGAGATTGCCCATGATTTATGCAATAACCATCTCAACCGTGACATCACATTGAATCTACAAGTAATGGATGGGAGAGGAAGACGAGGCAAGGGATGAAGAAACAATTATATTCGGATTTACACATGTAAACCAAAAGAAAGGTGCAGGTTTTTTTTTTTTGCTTATATTCCCTCAAATACTATTCTATTAAAGTAAACATCAACCAATGATGTATTCACTCATTAAGAATCATTCCAGACTATTTTAGATCATCTTTCAAGCAATAAGTTCATTTCATAAGAGATCCACTTCAAGACCAAACAATGCAAACGCATTCTCTACTTTCAGATTATTTCTAAAAACAACTTCAAGAGGGAGGAACAAATCTGTTTGTTCATTTAAAAAATATAGTCATAAACTATCAATATCACTTTTCCCTCTAAATAATAGCAATCTGCATTACTTCTCATATCGGAACCCAGCAACCGTAATCTCCATTACTTCTCTTGACGGCAAAGAAGGAGAAGAAGATGGATAAGGAAGGAGCTTACCTGCAGTTAACAAAATCTGCTCGGGTCGGCTAGAGTAGGTCACGAATCGAAGAGAGCAAGGAGGGAGATCGGGTAGACAAGGTAGATCGCAAGAATGGCGAAGGAATAGAGCTCGGAGACCGTCGGGTTAAGTCCTAGGCTCGCGAATCTGAGAGAGAGGAAGAGGGCTCGGTGTCGCACAAGGAAGGCCGACGTCGGGACGGCTGGAGACGTCGGCACGGCTGGAGCAGAGGAGCCGTCGGGTAAGGGTTCGATTGCGAACCAAGGGAGACGGGGATCAGACGGAGGTGGGTCGTCGGGACAGTTCGCCGAAGGGGTTCGACCCTACCTGGGGTCGGACAGGCTTCGCCCTTGCTCGGAGCTCGCGAACTGGAGCGAGAGCAAGGAGCTAGGGTTCGGTCTTCCCTGGCTCACGCGAGAGAGAGAGAGAGGGGGAGAAGAGGGGAGTTGCTGTCGGCTTGGGATCGTGCGAACGGAGACGAGCCCTGAGCGAGGGAGCGGGATCCCTCGGCCTCTTGCTTCTGTGAACCAGCCAGAACGGAGAGGGAGAGGGAGGAGTGAAATCCAGAGAGAAAAAGAGCCGCCCGTTAGCACCCTTTTCTTTTTTTTTTTCGTATTCACTCTCTATACCCCAAACATCGAAGCTTCGCCTCTGCCCGAGGCCTGCTCCCGTCTCAGCGAATCGTCTGAGACGAGAGATTCGGGCTGAAATGAAGATCCCGTTAAATCATAGCCGTCGATGGAATTACTAGATTTAGGAAACAAATTCAAATTAAGCCAAAAGTGGATTGGAATTTATTTGAATTAAATTGAGTTGATTTGAATCAGATTTGGGCTCAAACCAAGCTCAATTCCAGGCCAAATTGGATCAGTTCGGGCTCGAGGCGGTTCGACTTAATCATGTCGATGAAATTACACCCAAATCGATATTAATTTAAATCAAATCGAGCTCGACGCAATTAATTAACTAATTGAACGCAGTCGAGACTAATTGAAATCAATTCAAATAGATTCGAGTTCGAATTGAGCTCGACGAGGTCTAATTAAGCCGATCGAAGGTGCTCGAGAGAAAAACGAGGTCAACAGTCTAAGCACCTCAGCCAATAATGAAAGATAATAAAATTATGTCAGGATTTTCTCATACAAATTATATCAAAACGGGCTTATGAACGGTTACATTTTTTCAAAGATTTGTACAATGCAAATTCTTCAAATATAACACTAATATCAAAGGAAATCTATTAATTCTCTAATCAACACCTAAGCACATAAAGTTTTTACATCTCAATACAATTTATACCAAAATATCCTTAAGAAAATGGGAGAGAAAAAGCTTAAAAACCTCGTGTGAGTATATATTAAGGGTTCGGGACAACGTTTTTTGCTTAATAAATGAGCATTTGAATACAAATTTTTTTGGTTCAAATAAGGCTTCATTTGTGATGGCTTTTTTTCTACTTCTTAATGCAGCTTTTCAGAATAAAAATTAAAATTTGTACTAAAAATTTGCTTGAAAATGCAGTAAAAAAGTCGTCCCAAACGAGGCAAATTATTATGTCCGGCGTCCGAACCATCCGGTGGCGAATCCGGATGCGCCACATCACCCGGACCCACCCGGATGCACCGGGGTCCAGATGATGTGGCGCGTCCGGATTCGCATCCGGACGAATCTGGATGCCGGACGTAATAATTTTTCCCCAAACGAAGCTTAAGTTTTGTACTAGAAAGTCGTTTTATAAAGTAGTACAAAAATTATCTCAAAGAAAGCCTAATTATGCTTCATTTTCTTACATCAAATCAACACCTAAGAACATTAATTTTTTTAATGTATCATTACTCCTAAAACTCATTGATTAGAGAACTACTAAAATCGGAACATATGGTTTTCTTAGGCTTCGTTTGGGATGGCTTTTTTATTGCTTTCTAAAACGGAGTTTTAATACAAATTTTTTTATTTTTCAATAAAAAAACGGTCCCAAACGAAGCCTTAGCTTTATTTTTTCCTAAGCCAAAGTCAAAGTGCTTACGCGCTCAAACGAGAATACAATAGGCGTTTAATTACATCATACGCAAACCACCAACAGCGACACCAACAGGGAAGTGACACTGTGCGGCCTTTCCTTTGTAGAGTGGAATTCATTGAAGCCTACCAAATTTGACAAAAAAACTACTTTAGTATATTTAAAGAACTTTTTTCCAGTGGCAAAAAATGTAAATTTGAAATTTTGATGATTATTTCTAAGATTATTATATTATATTTATTTAGATATGAGATATATAAATTAATATATAAAAAATTTCAGTGTTCACTTTCATATATTTTTCAGATATCTAGCAGGTAGTTGACAGGTTGTGACAAAGATTACTCGCACCTAGTTGGACCCACAATGGGGCTCGATCGAGTGTCATCGGTTATATGTAAATCTCCTCCTATTGTTGCTTGATTAGTCTATTTAAGACTTCGTTTGAGACGGCTTTCTTACTGCTTTTTTAAAGCAATAAGAAAGTCGCCTAAATCCTCTTATTGAAATCTCATTCGAGATATACCGTTTCTTTCATTATTTTGTATTAAATATGATTGATTTTTATGCTTAAGGAAAAGTTTTTATTTTTGGGAAAATTGCTTAGGAAAAGTTATTTAAGCATTTCATCTAAAATAAAAATTAATTGCTGACATGATAAGAAAATAAAAAAGTATTAATGTTTTTAATCTATATAGAAGTTTATTGCATATATAATACTATTCAATTTTGATATCCATGTATTGTAATTAACTAACATGTATAAACACATAGTTGTATCCCTACAATAGCAAATATTTTTACAAAAAATTCTTAATTAATAGTAATTTTTTTCTAAATTAATTTTTTTAAATTATTCAAAATTACATAAATCTCCTCTGATAAATTTTACTAACTAATTTTTTAAATTATCAGAAATTAATTTTTCTAATGATTTTTTTTTTTAAATTAGTACTAACTAAAACTTTTAAAACTATTTACAATTAAAAATAACATCACCACTAACTATTTTTTTACAAAGAATTGTTCAGATATTTGAAACTAAATTAACATGAAATAAAATTTATTGAATATAAAATATAAAAAATTAGTGATGATCATCAAAAGTAAATATAACTATTTGAAAACAAAAAATTTGAAAATAGAAACCTTACAATGAGAAAAAGGGGAATACATTGGGGAGAACAAACCATTATATGCCATTTCACCATTAGCATGAAACAATCATGTACTTAACACCATATCCTCCTCCATCCATGCTTGAAAGCCTATGAGGCTTCCATGGAATAAATAGGGACATGGGGTGTCAATTTCGTGTCACGGGTTGGGTTCGGGTCGAATCTGGAACTGACCCGGGTTCAATCGGGTTGACCCTAACCCGACCCGGGTAGGTAAATGGGTAGAATATTCAAACCCGGACATGACCCGGCGGGTTGCCAGGTCGCGGTCGAGAGCGGACGCCGATGGCGACGCGGATGCGGGCTGACTGGGGCGGCGGGTGCTCGGGATGCGGGTGGATGTGTGGGTGCGTGGGTGTGCCGGTGCGCAGGACGCGGCGGGTGCGAGGGCGCGCGGGTGCGCGGCTGGCTAGGGCGCGAACTCACGCATGCGGGTAGCCGCGCGGGCAGCCTCGGGCGGGTGGCTGACAGCGGGCACGCTAGGGCAGCTTTGGCGGGCGCGTGGGCTACCATGCAGACAGGGGGCGGACAGCCTAAGGCAGGTCCACGGGCAGCCGGGCAGCCATTTTAAACGGGTTTCCAGGTTAACCCGGCAACCCATCGGGTCAACCCGAACCCGACCCATTTTTCAAACTGGTCGAATCTACGAACCCGAACCTGACCCGTTTTGAAATTGGGTCGGGTCCAACCCAGATTTTCCGGGTCAGTTCCGGATTGGATTTTCCTGTCGTGTCAAATATTGACAGCCCTATTGCAAAGAACAAATTGCCTCTAATTCTCTTAATCTCTTTTGCATTCTTGAAAATAGAATCATTTCCTCCAACTTTCTTAATCACTTTTTTACTAGTGCTAATCATTTATCCCCTTCTAAAAATAGCTGTAATAAATTTGATCTCTCACCGTCTAGTCAAATATGGATTAAGGCTTAGTTTGGGACGGCTTTTTTATTGCTTTTTAAAACAGAGTTTTAGTAAAAAATAAAAATTTTTCTACTAAAACGGAAAGCAGTAAAAAAGCTGTCCCAAACGAAGCCTAAATGGAATAATGCTTAAGTCACTTTTGCCAAAAAATTATTTCTGTATAGATCATTCATGATTTACTTGAATATGGGACGTTTAAATCTCTTCACTTCACCTATATGCAAGTCTTGTACATGTGAGGAAAGAAGGAAGAAGCGCAAAGAAGTCCGTATTGCTTAGTCGAGCATTTCTATCCTTATTCTATAGTTTGTACTTTTATTTTATTCGGTGAAATATAGATGTTTATTGTTTTTTATTTTATCTTCATGTGTGGCTAAACTATTTTATCTAATTTAATGATAATTCAAGAATCATATTTTACATAGAGTAGGTTTGTTATATTGAAAATTGTTTAACGCTTTTTTAATTACTTCAAGCTTCATTTAGTTTAGGTATAGGTTGTACATAGGGCTGTCAAAATCGGATCGCGAGTCGGGTTCGAGTCCAACCTGAAATTGACCCGATACTATTTGACCCGACCCATTTTTTGCAAACGGGTTGGTTTTCCGAACCCGACCCGCTTCGGGTATGTTCTACTAATTTTTTTATTTAATTCGATTTACTTAAACCTAAATCAAATTAAGGTAAGATTTACTTCAATCAATTTAAAATAAATCAAGCTTAATTTAATTTGGGTAACAATGTTTATTATTTTTTAGAAATGTCATTTACTTATTTTAAAAGAATCTCTTAAACCCCTCCTAAATTAATTAAAAACAGGTCAAACCGGGTTGACTTTGGGTTTCTGAGTAAACCCGAATATGACCCGATTTTACAAATGGGTCAAAATTCCTAACCCGAATTCGACCTGGTTCGGGTTCCAGTTGACCTGAACCCGAAATTTTCGAGTCGGGTCAAATATTGACACCCCTAGTTGTACATAAAGTAAAACCTAGTGTAATATAGTGCCTTGATGGAGAAGTAGAAGAGCATTTAGACATTTTAATTCCTTCAAGCTTCATTTAATTGTTTAACTTGATAAATATAGTAATTTTATTAAGTAGTACTAGAGTGAGCTTAGCATAATTGTAATCCTCGTGGAAATGATACTAATCTCATCACTATATTACTTAATACGACAAATTTAGTTATATTGCACAAGAATTACACCTTAAAATAGTAATAATAATTAATAGACTAAGCAGTGTGGAAAATAATCTTAGTCACCTGTACTCCTTGATCAAGTTACAGGAAAATCACACATATTTCTAATATTAGGAATGTCCTCTATTTAAAAATGTCCTCACCTTCTGGCACTCTTTTGAACTTTATATCAATTACACAAAGACTTTTTTTTTTTTTTCAAAATCTTCCTCTAATGCTCTATTGCTTTGCAAAATATTGGGATTCTCATTTGTAACCCCTCTTCAATTATTTAGGCATGTGTGTTGCTACTTCTATGCTTAATTTAGCCACATATTGTGGATAAGAATAGGCTCATTCTTGATGGTAGAGAAGCAAAATATTTTTCTTTGATTAGGAGGTTCTAGTTACTTAGATTTAAAATCACTAATTTGATTAATTATTAGGCCCTTGTTCTTTGTATCACTATTGTCTGCATTTAACTTCTTAGTAGTTGCTACTTTCAATTTCTCCATCATGGCATATCTTTGGGAAAAAATTTTAAAAAGTGTCCTTGGATTCTATGCTTCTCAAATATTTAAAGATGAGCTTGGATTATAATCTATACATAATCTTCCTATTGGCAAGGCTTTGGCATATTTACCATTTTGTTTTTCTATTAGGTAAGTGGTTTAAATGCATGCATGATTATGTTTGGAATTTTCAAAAGGCTCTAATATATCTTACTCTTAAAAATGCCTTCCCCAAAGTCTCTTCTTTTTGAAGCCCCAACCTTATTGCATCCTCTAATGGGCTTGCTTGGTGAGGCCTTTCAAACCTAGCTCTTAACAACTTCTATGATGCTAAGTACTCTAGAAGTATCAATGTTAATTGGTTAAATTTAATTTGATATCGTAAATACATCTTGCACTATTTGATTTACACTTGATTGACCATTATAGCGAGTTTAAAAGCGGTTTATCTTCTTGCTATATGCAAAATTTTAAATCCCCTTTATGTTGTTTATGCAATAATGTGAATGAATTGACATCCCATGTCTTTTTGTCTTGCTCCCTCATAAACATTATTCTCATAAGGTAGCTACCCTTAACTGTCACTATTCTTCATAACACCTATATTCTACAAATTTTAGAGCATGTGGTCCTAAGTGGAATTTCTTCTTACTCTCCATTTGCTATACAGTTTATTACTTGTGATTTGTAAGAGGAAATTACAAGTTGGGAATGATATTGCTAGCATATATTCCATTTAAGTTAGTATTAAGTGGGCCATCAAAGCAAAAATTAAGGAATGGAAGCATGGGCTCGGATTACTCATGGGATCAATGACTTTTTTGTTACAATGAAGAAATTTTCGCTTGTATTGATTTAGACAATGATATTTCTGGCCCCTTGACTATGTCAATTTTTTGGATGGTATATTCTTCAAGATATTCCTCTTGCTTAATCACTATGATTGTGTTGCAACCATATAAAGCCACACTCTAACACCCAAAACTTTTGCTTGAATAACTAAAGCTTCAACCATTTCTTATTCCATGGCTTTTCCCCCATGTTATGTAGGTTTTTTCTCTTTGGTATATTTTCTTCTATAATTGTAGACTATTTTTTTAGCACTATTATTATTATTATTATTATTATTATTATTATTGTTAATTGTAACTTGCCTTTTTCATAATATATTTTGAGCTTTGCTCTCAACTTCTAAAAAAAAGAATTAAAGTAGTATCACTAAGTTGTTTAACCTTGCCCATGGGCCAATCTACCTAAAGCCTGCAGGGGGCAATCCCCCCCCCCCCCATAAAAAACAAATTTATTATATAATTTCTTAGGTAATTTGTCCCCTATCATCTATTTTTTAGTCTTTATTACAAGAATTTTTAGGCAATAGCCGCACACCCTCCCCCCACCCCCCCGCTCATCCCTTGAAAGTTTTAAAATACTATAGTCTTCAGGCAATTGTCCCCAATATAATTCAACACATTATGTTGAGGTGTTATTGTTAGAGAAAGATGAATCAAATACAAAGAGAAATAGTAAAGAAAATCTAAAAATATCCTTACAACCAAATTTATTATGGGGGCGCCACCACCAGAAACCCTCGCAAATGCACTGCCCCTTGACCCCGCGACATATCGAGGAAACTTGCCAGGGGGGCTGCCCCCTTGGACCCCAGGCATACCCCGCGACATAACATACTTATCTATTTTGCTTTGTATCTTAGATTTACTTAATTGCATTTAAGTATATATTTATTTAATTATTTCTTGGTTTTTATTAACAATTTGGTGATTAATGCAATAATATTTTTTATTATCAAATTATAAAGTAACTTTTAGAATTGAAAATATTAGTTTAAATATTTTAATCTTATTATATGTCCTTTTTTTACACCATTACTTGTATTTAACATTTTATATTTTCATAATTGTGGTGATGTTTATAATTGATGTTGCGCCAAGTTAAATTAAATATTTAATTCATCAAATTGTCACTCACTTTCAAACATATAATTAAGGATTTTTTTGGGATAGCTTTCTCATTGCTTTTGATTTTTTCAGATAACAATCATAAATTCATGTGGCTATGACTCTTTCGCTATTTTCTCACCTTTTTTTTTTTAAATTTTCTGTAATAAAAAACTGCTTTTTGCAACTAGAGTAATAGTATAAAAATTTCTTTAGCTAGAAATTTTTGTCAAGGTTTTAAAAATCGGAATGAACAACGAACCGGAATAATAAGAGGTTCACGATTTGATCGATCGAATCGGGGTTGAACTCGATGATATAATAAATAATAATATTATAAAAATAATAAAATTAACATAATAATGATGATAATTTAATATTAAAAGTTTTATAATTTTAAGAATTTTGAGACTAAAAATAAATAAAATTCATACATATATAATATATTACATAATTTAAAAATTAAATATAAATAATATTATATTTATATTATATATTTTAATATAAATTATTACTAATTTTAAATTTAAATTTAAATATCTGCAATCTTTTGTTTTAATTTATATTTAATAAAAAATTAGTTTATATGTAAATATATATTTATATTATATATGTTGATATAATTTTACATCTATAAATTATATATAAATTTCACATTATAAAATTACATTTATAAAGTCATACAATATTATTTAGATTTTATATTCTTCTTAATATCATTTAATTTTCTATTTAGAGAGAAGTTTTAAAACTTTAAAAATTATCAAATAATTATTTTTATTTGAATAATTATAACTATACAAATAATTATATATTTAAGAACTTTAAAAATTATTATGATTATTTTTTTTGAATATTTCATACAAATTTTTTCTGACAAATTCTCATAAAAACATCCACCTTGCATACATTGTTGAAACTAGAAACTACTAGTTCTTTAGTCACACATTACTTAGGAGCTTTATGTTGTGTTTTTTATAAATCTTTTTTTGTATTTATAGCTTAAAAGCCCACATGGGGTGAAGGAATTATGTGGTTATGAATAATTATGAAATTTTGGAATTATATTTTTTTAAAAAATTTCAAATTATATCATATTTAAATTAACTTAATATTTAATAAAATACTTTATATTAAACTAAATTATTTAAATATATTTATTAATTGAACCGATTGATTTTTAAGAGCCATGAACCGGTCGGGCGGTTGAATCATCGGTTCAAAGCGGTTTGCTAACTCTATTTTTCAAGAGGATCAAATCAGCCATAGGATCGGTTCAAGGTCGAACCGGCCGGTGTGGTTCGGTTTTCAAAACCATGATTTTTACACTATAAAAAATTTATTCTTTGGGCGCATTTAGGTCAATTAAAATAAACTCACAAACAACAATGCCTCTTAGTTATAGCCAAACCTCCCAACTAACAGACCAAGATAAACTACATTCATTATGATAAATTATAATAAATTGATGATCCTACAATCTCATTTTAATAATAGATTTAATAAGGGGAATGATGAGTTTTAAAATTATTAATTTTACTCAAAGATAAATGCATTATATGAATAATCAATTAAAATTTATGTTGCACACATTATTGTTGACCTCTGAAAGGGATCCGCCACAGTAGAGTGAAAAGGGTATACGATCACACTAACTCAAGGGATAGAAACGATCGTAGGCCTCCACATTTTTCTCAAGCGGGCCAATGAAAGGGAAAATTTGATCGTACATACGATTAACCATTGAGGATAGTGACTTTCTCTCACGCACCTTGATGGGTGATAATATGCACAACCTTATCAATATCACGGGGTTTTCCCCACCTGATACATCAACTTGTACGGAGTTTATTTTTTGTGGAATTTTATTTATCATGGGCACAAGCCCGTGGTTAATTACATATCAGGCCGAAGCTTAAGAATACTCTCGATTAATGATCCGATTTTATTTTTCCCAAAAAAGAGGTGATTGACATAAAAGGGAGGCTAGGAAATCCTTCTCAAATGGAAAGAAATGATTCAAATGGCTTAGTCAACATGCACGGTTCATCTCAGCATCTAGAGGGTCTAAGGAATTGAAGAGATTTGAGGAGAAGAAAACAACACACTCAAAGCATGTAGAGGGAAAGATTGAGGTGATGTCCTCTATGTGATACAGATATACAAGATTTATAGTCACTGAAGAAAAGAAACTTACCCATCGTTGAGGCGTACTATGAGACACCGAATGTAGTAGTCGTGAACCCTAAATCTAAGGTGAGTTTAGTGTTCTACCCAATACTAACACCCGTGTCCTAGCTAATGCACCGGGACTTATATCCTACCTGAAAAAGAAAAGCCAGCTAACTACCTAAGTGCATAAAATCCATGTTGTCTAGTTTTTATAAAAGATAGGTAGGTAGTTTAGTTTTTAGAAATAGGACCAATGTCTAGAGAGTTTCCTAATTAGTCATGGACTTATGTTGGGTGAATGCTCCTAGAGCTAATGCAATTAAAGTTTAATTTAGTTAGTTTCTAATGCAATGTATGCTAGTTTGAAAGGTCTTCAAATTATGAATACTTGAAACTTTAAAAAAGGCTTATCAAAATACTTTGTTATAAAGACTGGGTCTCCCAAGGTCTGACACCTTATCCTCATATGTCAGATTATCCGAACTCTACTCGTAGGTAGGAAAATGTCTTATTAGAAGGAGAGAGAAAATTACAATAATATGCATGTAACTCATGATGATTCCGGCTATTCCTTAAGTTGTTAGATTTCTATTTTATTTAATTCTTAAAATTTTAGAATTTGATTACTAGTAGAAAAGATTTTTTTTTCCTAAAGAGCTTAGCAAAAACATGCAAAACACATCCAAGAAAGAAACCTAAGGAAAACATATAATTTCTAGTATGCAAACAATAATAAACACATCAATATAAATCCACAGAATAAAGTAAAGAAAGTTCACGATAAGTGTCGTATAAGTACAACCCATGGTCTGTAAAAAAGTAATGGTGGTTAGGCCCCATCGATAATAACCTAGATTCTAATTCCACTGAATGATGAAAGTCTTAAATGCAAGGCATTTCATCTTCAAGTCTTTGTCTTCGAGTGGATCTTCCTTCTCAAGATCGTCTCCCTTCGGATCATCTCCTTTGTGCTAAGTATGGTTTGCCCTCTAAGTGGGTATCCAAATGAATAAAAAATTTCCTAAGAGGTGTCCTTTTTTTTCTGTTTAGGTACCTTATATTTGAAATGCCATGCCTTTAAAAACATTTACAACTCGATACAAATTATAATGAATTACATTTAAAAGAAAAAACTAGACTCTTCTATATAGTTATTCTAAGCAGTTAAGTAAACATATTTCAATCAATCACATCCCAAGCAGTTAATATTATGCATAAAAAGAAACACACATGGCTACGCTCTTTTATTTTTAAAGGGAGCTAAGCAGTCTCCAGAGCATCTGTAGAAAATATTATTAGTTTTAAAGCTTTAATTATTTTTTTCCCCATTTATTAGCGTTACATGAGCGTGACCAGCTATATAAGATTGGATTAATAGCAAAAGCACCCCTAGCCTATGGATAATATATTGCATAAATCACATCACAGAGATAAAGTATAGTAATAAAATAAAACATCATAGTAATCATCACATCACATCAAAGCAAAGCAAATATGTCAATTATACATGCCACATGCAATGGATATCACATCACAAAAACCAGAAAGATAAACACCGACCCTAATCCTAGAGCTAGAAGTGGTGCGTTAGCAAACCTATGTGTGTTTAATCGGCTTGTGTGACTTTGGATGATTCCTATGTCGGGTAGTTAGTTCAAGTTGTCTCGGGTTCAAATTTATTAAAGGCCAAAAGGGGAAATTTGATTAGGGTTTAAGTATTAATGAATTGAGATCCATTTTAGTTAATTTAGTTTATGGATCTATTTTAATATTTAGGATAATGATCTCTAAAGTTTAAGTTGAATTATCAGATTTTAGAAGGTTTGGGGTTCTCCTATCTACTAGGTTGAGGAAGTCCAAAACATTCACTATTAGAAACGGGCTAGGATTAGGGGTTCTACAATTTTAGTTAAATATTAGGATTTAAGATGAGTAGTTAGGCTTTTAGTTTCCTAGATTTAGAGTTTTCTAGGCAAAGTTATGAATTTTAGAAGTTTTGGATAATTAATGAATTATTAAAATTACTTAAAAAAGGGGTATTTTAGGAGTTTTAATCAAAATAAACTCCAAACCTCTTGCAATCAACCCTAAAGGTTAGAAATGACCTAAGAAGATGTTCTCAAGTATTTAGAGAAAATTTTGAATTTTTAATAATTTTAAATATTTAATTAAGTAAAAAAGGTGAATTTTAATCAAAATTAAATTAAGGTTCAAATTAAATTCCAATTAAGGGACCCTAATTATCTAAGGTTAAGGGTTAAATTATGAAGAATTTGATATATTATGGGTAATATTTTGAGTTAAAATAATTTTATCATAATTTTCTGAAGTTATTGGGGCCTTATTAATAAGGTAAATTAGGGTTTATTAATTAAGGGGTTTAAGGACTCCTATAAATTCCAAAAAAAATTTGGAAGGTTTATGATGTCACTAAGTTTAAATATTGAAAGTTTCATATCAATCAGAGATCTACCCTAACTCATAAAAATTCTTTAAGTTTGCTAGATGGGTTCTTAATTATTATCCTTAGGGTGTCACTACATTAAGTGGGTTTAAAATCAAGTGTTTGAGACTGACCCTTATGATAACATGAGTGGATAAGTGCTCGTGCATCCTACACGTATAAAAGATGATAACAATAGTAAAGCATCACACTTAACGATGCAATTAGTGAATGATTAAGAACTAATCATCCACCAATCCACCTCCCCATGAATGCCATTCATATATGCAACCTATGTTTAAACTTTCATGAAATAGATCTCCCAGAAATTGGGAATTTAAAATAGGTAATTTTAAAACAATTTTGAACTAATTTGAAAATTTTGATATATAATATATATTTTTTGGGTTTAAAATTAATTTGTAATAATTATTTAAAGATATCTAATTAAAAAACTAATTAAAAATCTTAATTTAAAATAAACCGACGTCGGGAGGCTACGTTGCAACCTTGGGTTGGCTCTCAATATCATGGGCAATCATTGCCTAGCGGGGCAATGATTGCGCCACCGGTAATGATTGCTGCATCGTTATGACAACCAATTATCATAGATGCGATGTGACTTATCCACGTCAGCGAGCTCCCGTGGTTGTTGGATCGTCCGCTATTTCGAGCGGATTGTCCATATCTTGTTGGACCAAAAATGAGACCATAGGATCAAACCCTGCGGTCGATCCGAACTCCGGGACGACCTGATCCCGATCGCTGATTGTGCAATCAACAGTCTGAATTGATCCCCAGCAAATGAAAGGCGTAACCCATTGCCCTAAATGATATTTTGGAGTTTTCTCTCGTTCTGGTGAATGGAATAGAGTGAAATTTTAAACCTAGGTCATGAATATGAACCTAAATCGTGGGGAAAAATTTGTTTGTCCTTAAACGTACTCATCACAAAACTAAATAACCCTAAGTATGGTGACTTATGTTAAAGGTTTTTGAGAGATCTAACCGTTGAATTTTCAAATTTTTGTCATGGTTGAGCTTGTAGACTGTCCACGAATATTTTCCTAGTTAAACTCGAGTTTTGATTTGCCTTGGATCGAATGAAAGAAGCCTTGGAAGGAAAATCTCCTCGGGTTCGCCGGAGGATTGTCATTGCAAGCTTTTGCTGATGTATTTGAGTGGGGAAATATAGAAGGAGATGAGAGGAGCTCACAAACCAAGAATCTCGGTTTGGAAGTGCCTAGAGAGAGAGAGAGAGAGAGAGAGAGAGAGAGAGAGAGAGAGAGAGAGAGAGAGAGAGAGAGAGAGAGAGAGAGAGAGAGAGAGAGAGAGAGAGATAAAATATCCAAAAGAAATCCTAAATCCCTCTATTTAAAGGCCCAAACCTTTGATCAATGGTCTAGATTAAATCTAGGGTTGATTAAGAGGGAAATAAGGCTCCCTTGGCCGTGGTTTGAACAAAGGGGTATTAAGGAGGATTTAAATGCATTTAATGGGTTTAATTTGACCTAAATATGTCAAAATTGACCAAGGGAGACTTGGGTTGACCAAGTTAAAGGTTGACTTAGTCAACCAGGTCAAAGATGTCCAACAAATGGGGTCTAGGCCTAAGATGGGGTTTGGATTTGAATAGAGGTTGAATTGACCCAATAAGGCTTAATAGGTCAACCTAGGTTGACTTGGTCAACTAGGTTGACCCAGAGCACAGGTCTAGGCCTAATGGGTTAGGTCTGACTCTTTGAGTCCAAGGGAGGAGAGAATTGAGTTTAAGAAGAAGTATGTTTGGTTTGAAATCAAAAGAAAAGGAATTGGGTCAATTTTGGTCAACCCAGGTTGACCTGACCAACTAGGTTGACCCAGTGCTTGGGTTAGGGCTTAGCATAATTGGTTTGACCCATTGAACACAAAGGAGGTGGTCTTGGGGCATGACTTGATCAATTTGACCAGGTCAACCCTTTGACCCAGGGTTCTGACAAATTCAAGGTCAACAATTATAAAATAAATCTAATAAAAATAGTCATGCGAACAATTTTCAAGTTTTAATTCTCTTAAGATTTAAAAACCGATTTAACAGTAAACTAGATAAGGAAAAAAGCGTGCTTCAAGAATCATTCCATTTCTCATAATCCAATAAAATCAAATAAATACCTAAGAATTACACATCACAGAAACCCACAAAGAACTATAGCTAAACTTTCCTAAAGGTTGAGCAATTTGACATTGAATTTAGACTTTGAAAACTCATAAAATAGAACTATATACAAATGATAACATAATCAGAAAAAAAAATCAATTTTCATTTCTTATATAAATAAAAAAGATTTCAAAATGATTTCTCTAACTCTCCACTTCTCCGCCCCCTCCCCCCCCAAAAAAAAAAAAAAAGTTCCGCCAAAAATAAAATGCTTTGGAAAAGGAAGAACTAGCAAGATCCCCAAAATGTGCAGCGACATAGTCCTCATCAGCCATAAAACAAGTTTAAAACAATATTAAAAAATCATCGTATTTGGAAAAGGAAGAACAAGCAAGAATGTAGTACACACCGTCACTTTCATTTTCATTTCGACCTCTTCACGTTTTAATTCATATGGGTGTTGAAACTTATGAGATATTCTCACATACATAAGATTAAAATGCTCTGAAAACTAATTGACGCTCATTCAACAAGAAATAGAGCAACTGGAGTAGCAGGGAGGTGCCAAAAGAACAAAATTAATCGCTAGATTAAAGCTACCTTGATGAGTGACGAGCACCTAAGGCAATGACTGCCAAGAGAAGGAGCTTACAATTGCGAAGAGCCAGAGCTTGCGACTTGTGAGAACGCAGCGACCTCTTGAACTTCAAATGGGAAGAAGAGAGGGATGCGAAGACGAAGGCGGCGACCGAACGTGGAATGTTCATTGCCGAATGTGATTTCGCGAAAGCGGCTGGAATAGCGAACGACTTGCAAACTGGCGTTTGACATGCGGGATGGACAACATTGATAAAGTTAGAGAAAAATGCTTTTTGAGAGGGGTCAAAATACAAAAACGTGACTACAACGTGAGTCCGCCCATATATATATATATATATATATATATATATATATATATATATATATATATATATATATATATATATATATATATATATATATATATATATATATATATATATATTCTATTAATCCTACGTTTTCCCATTAATATATGCATCGAACTCATCTCATTAACATAAACAACTAGAAATACACTCACTAGTAGCTAAAAAATTGAAGTATGCTGATTATGTAGGCATCATTTGGGATAGCTCTTTATTGCTTTTGTGTTAAAAAAATCAATCAATTAAAAATGATGCATGTTTAAGTTTTCGTTTGGATGACTTTCTTATTTTTTTTTAAAATTACTTTTTTGTTCAATTTTTTTTTAAAATAGAAGTTTTTATACTAAAAAGCTACATTAAAAAATAATTAAAAAGTTGTCCCCAACAAAATCTAAATAACATCTTGTACATAGCTTTTTTTTTTTTTGAAAAGCTATTTTTTAAAAAACATATTTAAAACTGTGGTTGGAAAAGAATCTTGTAAAGCAAAAGTAGAAAAACATTAGCTGTTTAAATAAAACCTTATGCTTCATTTGGGACGACTTATTTACTGCTTTTTAAAGCTGCTTTCTTGTACCAGAAAATCATTTTAAAAAGTAGTAAATAAGCCGTCTCAAACTAAGCCTTAGTGTCTATTTGAGTGACTGCAATATTTTATAGAGGTTGTTGTGAAGTTGTTATGGGGAAAACAACTTAGTTACTTTGGTTGCAAAGAATCACTACAGGAAAAACAGTGAAAACCGGCGGTTTTTACCGGCGGTTAGTGTAAAATTACCGGCGGTTTGGCAAATTACCGGCGGTCTAACGGCGGTTCAGTGACCGCCGGTAAAAACGGCGTAGGAAACAAATTCCGACGGCCTTTTACCGGCGGTTTATTTTTGCGGCGGTTTTCCGGCGGCCCATACCGCCGGTGATCACCGGAATTTCAACCGTCGGTCTTTCGGCGGTTTGGCCGCCGGTAATGTAACCGCCGGAAAACCGCCGGTCATAGTACCGGCGGTGTTCCGGCGGTTAAACCTGGCGTCGTCTGGTTCATTAGACCGCCGGACGGCGCCGTTAGACCGCCGGTACCTTACCGGCGGTTGACGGCGGTTATAGCCGTCGGTATTACCGACGGTTTAAACCGTCGTGCGTCCATCGTAGCACCGCCGGCGACCGTCGGTAAGCCGCCGGTATTCACCGGCGGTTTAATAATAACACCGGCGGCTTTATCTTGCCCGTCCGGTATCGTAGTTTCCGGCGGCCAAACCGCCGGTTAGCCGCCGGAAACCTGTAGCACCTGAAAAAAAAAATTGACAGCATCCCCTCTATTTGAGGGAGGTTCACCCTAAAGTCTAAACCTGCAGAAAAAGCATATATATGTTGGGCAACACGCCGCTATATTCATCACAACCAGAAAATACAAAATTCATCACAACATTATAATCACAAATTCACAAAATAGTTCATGATAATGTTACAATCACAAGTTCAAAAGTTCACAAGTTCTAATTAATACAATCACAAGTTCAAAAGTTCACAAGTTCACAACATTACAATCACAAACATAATAAACATCTAATCATCATCGGTATCCTCACTGTCTGCAGATGGCTGCTCCTGTTGGTCCTTCTTCCTTTGTTTTCCAGCTGTGTAGGATTGCAACCGTGCTTGCATTTCATTCTGAGCCTTCCTCATTTCTTCAATCTCTCTAGCTTGAACCCTTTTCATCTCTTCAATCTCTCTAGTAAGTGCTGCAACCCTCTCACTTACAGATTCTTCAGCTCCACTTGGATCATGAAATGCAGAGGTGTATGAACTGCCCTCAATCGCAAAAGCCTGTGAACCCATGCCATATACCCTCCCCCTCTGTCTTCCACCAACAACTTCTGACCATGTCTGATACTCAGAAATATGGGCCGATCCAGAAGATGATCCCTCGCCAGTGGACTGCCGACTTTCTCTAGCTCGTAAGAAATCATCCTGCGAGTTACAAATAGTTTTATTAAAATAAAATTTTATTCTAAAAATCCAAAAAATTTTACTCACATGAGCCTTCTTAGACTTCTCATCAACCCACTGGTGGTTAGCTTGATGTTGATGAGTTCTTGTATGCAGCTCCAATGGTGTTGGCTCCCGACCCAGGTGCTCTTTCTGCAAATTTGATGCTTAGTTATACTAACATAAATATATGTAATAAACCAATTCAAAACACTTACCAGTCGCCGCCTATGTTCTGTATGAGGTACAGATCCACCAGTATGAAGAGAGCTTCCTAAACCGCCGCTGTCAGAGGCTCTATTCTGTTTATTCTGCTCTCTCATTTTTATAAACTCCGGGGTAGCCCAAGCACTACTCAAATCTGCCCAAACGCCCTCTCCAATCCAATTAGGCCTCTGCCCGGACTTTCTAATGTCCGTGAACATGTCTCTGAGACGGGTTGCTCCTCTCCTCTCAAAATTTGATCTGATCCTCGTGCTGTACTCAGGCAACCACCTAAATTCTTTCTGTACAAATTTAGGCAATATCAAAAAGATTAGTACAAATTAAATCATATATTTGAAATCATACCAAAAAAAACATACCTGAAATTCTCCAAACCACATATCTCTAACTGGCTTTGGGATCTTCTTCCAGGATAAGTAAGGAGCATCATACTTATTCTTTATTATATCCCGGATCATATGTATAGGTGGCCTTGAAGGATTGAAGCTGCAAGTGACTTTGTTTATCAATAACATGTAATATATCAAAATAAAAACAACTGAATAACTTAAATTGAACTTACTTATCGCCGTCAGGCTCGATGTATTGACGCTTATCTGTTGCTGTTGCAGGATCGGTAGCGCCAACCTCTGATGGTCGTGATGGTCCACCCTGTTCATGCTGCACCGGATATGGGTAGTAATATGGGTAAGGGTAAGGAGGGTGAGGACCAGTGGATGGACCAGCAGCCTGTGATGATGGTGGGGGGTAATATGGATAGAATGGAGAAGCATGTGTCTGATCTGGAGAGGGGAAGCGAGGACTCGTCGAGCTGGGAGGGAAGTGGCCAGGGAAGTATGGAGGTGCAACAAGAGGTGGATCTAACTGTCCCTGACCCTGCTCTGGTGAAGGCTGCTGGCTCCTGGCAGGTGGTGGCGGTGGTGGTGTAGGTAGATCTGGTGCAACTGAAGGCCCCTCACCTACCTCAGTCTGTGTGGGTACTCTGCTAGTCGTAATCTTCTTCCGGCGGAACTTTGAGGCAAATGATTTACGAGGAGGATCGTCGCCTGAAGCCATCTGCAATATTAAAACAAAAATAATTAAGAAACAGTTAATAAAACAGTTAATAAAGCAGTTAATAAAGCAGTTAATGAAGCAGTTAATAAAGCAGTTAATGAAGCAGTTAATGAAGCAGGTAATGAATTACGAGAAGCAGTTAATAAAGCAGTTAATGAAGCAGTTAATAAAAGACAAGGTGGCAAAATACAATATCATTTCTAAGCAGTAATAAAAATTACATAACATTTAAATTCTACAATTCTAAATTACAGAAACTAATCAGAATCATCAAAACTATTTTCATCACTCTCAAGAGTATCTTCACTTTCATCCTGGTTCTCTTCTTCTTCTGAACTAGTTGAACTATTGACATCTTCTAACTCCATTTCAATAGTAGAGGTTGTAGTTGGCATATCCTCAATTTCAACAGGCATATAACTTGACATCTCATCCTCTTGATGTGCAGTTGCTACAATGTATTGTTGATCAATTATTCCCCGTGCTTTTGTTTTTATGACAGCTAGCCAATCTTGTTTGTCTCTGCGACCACTGGGATATTTGCTGAAATAAACTTGAATAGCTTGGCTTGCTAACACAAATGGATCAAACTTTCCGTATCTTCTACTATGTTTAACATCTACTAAACCATACACAGGATGAACCCTTGTGCCTCTATTTTGTACTGGATCATACCACTGACAGTTAAATAAGCATACAAATTTCTCATCTTCCCCTGGGTACTCCAAGTCAAGGACCTCATTCAAAATACCATAATAATCACACTCATCTTCTTCATGAGTGTTTCCTCTAACACATACTCCACAATTTTCAGTTTTTCTTCCTTCACTCCACGATTTGGTATGAAATCTGAAACCATTCACTATATATATTGGCCAAGTTTTTACTTTTCGCATTGGACCCCATGCTAATGCTTGCAAACCTTTATCGAAACATTTGTTATCAGGATTTTGTACCTAAACATATTTTCAAATTTTAGTAATTTTGATAATAAATAAGATTTAAATTTATAAAAAAAAATGTACTCACATATGATCTGAACCAAGTTGGAAATTCATTTGCAACAGCTTGCTCAATTTCCCTTGAATCTGTCAAAGGTAAATTGCTTACGAAATACCTGTTGACAAATAATACATAAGTATTTTAAATAAATATTACTAATTTATTATTAACATTATGTAAGAACTTACTCTAAGATTGGCTCAACTTCTTCACAGTTCAGTAGTACATACAAATTCGCTGTATTTATTTCTAAATCGTTGAGATATCTTTCAACACATTTGCCACTAGGCTTTCCTTGCCTTCTAAATACTGTTAGTGTAGCATGTGATTGTTCTTCTACATCGAAGTCCATGTTACGACCCATTTTTGTTCTTGTACTCCTTACATGTGGCTCGAAATAGTAGGAGCAAAAGTGTGTTGTTTCTTGAGATAAATATGCTTCACATATCGATCCTTCTGGTCGTGCTTTATTCTTAACATATTTCTTCAACTTGTTCAGATATCTATTAATCAAATAAAAATATGTTATCTTAACTGATTCAAAAATATTGAGTAATTAATAAAAATCTTAACACATTTACCTTTCGAAAGGATACATCCAACGATATTGTACAGGTCCACCAACTCTAGCTTCGTAAGGTAGATGGACTGGAAGATGTTCCATAGAATCAAAAAAACCCGGGGGAAATATCTTCTCTAACTTGCATAGGATGATTGGTATGTTATCCTCGTACCTCCGTAAAGCATTTTCACTTAGTTTAGATGAACATAAATCTTTGAAGAAAATGCTAAGCTCAATCAACGGATTTGATATGTAATCGGGTAACATACTGACTATGATCGGAAGAAGAACCTCCATAATTATGTGACAATCATGACTTTTGAGTCCAAATAACCTTGCAGATTTCAAGTCAACACATCGGCTTATATTTGATCCATAACCATCCGGCATTTTTAAACCTTTAAACCACTGACATATCATTCTTTTTTGCTCTAACGTGAACGAGTAAGGAGCTTTGGGCTTCATTAGTTTACCGTCAGTTGTTGTTACTAACTCCAAATTTTTTCGCCGACAAAACTCTTTAATGTCCATCCTTGCTTTGACATTATCTTTACTCTTGCCTTTAACATCCATAATTGTATTAAAAATATTATCCAGAAAGTTCTTCTCAATGTGCATAACATCCAAGTTATGTCTTATCAAATTAGTTCTCCAATAAGGTAATGTCCAGAAAATACTTTTTTTAATCCAATTATGTTGAACACCATAACCCGGAAATTTAGATTCTGATAGCATTGGATACTCAATAATTGTTGGAATGTTGGAAAGTCTCTGGAGTATCTCATCACCACTTAATCTGGGTGGAGGAGGTGATCGCTCAATTCTGTTTTTAACAAATGCTTCTTTATTTCTTCGAAACTGATGATTAGCATGTAGAAACATACGATGACAATCAAACCAAGTATTTTTCCCTCCATGTTTTAATGTGAAAGCTTTACTGTTTTCCATGCAGTAAGGACATGCTAATTTTCCTGCTGTGCTCCAACCAGACAACATACCATAAGCTGGAAAATCACCGATAGTCCACAGCAAAGCAGCTCGAAGGAGAAAATTTTGTTTTATTGATATGTCATATGTGAGCACTCCTTCTTCCCATAATAATTTGAGGTCATCAATTAATGGTTGCAAATAGATATCAATCTTTACCTTCGGATTATGTGGTCCAGGTATAATCAGAGTTAAGAACATGAACGGAGTAGTCATACACATCTCTGGTGGCAGGTTGTATGGTGTTAATATAACTGGCCAACAAGAATACGGTGTAGCTGTTTGACTATAAGGAGTAAAACCATCAGTACATAATCCCAATCTTATGTTGCGGGGTTCAGCAGCAAATGAAGGATGCACTCGATCAAAATGTTTCCACGCTTCAGCATCTGATGGATGAGAAAGAACATCACTTTTTGCTATTTTCTCCTTATGCCATCTCATATGGCCTGCTGAACTCATTGATGCATAGAGCCGTTGAAGTCTTGGAATGATTGGTAAATAAAACAAACGGGAATATGGCACATCTTTCTTTGGACGACGTTGTCTTCCCGAGTTCTGCTTAAAACGAGGAGCATTGCAGATGTGATAAGTAACTTCTGCTGCATCATCCTTATAGTATAACATACATCCATTGATACAACAATCAATCTTTGTAGCAGTGAGACCCAGCTTGGATACTAATTTCTTTGTTCGGTACAAGTCTGAGGGAATTATATTGTCAGCCGGATTAGTTTCCTTCATAAGACCAATAACGTCATTAAAACACTCACGGGGAATATTATACTCAGTTTTAATACTTAACATCCTCACTGCAATGGATAATTCCGAATGCGTACTGCAACCTTCCCAAATTGGCTTTTGGGCTGAATGTAATAACTCAAAGAATTTTTGTGTCTCTGCATTTGGTGGCTCTTCCACATTAGACCTTAAATTATGACCTGCTACATCAAAAATAAGGTCTTCATAGGGTCTACTCATTTGATTTTCATGAAATGTTTCATAAGCTGTAGATGAACCAGCATGAGCATCTCTATGTGGCTCGTACTCGCCATGTGATGTCCAAATCCAATAGTTTGGAAGAAATCCCCTACGATATAAATCAAGCTTCACATCATCGGGCTTTGGGAATGCTAGATTTTTATGCTTCGAACACGGACATCTAAACATTTTATCAAGCTGAAAGGAAGGCAGTTGAGATGCAACTTGAATGAAAGTTTCAACTCCCTGTATAAATTCAACTGTCAATCCTTTTCGACCCGGCAACAATCTATTATACATCCAATATCTCTCTTCTTGGATAGTCATTTGCACGTTGAAGTAAACGTACCCTACATGTTGGAGGCATAAACAATCTGTTATACATCGAAATAATTTAATTTTTATCTAAAAAAAAATTAATGTTAGGATAACTCTGTCTCTCTCTCTCTAAATATGATTTGAATTAACTTTACTTATATAGATAAAGTTTATTATTTGAAAATATGTATTCTATTTCAATCATAGTGTATCTATTACTTTTCCTAATAGAAATATAATAAATTATCCTTTTCAAATTCATAGATATAACTTTCCATGCTATTTTATTTATATTCAAACTTTTTTTAAGTTGATTGCTAATATAATAAGTTATCCCTTTCAAAAGCAGTAAAAAGTCATCCCAAATTAAGCCTAAGTGTTAGTATGCTCGAAAAACAATAACAAAAAGAAGAGAGCGATCTCTCATATCTAGTCCCATAGCTCAGAGCAAAATTCTTTTAATGAATATAAAGAAGAAGAAAATAGTCTCATAGCTCAGCAAAATGTGCATGTTATTTTCTTCTTTCACTCCCAATCTAAGTAAAAATACACATAAGTAGCTTTTGAATGCTTGGAGATGGACAACATTTTAAAAGCATACATAATATTAAATATTTTTATTTAAACCAACACAAAAGAATTTAAATTTCAGAATAGGTATTGCCTATTGAATGAGCTAGCTACAAGCTCTATTTAATTTTTCTTTGGCTAACAAACGAGATAAACCATCTAGCCAGTAACCATTAGAGGGCCGACTAGCCATTGCCCATGCCTAAAATCTTGATTTTCTTCTATTTAAACCCCTTTGTCATCATTCATTTGCTTTAACTTCCTCCATAAGCTTTTGTCCCAAATCTTCTACTTCATTTTTTTTCTTTTCTTCATTCTATTCACTTCCAATCATTACAAAATAATAGTAGATTTGTGGCAAGATTTGAGACCAATCTTCATGATTTTTGTCAAATTTCTAATAAATTGACAAGTTTTTGCTTTTGCCACATTTCATGCTCTAGTCTTCCTTCTCCATCGTCTACCTCCCACTTCAACCAAGTTGCGAATGACGTCACATCTTCTAAGTATTATCCTCCACGCCTCCTTCCACATCTCCTCCCATGCCATGCCAACCATCCCTCCCATACACAACCCATTCATTGCCCCCCTCCCTACTTCCATTCACCCCACACTACCCACCTATCTTCTCCAGCCATCCCCATCTGCCCCATCCCACTTCACCTACCACCCCTAACCTCCAAATTTAATGTTTTCAAGATAAATAATTTAGAAGTTTTAATGTTTGTATCAGTAAGAGGAGGGATTTTCTTACGTACGGAGTGAAGGGGTCGGCGGCGGTCGGACTGGGGACGGACGGCGGCGGTCGGACAGGGGTCGGCGGGGGGTCGGAATGGGGTCGGAGGCCGGAGTTCCTTCGTCGGGGGCTGATCGGACGAGCGGAGGAGCGATATGAGCGAGCGGCCGAGAGAGAGAGAAGGAAACAGCGAAAATGAAATGAGCGGAGCGAGGGGGCTCGTATTAGGGCTTTTACCGGCGGTTTTCCGGCGGTTTAGACCGCCGGTAAAAAATCACTTATCACCGTCGATTAAGACCGCCGGAAAACCGCCGGTTAATGTTGAAATCCGGCGGTTTACCGGCGGTTTAGACACCGTCGGTAATACCGACGGTGTATCGTAGCTAAGCCGTCGATTAAGCCGTCGTTGGCGTCCGACGGCGTAACCGCCGGCGTAGCCGTCGGTAATACCGACGGCCTCTAAACCGCCGGTTCAAACCGCCGGTTTTCACTGTTTTTCCTGTAGTGAATAAATTTCCATCACATAAATCTCTAAAAAATAGTGAGAAAGAAAGAAAAAAAAAAGTGGTTAAACGAAGTTGTGGTTGCTTTCCAAAATGTAAAACAACGAGAAAACTTCCTAAAGTAGACCTTTAGGATTCATTTGGGATAACTTTTTAACTGCTTTCTAAAGCATTTTTCTAGTACAATATTTTCTTTTTTTTTTTTTAAAAATGTGCTAAAAAGCTGTTTTATAAAGTAGTGTGAAAATCTGTCCAAGGCTTTGTTTGGGATGACTTTCTTATTGCTTTATAAAGCTACTTTAGTACAAAAATCTGTTGAAATCAGTAAAAAAATAATGATCTAAAGCTGTCCCAAACGATGCATTAGTTTGCTCAAAGCCACCCAAGGAACTAAATATTGTAACAAATTGATTAATTAGATCAGCTTATCTAATAAAGCTGCTGACTTAGTGTAGACTTACCAATTCTAATGATGATTACTGCCACGTGGAAAACGCGAATTAATCACAAGTTAGTTATGACATTAATGAGACTCATTAAGCTAATTAAAGACTTCAATAAAGGTAAGCAATGGACAATGGCTGACCAATTGTCTGTCTTTCGGCAGCTCACTTTGCCTAACTCACTTCATTTAAATTTCCTAAGTTCAGGGAGGGGTCCATATACTTTTGATTATATAAATCTTATTAAAAGGTTTTCATTTAAAAAAAGGATTATAACAAAATAAGTTTTTCACCAAGATTATGATGTGATTTGGACTAATTTCCTCATTAGCTATTTTTTAATCCACTTTTCCATCTTTATTATTACTAGAGGTGTAAGGGAGCCGAGCTTGAGCAAACTAATAGTTTGTTCATGTTCGGCTCAGTGAAATTCAATGTGTTTGTGTTCTTGTTCGTGTTTGCCTTTCTTTTGGAATTTTTTTATGAATGATTTGTATGTTTGGCTTATTAGAATAATAATCGAATATAAGCCGATTTTGAACAAATGAAAAGAATAAATAGTAGTAAGCAGGGGCGGATCCTTCACTACAAGAAAATGGGTCAATAGAAAAAAAATGATCGCTAAAGATATATTTTAGCTATCAAAAGTGACTAAGACCTCGGAGTGCTTTAACTATATCTTTTAACCACTGATAAGCTATTTTTTATACCAAAGATGTTAATATGTGGTAGTTTTAAAGCAGTTAATTTGTTTTAGAAAAAGAACATATTTAAAATATCCATAGTAGCTTTTAAAAAAGTTATTTTCTCAACAACAGTTTTACAATCATTTTTTTTTTCAAAATATTAGTCATCCCAAATAGACCCTTAATAGATAGGAAAATTATATCATAATGATTTTTAAAATTGAAGTATGCACTTAGTATCCCAAGCTGACCATTTGTCTATCTTTTGGCAGCTCAGCTTCCCTAACTATATGTGGTCCATACTTTTGATTCTCTAATTTTTTTTTTTTTTTTTTGGGAAAATTAGTGGCAGAAGCCCATATCATTGATAAAATAAACTAGTTATATATGTAAAGAAAATTGGTGAGAAGAGAAGAGGTGAAAGAAAAAACACCCCAAAATGACTAAAAAATATAAAGATCAGCCCAAAAAATTACACACGTCAAAAACAAGAGTAACCCAAAAAAGAGTTGGAATCTGTGTTAGTTGGGCTCAGGACAAAACGATTGCTGGAGCCAAAAGAATCTAACTCCCGGTTGGGGGAACTGCCATTCAGTGCTACCAGGTTGCAATAGACCACCATCCAGGGAGAAGGCAGTAGCAATTAGACATCATCAGGGGGCGATGATTCTCTAAATCTTATTAAAAGGTTCTCAGAAATGATTAGAATAAAATAAGTTAATCACCAAGATTATAATGTGATTTGTACTTATTTCAGCAATAGTTATTCTTTGATCCACTTTTTTTTTCCTTTTTTTATTATTACTAGAGGTGCAAATGAGCCGAGCTGATAGTTTGTTCATATTTAGATCACTTGAAGTTTGGTGCGTTCATTTTTAGCTCGGGTTTGAAATTCATCATGAATACATTGTTCGTGTTTGAATTGTCAGAATTAGAATCAAACAGAAACAAATTCCAAACAACTACATCAAGCCTTTATTCCACTACGTGGGATTGACGACATGAATCGTTTTTCTTCATTGTATCCTATCACGAGTCAAATTTTTATTTAAATCTTATAAAAGAATGTCATTTCTAATATTTTCTAATCAAATATATCTACTCTCATAAGTCAATTTCAAACTAATGAAAATAAATAAATAATGAATCAAATACAATATAATCATTATGCTTATGTACTATCAATTAGTAAATCTAAACAATTAAAAATAAAAATAAATATATGCATATATTTTTGAGCTACTAATGACCCAAATAGATATGTTGGTGTTTAGCTCTTTTAAAAAATCAGGTTAAGAATATGTGTTTGTGTATACGACTCGCTTATTTAATGAACAAATCAAATACGGACTTCTTACTGAGACGAGCACGAGTTGTTAACGAATGATGAGTTAAGTAAGTCCACTGTCTTCCTAGAAAAAAAACAGACTTTGGTTGGGATGATTTTCTATTGCTTCTTAAAGTAATTTTTAGTAAAAAATTTTGATTTTTGTACTAAAAAGTTGTTTTAAGAAGTAGTAAGAAAGCCAACTCAAATGAAATTGAGAAATCCCTTCCCTTGTGGAAGAAGCACTTCCACTAGATCTTGAAAGAGGAGGAGGAGGGAGAGAGGAGAGGGAGGAGACGTGAGCCAAAATCTGTAACTTTATTTCTTCTTGGCTTGTATCCTAATACAATCTATAGCCTATTAATATGCACAAAAGCAACATAATAAGCAACAGTATTGGTCATACATGCCAAACAAGAAACCTACACAAAAGCAAACATAAATCTAGGAACAAATATCTAACAGAAATCTTAGACTTCGTTTGAGATAATTTTTTTTTTATTTTCTAAAGCATATTTTTTGTAAATATTGTACTATAAAGCTATTTTAGAAAGAAGTATGAAAGCTGTCCTGAACGAAGCCTTATCAGCTTATAAAATCATGATTGTATTGTACTTATCACTAAGCTTAGAAACCTGAAGCCAAAGCTTGTTC
The DNA here is from genome assembly GCA_016618105.1 of Dendrobium huoshanense. Classification (NCBI taxonomy): domain Eukaryota; kingdom Viridiplantae; phylum Streptophyta; class Magnoliopsida; order Asparagales; family Orchidaceae; genus Dendrobium; species Dendrobium huoshanense. The sequence continues at coordinate 17,688,610 of CM028342.1, forward strand.
ATTACCCACTGCTGCTTGTCCGGGTGATGGCAAAGCCCAAGTCCTTGGTTCGAATCCCTTGGCAAGCAGTGTCAGCCTTAAGTATTGGCCCGTATAAATTGATGTAAATTTTATGCTAAGTTGACTGGAGTTTTCACTGATCTAACGACAGCTTCCTCGTAAAAAAAAAAAAAAAAGCTTGTTCATTAGGTTCTTTCACTTAGCAAACTACCGGAGAAAACACACGTGTTGCTTTGGGCAGCTGTAAAGTAAGGAGGAAGATGCAAAAAGCGTTTTAATGGAGGAAAATGAAAAAAAGAAGGGTGATAGGAAGGATGTATTTGAGGGGTTGATGTGACAACTCACACACTGTAATCTATTTATATTATTTTTGTTTGACCTAAAGGAATTTAGTGGTGCATTTACTATGAGCTAATACTGAGATTTGGATATTATCATAAAATTTGATATTAATTTAATGGAATTTATTTAAATTTCTCTTTTAAATGTGAATAATTGTAAATTTTGCAATTATTAGGTATTATATTGAGTTTAAAGTGTATTTTGATAATCATTATTTGAAGCCCTAGGCTTCGTTTGGGGCAACTTTCTTACTGCTTCTTAAAACAGTTTTATAGTACAAAAATTTTAATTTATATACATAAAAATTATTTTAAGAAGCAGTAAGAAAGCCGTCCTGAACGAGGCCCTACTCTTGTTCATTCTTTTCAGTGATCAAGTAAAGAATTACCACATGAGATGGCTTTAAATTGTGAAGTAGAAGAGGGTACTATGTGATTGAGATGATTGCGTGAGGGTCTTGATTGTTTCCTCAAGTTATGAAATGGAAGTAAAAAAATATTTAATACTATAATGATTAGTCATTAAATAAAGAAGAGTGAGGATTTCAACTTCTTTTTATATTTTACTTAAGATTTTGTGAGAGAATTTCTATTTTCCCTTTCTCTTTAACTTTCTTTAGGGAACTTTGCTTTATATATGATGAGATAGATCTATTTCAATGTTCTTCATGATCATTTTAGAAGATGATTTTGTATTTTTTTTATTACTTCTCTTTTTGTGATCCTTTATATATATATTTGATAGAGGATAGTTAACATAATATTAAGGGTTAGGTACCATATTATCTATATAATAAATGTTAGATCTAATAAATCTTTATATGAATATTAAAAAGGAATATTAAATTTTGAACTTTTTATGTTCTTTACAATCCTATAATTAGCACATTAGTACCACTTTGATATATGAAAAAAACTTTATTTTCATGATAGAGGCAAAGTTTACTTCTATAAAATGACATAGGAAAAGGCAAAGGCACGTTGAAAGATGAGTGTAGGATTTAGCTTGAAGGAATAAAAGCAAATAAGAAGAGAAGATAGATTTAATTGTAAGCCCAGAAATAAAGACTACCTATGCTACTAATATATAAAGCCTAGATGTTGAGACTCAGTTTTAAATGAATAGAAAATATAATAGGACATGATTTTGCTAACTATAGATTATTATACTTCCTTTTTTGGATTCTTAATCCTATATGTTCGCATCATATAATTTCATATTAGTAATACTTTTCTTCTTCTATGTCTATTGATGTTCGAAATATTCTAATGTGCAATAATATAAGCAATAATATTATTGTTGTAAGGATAATTCAAATCAAGATATGTAATGGAATTATGAAAATTTAAGGAGATATATGTGTTAGCTTTGAACAGGAATCTTATCACTTTGGACAATTTTGATTATAATGGGTGGGTAGATACATTACAAAAGGTGGAGGGTATACTTTTTTAATGTTGTTCTAATTTTGATGCAAGTAAAGTAACTTTTGAAATGTCACTTAGTTTTGTGTAAGGAAAATAGTTGATGCATCAATTTCTTCTTTTAATGTTTTTATTAGATCCTAGCATTTGAGGTTGGGCATATGTCAAAGTTGGATGACCTATTAAAATTGGCCAAGATAGGGTTGCTTTGTAGTAAGAAGATTAATGTTTTGGAGCTTGATGAGTATTATGTTTTGGAAAGCATGTTAGAATAAAGTTCCAGTTTATAATGCATAGGAACAGTGTTACATTCATAGATTGTAATATAAGGATGGATATAAATACATATTTACCTTCTTAGATGATTGTTCAAGGAAGGGATGAGCTTACACGCTCAAGAAAAAAAAATTAATTTATGGGATACTCAAAATGTTAAAGTAAATAGGGTTAGATATATGTGTCTTATAATTAATTAACACTTCAAGATAAAGTTTATTAATAATAAATTAACACTTCAAGATAAAGTTTATTAATATATATGCTATTTAATAAGCATATATATTATTGCTACTATTGATCTAAGGACTCTTAAAGAGGCATGGTTACATTATCCTATCGATTATTTATTTCTAATGAGTCTTTAATTGTCTTAGTTATGTTTATTTCAAAGAAAGGAAGCTAGATATTTGAGTTTAGAAGTAAATATTACTTGAGTAAGTAAATGAAGTGAAGAGATGCATGCTTTGGTGAGCAAATATGAAATAATGCACCTAGTTTCGTAACTAGTAATGATACCATGTCTCGATGAGTCATTCGTGATTCAATAAAAAATATAGCAGATAAATTATTTTGTAGTATATCAGAAAGTGAAAGGGATCACAAATTTGGAGTTAAAAAATGAAATGTTAATGATAGGTTCTCATGTCTGCCTATTATATTTGGAACTTAGGATCGAGATGGTTACACCGCCACAATCAAAATAAGATAAGTTAAACTACCTTAAGAATTTGGTTATAATTTATTTTATTCACATATGATTACATATGCTTTGAGTGTAGTAGAACTAATTCTAACTTTAGAAGCTATGGGAGTGAATTAAGAGAGGGATCATATAGTAAGTAGTACAAGAGGAGATGTAGTCTTTGTAGATGAATGAGAGTTAGGATTTAATTCAAATGTTAAAAAGCAAATAAGCTATTAGTTGCATATTAATGATTAAGCCAAAAAAAGGAACCAAAGACAATTATACTATTATATGTAAAATATGCTTAGTTAATAAAGTTTATAATTAGAAAGTTTGGACTTCAAAGGGCCATACTTTATTATAAATTGTTGATGAACTAATGTAAGAACATTGGGATGTGATGATAACTTTTCTTTAGTATGATTGAAATTAGGAGATTCACACATAATGACTATTAGGGTTTGAAGTTTTTAGAAAGAAAGATGACGTGTCTATTGAATAAATTTTTATATGCTATAAACTAGTCTCTATGGAGCGGGTATAGAAATATTAAAAATTTCATGACTAGTCATGGGGTTAGTTTAAGCTGATTGTAAAGTTTTGTGTACCACAAACAACATGTAGAATAATCATTTATACAACTACTTATATATATTAATGATATACTAATTGTAGTTAGAGAAATCTCACTTAGCTAGAAAGTATAAATAACATAAACCTTTCATGTGAGAAAAATGATTTTAATTATACTAAAAATGCTTTTAAGATAGATTTAATTAAAAAAAGGAAAGAATTTATAACAAAAATGAAAATTCATGAATTTTTATTTCAAACATGATAAATATATATTTAGCAGGTGTATGAAAATTTTGACTTACAAATAATAAAATTTATCTTTTCTTTATTTGCTAGCCATTTTCATACATTTAGTAAATTCTTATCCTTGGTTACTAAAAGAAATGAGTATGGCTATAGCTAGAGTAATTGGAAGCATTAAGTATATGTTATGATGTCTACACATTTGTGCATTTCATATATTATCTTTATTATGAACCTATACATGGATTTTCATAGTTGGACTTATTGGAAATCATTGAATATTGAACTTAATGGCATTATAGGTTATAGTTTTCTGCATAATAAGGTAGATCTAACAATAGTGTTGTGACATTTTTTTTTTGTTATAATTGTGATATTGACTAGAGTTATTCTCAAACTACTTATATGCTCACTCACGCTTAGTATGCCTTTAATTAAAAGGCTTATCTTTATCCTATAATTAATATTCAACTACATAGGTAAAGCATAAGGCATTTTTTAAAGCCATTTAGTTTCAAGACTAACCAAATATATAGATTTGAGGCATAACAAAGTGTTATTTTGTTAGCTTAAAAGTTGATGCATCTTGAGTATATTAACATTTAATAACACTTCATTAGAAAGAAAGTTAAAAGTAGTGAGATTACAATATATACAATATATCAAAACATAACACAATTTTGTTGGCATGTTTATTAAGGTGGTCTATATTCTCAAGTTCATGTAATATTTAAACTGAATTGATTTATGTAATTTTCAATACCCTTTAGGGCTTTGGGGGCTTTAGGCGAGGGGCATACAATTTAATTTTGAATATGACTTGATTATTCACTTTATTCCTTAATATATGGAAGATTTAATATAAAGAGGCAAATTCCTTAGGTAATATATCAAATTTATGACATGTATTTCAACAATTGTAATTTAAAGCCCTAATCATATTTCTTATGCACATTATAATTGATGGTTATTGAGAGAGAAATAGAATGAATGCTAGCTTTATATATATAAAGAATAGATGGTTGCATACAATAGATGATCAACAAGGGTTTTGATTTCTCATACATGTCATGAAACTATACTAAATGGCTACCTTCAATCACTGAATAGAGGGGAGGGAGAAGGCTAAGTATTTCTTATTTTGTTGCTTGGAGATTTTAAGAGAGATTTGGGGAGAGAGTATTTTTTTCCTCTTCTCTTTTATTTTCTTTGGAAAAAGTTGCTCTAATTTTGATAGAATGTTTTGCATCGAACAATTTTTGTGATGAAGACGGTATTTATTATTCTTAAATTTATTACTCCATATATTTGATTATAGCTATTTATGCCTCATTGCTCTATGAACATAAGTTTTTATTGATCAACCCATATTATTATATTACTCTTTCCTTTATGATTACTGATATTTTCAATTTTGTTTATATGATGTTTTATTTTTCTTCTTCTAAGTTGATTGTATTACTTGCTTTAGTGCTCTCAAAGAGAAAAGATTTGAGCCTTGATATCTATTAATTTTATTTTACATCAATCAATTCTTTTTTTTTTTATTATTCCAAACTATCAATTTTTCTTTTCTTTATAAGTTCATCTACAAATGTTATGAATGCCCACATTATCAATTAGGATGCTAAACAAGAAAATAAATAAAAAATATTTTATAAAAAAAATTATTATTTTAAGATTTGTATTTTTTTTTCTATTATTTTTGTTTTATTATAAATTGGTTTTTTTCTATTTTGATGAGAAAGAAAGGGAGAGAATAAGTACATTTCTATAGGAAAATTTTACTATATATGCCCCATCATAATAAAATTTTGAAAAATATAATCATTATTTATTTTTTTATTGAAATTCGAGAAATATGCCCATAATAGCATACTATTTTATTAAGTCCACCATAACTAATATTAGTTCATACATGATTCAAACAGAATTGGAATAAAATTTTATCAAGATTTAAATAACATGTGAAAAAGTTAATCTTTATGTGAGCCTTATATGAATATTATTTGAAACATATTTGAATATTGTTCAAACTTATTCGAACCTATGTGCTTTAATTCAAAGATATATTTGAATATGGTTCAAACAAGGTCAAAAGAATTTGAATATGGATCTAATAAGATTCAACTAGGGTTGATTTAATAGAACATGTTCCAATAACTTGACTAGAGTAAACTATAAGATCAATAAAACATATTGAAATCAAACTAGATATAACATAATATATTATAACTACAATAAAAAGTAAACTAACAACTATAACACATCACATTGGCAAGCATTACGACATTGTATGACCAATAAATCACCATATTATTACAACATTACTAAGAGGAAAGTAAGAGCTATTATGAAGGTACATAGCAAGCACTTGGCCTTACAAATAACCAATTATGACTTCTCACTCAGCATCACTTACACCTACACTACAGCACATACTTCTCCCCTTTAAAATTTTTCTTTTGTTTCTTTGGATGACCACTCTCAACAGTCGCTAATGTGGTATGATTAACATGAAAACTACCTTTATTTCTTCTTAAACCTACCACGCATATTTTTTAACTAAATATGTATTTTCAATATATTTAGCTAAACATGCTTCTTATTTATAATATATGCTATAATAACAAACACATAATAACCCAACATATGTTATCGTAAGAAATCCATAACATCAAAATTTTTATACGTCCATATCTTCTGTTATGCAAATCAATATCACTTTAAAGTTACTATCGTACACATGAAATTTGAACTAACTAATGGGATATACAATCAAGCTTTAAGGCTTACATAGGAGCTTCCCTAATGCTTCCTTAATTTCTTATACTAAAATAATTATTGTGTTTTGTGCAATATTTTATTTATCGAAGAATATTTTTTATATTGTGTGCAAAAGAAAATTTAATAATTTAGTCACTAGATATGAGTATGCACTCTTGGAAATATTCTAGAAGATTTTTGAATATGAGTTATCATCAAGTTGTATAAATTTTCACAGAATAAAATATGATTCCATTGCTCAAACCTAACTTTATTATCAAGATAAGATATTTTGACACATATTTTAATAAAACCATGTGATATTCCTAAAGATAATTTTTAATTTTAAAATTCACTGTTATATTCATTGTGACATGATGATAAGTACATGCACCATGGTGTGCCTCGAAAAAACAGTGAAAAATTTAGCAATACTATTATATCTATCAGAGAGGAGCACTAAGCTTTCACTTTGCCTATTAGCTCCCTCAGCCAGATCATAGAATACATTTATGACTCATTATTTTTTTATTTTATTAGGGCAAATGCTACTAAATAAATTTTAGTATTGACATCTTGCACCACCACCACAAGCAAAGTACCTCTACAATATATATTCAAAAATATTACATCCACACTTAACACTAGGCATCATGCACTTTTGAAGTCTTAAACATAAATGCACAAAGTGAAACATGTATACTTAAAATAGCCTTCACTATCTTATTAAAGATCAATAGTTATCCTAGACTTTTTTTTTGTGTAGTATAACCATATGAGATAGTAGCTTTTTAAAGGACGTTTTAGTGGACCAATAACATAAGTTATAGCATGCATATGACATTGAGAAAGTTTCTTGTAGGAAAAATTAATGTCATAGTCTCTCTTCACATATGACATGGTCATCTTGGCTCATGTTAGGATAAGATGTAATGATCTTATGCTTAATCATATATCCAAAGAGCCATGATTGAGCTTGTCAATGATCTTACTATCTAATAATTAAGGCACAACTATGTCCTAATTCAAGGTTCATAATATTAAATATATTGGAGATTGCCAATTTTTTTAGCTTGCAAGCTCCATGAGTATCTCTTTGAAGCTCAATAATCGTAGCATGAAGAATTAGAAGATCTTAATCATTGTTAGTTTCAAGTTGCTCATAAACTAAGGTTATATAGTCTAATGGAAGCTTTAGTATTCACAAATCTATAGAGCAATATCATTTATATCATGTACGTTCACAACATCACCTATTTCTACATGTTATATATCCACATAATTACATACATCTGCACGTTATATATTTTGTCTATCACCTATACCAACATAAGATTTTGAATTCATTGATCTAGTATCTTCTTTATTTGTACAAAACAAAGTCATTAGAATCTTTTTTGAAACAACATAAACACATAGGATATTAGAATTGAATGGAAAATGATAAAACATTCAAGAAAAAAAAAAATCATATTCCATAAGTATTAAATATGCACCACAAAAGTGATAAATCACTTCTAAGTTCAGACTAAATAGAATATTATTAACCTCTACCATTTTATATATAAGGTCTATAAGATCTTTAAAAAAAAAAACTTTTTAATGCTATTATTAATCCTTTGCTCAAATTTTTTTAGTGAATGGTCAACTAATTTATTTGTTTTCCTCCTATTGTTCTTCACACAAAACAAAAATGCTAATATTTAATTCAGCTCTAAAAAATAATTCATCAGTGCATTAGTTTACATTTGTTCGAGCATTGTTTGAACATGGTTCAAATTACATTCAAATATGATTCAAATACATTTAAATGACAAATGAATAAATGCTTGAACATTTTTTTAATCCATATTTAAATTTTGTTCAAATAGTACATGATCATACTCTATTCAGATCACATTGTCTAACAACATGATTCGAATAAGTTATTTTCAGTTACAATGAGAAAGTTGCTTTAATAAGCGGTAAGAAAGTAGTCCCAAACAAAGTCTTAATTTAGTACAAAAATTAATTTTTTTATTCTAAAAAGCTGCTTTAAGAAGTAGTAAGAAAGCCGTATGACAGAGAAATCCTGGGCTAAATTTTTTAGATTGAATGAAATTTATAATTCCTTAAATAAATTGGGCCGATTTAACATACCCAGCCAGTGCCAACAAAGGTCTGTTTGGACCCGACTTTTGCCACTTAATTGAGTACTTAGTTTTTACTAATTTATAAAATTAGCTAAATTTTATATATGATTAATATCAAAATATGGAAAGGACCTTAAGATCAATATGTTATGAGGCGAGGAAAGTTAAAAGTTCACTAGTCGAGGGCTAAGGTGCATTCGCCAAGAATTAACAGTCACTTTTACTCGTCACTTAATATGACTACACTCGTCAATATGCCCACTTGATCAGAGACGGTCAACGTGTCAATTGTTTATATATATATATATATATATATATATATATATATATATATATATATATATATATATATATATATATATATATATATATATATATATATATATATATATATATATATATATATATATATATATATATATATATATATATATATATATATATATTTATATTTTCAACTAAATACTGAAAGAGTATATTTTTATATAGTTTTCGTGTAATCCTATAGTCTTATAAATAAAATGTCATAGGTAAATTAAAACAATTAAAATAAATAAATAATAGGACAATTAAAACAAGAAGATTGAGAATACTTAGAATTTCTCTCTTCCTTACTACTACACTTGTATAAGTCTTGGAAGTAGATTAATTATTATGTATGGACGTTGTCCGGAGACCAATCAGAATATGTCACGTCACTCATGTGCTCGGTGCAGTAGCTCGGTACCACTGATGTGGCAAATTTTGGTTGATCTCTAGACAGTGTTTAGCGTCTTGTCTCCGCACAGAATAATTTCTCCCGAAAATCACCCACGGATAAATTGAAACTTGTAGGTTTGTTCAAATTTCATGTATTCCAAAATAATTTTGAAATACATGCTGCTCCTATCACATCCTCTCCTCCCTCTCTTCTATTTCAAATGTCAATTATGCCATCAATGTCTCACCTAATGAGCTCCTCTTATTCCAGAGATGGGCTCCAAAATTTTGGATATATTTTGATATCAGTGTAATATACAAATTGTTAATAGTAAATAAATCTGAAAGAAGATCTAAGTGATTTGATCTCATTCTTATCTTATTATATATATTTTTTCTATATATATTACACGAATTTTAAAGTATAACTAAAATTTTATAGCTTCATTCCGAATAAAATTTTGATCAAAATATTCTCATAGATTTTTCCCCCAAAAAAAATATTCAAACTTTTCAGATCCAATATGTTCTTAATGGCACTAATCATTTCTTAATCTTTTGATTCTCATGCATCAAATGAAAGATTCCAACACATTAATTAACACTAAGGAGGATTAGTTTAATTAGGCTGATAATTTTTAATAAAATATTGGCCATCCCTCTTGTTTTTGCTGCTAATGAATGATTTGATTAGAAAGGAATCTGAAATCATTTTAATAATGTGTACCACAATGATAAGGCTCTTTGATTTGATGTTCATTAGTTTAGTAACAGACAGATCCGAGGAAGGATATTTATTTGCTAAAAGCAAGAAGCCCATGACCGGTTAGTATCAAGGGCTAATATAAGTTATAAGGGGAAAAAATCACGAGGCATAGCCCAATTTGAACGAATCCACTACCATTTGCAGTTGAATACAAATGAGGCCCTTTCTTGGGAGAAGGCCTTAGCTTGATGTACATCTTATGAAGTACATTACATGATGTAAATACAAAGAGCTACTATCGACGTATTCGCTTTGTTAGAAGGACTGCAGTCGGCGGGCGACGTAGGTCAGGAGGACCGTAGTCAGCTGGCGACGGAGGACTGTAGTCGGCTGGCGACGTAAGTCAGGAGGACCGTAGTCAGCGGGCGACGGAGGTCGGAAAGAATGTAGTCGGCGGGTGACATAAGTCAGGAGGACTATTCAACGGGCGACGGATGTCGGGAAGACTATAGTCGGTGGGCGACGTAAGTTAGGAGGACCGTAGTCGGCTGGCGACGGAGGACCGTAGTCGGCTGGCGATGGAGGTCGGAAGGACTGTAGTCTGACGACGAAGATCAGAAGAACAGCGTCAGGTAGAAGTCCAGCAATGGAAAGAAATGAATCTTCGCATAGACGTCCAGCGAAGTCCGATAATCGGTAGAAGTCCAGCGTCGGGTAGAAACTTGACGAAGAGTGAAGGTCCGACATCGGATAGAAGTCCGACATCTTTGGCGGCATAGGAGAACTCTGGCTTCACTTGGGCAGACTTTCGGCGTCAGGAGGGAACTCTCTTGTAAATTGGGAAGAATTTCAGCATCCCATGGAAGTTGGGCAGAATTCTGGAGTTCTCCCGAATATCCGGCAGAGTTTCGACGTCCTCAGGCGGTAGGAAGAGCTCCGGCGGTGGTCGAGGAGGTGAGGAATCTCCTTTTCCCCTTTCTCCTCTTTTTCTTCTATCTCTTCACTTGAGTCCCCTTGGTGTAGAATGAGGGCTCTATTTATAGTTTTTTTGGAGTGGCATAGCCCGTAAATAGGCGTGAGATCAGGGGCGAATTGGGAGTGTTTTGAATGAACGGCCGATATCGAATCCTTTGATCATGCACCGTTTGTTGGGCATTTGAAGGCCTTAATGATGTCAGAATTCAGCGATCTTGGGCTTGTTGGATTTGTCTCGTTGAGTCGTTCGATTCGAGTATAAGATCGTCAAAATCGGAGACCGTTTGGTAACTCAAATTGCGGTTTGAACCTTTCAATAGTGCTTTGAACCCTTGATTTGGACTCATTTGGGCTCAGATTGGGTTGATCTTGGTGTCGTTGGGTTCGTATTTCCGAGACGCTCAGTTTGACTATAAGCTTGCTGAAATCGGAGTTTGGGAGCTTTCAAATTTAATTTTTGAAGTTTTCAACTAGCTTTTGCCTCATGATTCGTGCCCGGTCAAGATAATTTTGTGATGCCGTATCAGTTGTCCTCCTATTTTTGGATGTCGAAGCTCCAGAAGTCCAAAAATATATGTGTCGACAATTTGCATTGGCTGAAACGCCAAAAATTGCGTTTCAAAAACTAAACTCTTGCTCAAACTTGATTGTAGAGACTCCGTTGAGCTCTAAAAGTGTCAAAATCGAGTCCGGAATGTCGAAAAACGTGTCCGAGGACCCCAAAAATGTCCGAATCGAATCGTCCGGGGCAAAAATTGGGCCCGGGACACGTAGGCGGCCGAACCGTCAGCTGGCCGGCCGGCAACCGCCCGCCGCCGCTCGCCGGCGGCGGCTCTCGCGAAACCGCGCGGAGCGCAGTTTGACCGCGCGCGGCTGGACCATCGCGGTGCTACGCACCCGCACCCGGGCTAGCCTGCGCGGCCTGGCACCCGCTACTGCCGCTGCCGCTGGTTGGCGCCGGCCGCTACCGCGGCCGGCTGTTGCACGTGTTGTCGCGCTCCCGCGTGCACACGCCGCAATCCATGTGTAGTTCCCACGGATTGGTGCGCTGGACGCGCCGTTTCGACGGTAGGGAGGAGGCCGTTTGGCCCACCACCTCAAGTGGGCCCCACATTCGTGAAATTAGGTGTTGTTTTGCTCTTTTTGGGTCCAAAAAATTCTGAAAAAATCACAAAAAATTCCGAAAAAAATCTGAAAAATTTAGAAAAATTAGGGAAAATAAAAAATGCTAGAGAATTCTAGAAACTTCCCATCTTCTCTCCAAAAAACCTATAAATAGGCCCCTGAGGCCTTTAGAAAAATTGCCTCTTCTATTTCTTTCTCCCTCTGGCTCTCTAGCAGCTGAGACTTCCGCTATTTTCGAGTGGAAAACTTCCCCTGCTCGAATTAGCGCCCCTCCTCGCGCGCAGGAGTTACGGGATTTTTCTTTCTTCCCCCACGGCTTTCTGGCGGTTGAGGCTTCCACTATTTGCGAGCGAGAAATTTCCCCTGCTAGAATTAGCGCCCCTCATTGCGCGCAGGAGTTACAGGATTTCTCTTCCTTCCCCCACGGCTTTCTGGCGGTTGAGGCTTCCGCTATTTGCGAGCGGGAAATTTCCCCTGCTTGAATTAGCGTCCCTCCTCTCGTGCAGGAGTTACGAGATTTTTAATGCCATTTGAGCGGAAGTTTACTGGCGATGGACGATCGAGTTGAAGCCCATTAGCAGTCAACGATCGAGTGTGGAGCCAAAGGAAAGAGTTCGAGTGTGCGTTGCAAGTAGCAATCGAGCGAGAAGCCGATGACTAGTAGAAGTCCGACGACAATAAGAAGTCCGACAGCGAGTAGAAGTACGGCCTTGGGCAGAAGACCGATGAAAGTTCGTCGACGGGCAGAAGTCCGACGACGAGTAGAAGTCCGCTGACGAGCAGAAGTTTGACGACAGGGAGAAGTCCTACGTCGGGTAGAAGTACGACCTTGGGCAGAAAACCGATGAAAGTTCGTTGACGAGCAGAACTCCGACGACGAGTAGAAGTCTGCTGACGAGCAGAAGTCCGACGACAAGGAGAAGTCCGACGTCGGGTAGAAGTACGGCCTTGGGCAGAAGACCGATGAAAGTTCATCGACGAGCAGAAGTCCGACGATGACTAGGAGTCCGCTGAAGAACAGAAGTCCGATGACAATGAGAGGTCCGACATCGGGTAGAAATTCGTTGAAAGTCCTGCAAGGTAAAAGTTCAGTGACAGGAAAAAATTCAACATCATGTAGAAATTTAACTTTGTGCAAAAGTCCGATGGAAGTCCATTGACTGTATTTTGGTGACGTTAACCAAGGATGTATAATTTATCCGAGGTTGTTTGTTAGAGCCTTTGCTCGATGATGTTAACCGATATTGGATCCACCAATGATGTGAGACATATCCGAGGTTGTATGTCAGAGCTTTTTCTCGACGACGTTAACCCGTATGGAAGAGGTCTAGAGAATCTACTAAGAATATGAGACCTTTTTGAGGTTGTATGTCAGAGCCCTACTCGATGACGTTAACCTGTGTGGAAGAGGTCGGGAGAATTCACTAAGAATATGAGACCTTTCTGAGGTTGTATGTCAGAGCCCTACTCGATGACATTAACCTGTGTGGAAGAGGTCGGGAGAATCCACCAAGGATGTTAGATCTATCCGAGGTTGTATGTTAGAGCCTTGCTCGATGACGTTAACCTGTGTGGAAGAGGTCGAGAGAATCCACCAAGGATGTGAGACCTTTCCAAGGTTGTATGTCGGAGCCTTTGCTCGACGACGTTAACTTGTGTGGAAGAAGTCGGGAGAATCCACCAAGGATGTAAGACCTTTCCGAGGTTGTATGTCGGAGCCATTGCTCGACGACGTTAACCTGTGTGTAAGAGGTTGAGAGAATCCACCAAGGATGTGAGACCTTTCCGAGGTTGTTTGTCGGAGCCTTTGCTTGACGACGTTAACCTGTGTGGAAGAGGTCGGGAGAATCCACCAAGGATGTGAGACCTTTCTGAGGTTGTATGTCGGAGCCTTTGCTTGACGACGTTAACCTGTGTGGAAGAGGTCGGGAGAATCCACCAAGGATGTGAGACCTTTCTGAGGTTGTATGTCGGAGCCTTTGCTCGATGACGTTAACCTGTGTGGAAGAGGCCGAGAGAATCCACCAAGGATGTGAGACCTTTACGAGGTTGTATGTCGGAGCCTTTGCTCGACGACGTTAACCTGTGTAGAAGAGGTCGAATCGAATCCCCCTGAGATTGATTTTGCTTTGATTGGGAGGGGGAGAATGCCACGTATATCCCGAATCAAAAGTGAAGAAAGTCTATCTTTAGACCGTTACTGCCTTTTTGAGGTCGAGGTTAAGACCTTGCCCAATGAGTAGAAGTCCAACAAAGGACTGTAAAAAGCTTGCAATTGATTTGAAGTATCCTTACATTTGCTCGGATATTCCTGAAATATCAACTTGATGTTGAAGGTATTGGAGGATCTACTTGACCATGGTTTGAGTCAAAGTTGCCCCCCATTCCGCATCTGCTTCTTATGATATTGATGCTATGTGTGATCTTTTGAGATTGGAGCAAAAGTTGCCCCCCAGTAGGGAACCACGCTCCCACAGACGGCGCCAAACTGTTGCGTCCAGGAGTATTCGCGGCGGTAGAGAAATATAAAGTTTATCGTCTTAGTGTTGTACGAAAATCCGGCACGCAATCAGATAAGGAGAGAGGGTCTATCATTTATGAGACACCAATATTTTTACATGGAAAACCCCTGTAAAAGGGGAAAAAACCACGGGGCCTAGCCCAGTTTGAACAAATCCACTAGTATTTGCAGTTGAATACAAATGAGGCCCTTCCTTGGGAGAAGGCCTTAGCTTGATGTACATCTTATGGAGTACATTACATGATGTAAATACAAAGAGCTACTATCGACGTATTCGCTTTGTTAGAAGGATTGCAGTCGGCGGGCGACGTAGGTCAGGAGGACCGTAGTCAGCTGGCGACGGAGGACTGTAGTCGGCGGGCGACGTAAGTCAGGAGGACCGTAGTCAGCGGGCAACGGAGGTCGGAAAGAATGTAGTCGGCGGGCGACATAAGTCAGGAGGACCGTATTCAATGGGAGACGGATGTCGGGAAGACTGTAGTCGGCGGGCGACGTAAGTCAGGAGGACCGTAGTCGGCTGGCGACGGAGGTCGGAAGGACTGTAGTCTGACGACGAAGATCAGAAGAACAACGTCAGGTAGAAGTCTAGCAATGGAAAGAAATGAATCTTCGCATAGACGTCCAGCGAAGTTCGATAACCGGTAGAAGTCCGGCGTCGGGTAGAAACTTGGCGAAGAGTGAAGGTCCGACATCGGATAGAAGTCCGACGTCATTAACGGCATAGGAGAACTCCGGCTTCACTTGGGCGGAGTTTCGGCATTAGTAGGGAACTCTCTTGTAAATTGGGAAGAATTTCAGCATCCCATGGAAGTTGGGCAGAATTCTGGAGTTCTCCCGAATATCCGGCAGAGTTCCGGCGTCCTCAGGCGGTAGGAAGAGCTCCGGCGGTGGTCGAGGAGGTGAGGAATCTCCTTTTCCCCTTTCTCCTCTTCTTCTTCTCTCTCTTCACTTGAGTCCCCTTGGTGTAGAATGAGGGCTCTATTTATAGTTTTTTTGGAGTGGCATAGCCCGTAAATAGGCGTGAGATCAGGGGCGAATTGGGAGTGTTTTGAATGGACGGCCGATATCGAATCCTTTGATCATGCACCGTTTGTTGGGAATTTGAAGGCCTTAATGATGTCAGAATTCAGCGATCTTGGGCTCGTTGGATTTTTCTCGTTGAGCAGTTCGATTCGAGTATAAGATCGTCAAAATCGGAGACCGTTTGATAACTCAAATTGCGGTTTGAACCTTCCAACAGCGCTTTGAACCCTTGATTCGGACTCATTTGGGCTCAGATTGGGTTGATCTTGGTGTCGTTGGATTCGTATTTCCGAGACGCTCAGTTTGACTATAAGCTCGCTGAAATCGGAGTTTGGGAGCTTTCAAATTTAATTTTTGAAGTTTCCAACTAGCTTTTGCCTCAAGATTCGTGCCCGATCAAGATAATTTTGTGATGCCGTATCAATAGTAATCTTTCAGTGTAAAAGAAATGTAATCTAAAAAGAATGTATGGTAAAAGGAATATTTTGCAGTTGCTTGAATGAGTATAAAAGGACTACATTATTTTACTTTTTTTTTGTTTGATTTGAAATAAAGTGAATGTAATTTAACATGTAAAAAGATTGTGTTCGAGGTGATCGGTGGCCGGCGGCCTGCTTTGGAGGGTGGCGGTGGAGGTGGTGGAGACAAACGACGGTGACAGCTAGTGGATGGGGATTGTGGTGGTGGGTGGTCGATGTCGGTGGTGGTGGCCGGCAGCCAACAGTGGTGGTGGTGGGTGGCGGCTTACGGCCGCCGGTGGTGGGCAGCGGGCAACTGTTGGAGGCAGGCGGTGGCGGTGGACGATGTGGGCGGGGGCTGACAGGGGGGGTGGCAATGCAGACGGTTGTCGCCGATAATGCTCAAGCAAGTTATGGAGCAATGTTAACGGTTCTCCCTCAAATTTGGCGAAAATTATCTACCTCAAAAATGAACTAGAATGAAATACAACATATTCAATTTCCTTTATCTTAGATTTTGTTTTCATCCAACCAAACGACCAAACTTCTGAAAACCTTTGTATTTACTTTACTGTATACTCACTTTACTTCCAACCAGACAGCCCCTAAGATAAACTCACAAACACAACACATACGCAATACTCAAATCCAAGACCTCTTGGTTGATAACCAAAGCTCCAAACCAACAAACTAAGATTACTTTAATGTATACCAAGATTAGTTGCATACAATATACTAGTCAATTTGATTCCTCTCCTGCAGGTTTTTTTTTTTGCTTTTGTAGATCTTGAAAAATTTAAAGAGAGATTGATTAGGCAATACCTTTGGATTGCTTTGTAAGAATCAATAGGTCTTTAGATACCCTTCTGGAAGTAATATAATCTGATAAATGTTGAAAGAAAGAAGTGTTCTTTTTCTTTTTTCTGTCTATGTTTTCTTACTTTTTTATTTAATAAGCGTTAATTGATGATCTTTAGCACCTACCATTTGATTTTTAGAACCATGTTGAAGCTCTACAGCTTCTATAGACTTTTAGGGGCTGTTTGGTTGCAGGATTCAAGCCAAATTTTGCCTAATTCCGCTGCTAAACAAAAAAAACAACAACTTCAAATCCCATGAAATCTTTTAAATCTCATTTCTTCTCCATTTTATCTTAAATTCCAAATTTTGCTAAATCCAAAAATTTGGCAATTTTATCAGATTGAGATTTCATTTGAGACAGCTTTCTTACCGCTTTTTAAAGCTAATTTATAATATAAAAAATTTCTTGAATTAAAATCTTTTGTACTAAAAAGCTGTTTTGTTTGGGACGACTTTTTTACTGTTTCTTAAAGTAGCTTTTTAGTACAAAAAATTTTTATTCTTTACAAAAAAAAAAAAACCACTTTAAGAAATAGTGAGAAAGCCGTCCCAAACAAAATCTTAGTCTTACTCAATTTAGTCATATCATCAATTTTATTATTTCTTTTGATAAAAATTGATAGAAAAGGGTTTTTTGTTGGGAATATTTTGACTTAGGCTTCGTTTGGAATAGCTTAGCTTTAGTATAAAGATTTTTTAAATGATAAATTTTTGTATTATAAAATGCTTTTAAAAAACAGTAAGAAAGTAGTCCCAAACAAAGCCTTAATAGAAACTCAAATATTTTTCTTAGATTGTTGAGATTGTAGCTGGTAATTTATTGAAGCTACAAACAATTGAAATTTGTTCAAAAGGAATGATCCATACAGATTATTAAAGGAACTGAACATATAAGATTCTCCCATTTATGTGCTTTGCTTCACTTAGTTTTGCACCTTAAAAAGATACCTTCATCAATTACTATATGGACTTGCTTTATTAGTATCTAGTTAACCCCATTTAGGGTTGTAATTTGAATTTGGTTGTGACAGCTTTCTTACTGTTTCTTAAAGCTATATTTTAGTTCATAAATTTCTTGAAAACAAAGAAAAAGTTGTAGTATAAAGCTGTCCCAAACGATGCCTTAGTTGAGCTAGCTTAAATTCCTCTCATTAACAAGGTCACCAATCAAATTTATCAAATCATGAGTCCGAGCTCGAGCCTATACTTGAGCTCCAATATAAGCTCGAGTGCAGCCTGACTTAGCTATAAGCTCGTCAAATCGGTTAATTAATTCAAATATAATTAAAAATTAGCATTAAGATTTAAATTTTTTTAAAATCATTTCTATATTACTAATAAGAATAAAAAAAACTAAAAATTTGATTTAAAATAAAATATCAAGCTAACAATCGATTATGTTTGAGCTTTTCAAACGAGCCTGAGCCTAAAATTTTTTTAACGAGCCAAGTTCGTGCTAAGAAAATGAGCATCTTAAATAAATAAATAAATGAATAAAATAAGGAATATTTTCTACAAAATAGAATATAATATTATCTCACAAAAAAAAAAACAAATTAAAATGTAATGTTGAATCAAGCTACCACTTAGCAGACCAAACCTTGTGGTAACTTGAGTCTTTTGTACTAAGATTCCCTATTAGTGGTTGATAGGCAAACCTTGTGGGTGAAGATTCTACCTTTGCCATTCTTTTTCTCCCTAAAGCTTTCTCTTTTATTGACAGAAGACATATGGCTGAGATTGGAAGAAGAAGAAGGGAGAGAGAGAGAGAGAGAGAGAGAGAGAGAGAGAGAGAGAGAGAGAGAGAGAGAGAGAGAGAGAGAGAGAGAGAATAGGTTGTGGAATCCACATTCCATGAATGAAAAATAAAGCTTCCATTGATATGGGAAACATTAAATGCTTCAAAGAGAGCACATGGTGAGCACTTGACCAACAAGATTGTTCAAATGACATTTTGCTAAGGCTGAAAGATATGGAGATAATGCTTTTTTGCTAATGTCTTTTAATTGAACTATTACTCTTTTGACTCTTTTGTTGTACTAAAAGATTTAGGCTCATGTGATGCATTTTTTTTTTTATCGGGAGGTAGGGGTAGGCGACGTAATTAATTCATCGGTGGAACTGTAATGGGCTCATACTTGCTTGGCCCCACCGAAGAGGTGAGGCTGTAATAGAGAGGATTTGAACCTTGGATGGGGGGTTCCTAACCATGCTCACCCACCAACCACCCTAAGCCTCGGTGGGTATGATACATTTTTTTGTTTCAATCTTAGATGTTTCATATATAGATCTCGGTAGATATGATTATGATTAATTTCTCTAATTTTAGGATAGATTAGTTGTATGTAACTATAAATAATTAGGAGATTTAAATTCTCGTACAATTAGGTATATTATAGAAATTTTTATACTAAAATTTGAGCTAATCATTTTTATTGCCACTCATTTAAGATTCTGATTCTGACACTGATAATAAGCTTTGGTCCAATCTATTAAAAATATCGAATGATTTCTATCTTGTTAGATAAAAAAAATACTAAAGGCTTCATAAAACAACTTCACAAGGAAAATGAAATTGTGTTGGACAATTCTCTCAAGAGTGTTAGTAAAGAAGATTCTCTCTCTCTCTCTCTCTTAAGTTGAGTGAATTAGACATACTAATAAATAAAACTCTTGCTGATTTGTAATAAGGAGAATTTGACACTCAAGTTTGTGAGTAATGAAACTGACTACAAATAAGTTGGTGAGAAATGTTTTGATAAGGTGAATAGAGGAATCTTGTACGACCTACGAGTAGGGTATAGAATCGAGCTTAGTGTATTTGGAGAATGTGCTAGACCGTTGCAACAATATAGTAATGAAGTAACATATACATACCTATACACTCTATTTGAGACTTTGTTTCGGACAACTTTCTTACTGCTTTCTAAAGAAGTTTTTAGTACAAAAATTTCTTAAAAGCAACGAAAAAATAATGATCAAAAGCTGACCCACATGAAGCCTTAGACTATTAGTAGAGATTTTATATTATCAATTAAGATTTTGCAACTGAATTTGCTCATAGTACCAAAAAAAAAAGAAGAAAAGATATAGACTTGTGTCAACATTTCATAAAATTATTTAGCATGTCCTTAAAGGAAATAAAGCTACCTAAAAATCAAAAGAGCATTCAAATGTGAACCATAATGTTCACATGATGATGACATCAATACTTTATAAAGATAAAGTTAAGAGTTGTTATATTATTGATAATTACAAGTTGAAATTGTAATCATATTATAATAAAACTTGTAATAAGAAGCTACTTAGGTTGCGCTAATCATGAAATAATCTCAACTATAATAAAACTTCATGCAAAGACTGCGTCAAAACATTCACAATTAGGACTAATTTCTCTTGTTTCAAGGTTGTATGCAATGGATCATATGTTTCACTGCTAGAAAAAAGGAGGTTATCATAACATTAAAAATTGGTTTTTACGATGGTTTTAACTGCCACAAAATACTTGCAATAATTTCAAAACCGTTACAAGACCGCTGTGAGTATTATCCGCTCAAAGATCTTTTGCAATAGTTTAGAAACTATTGGGAAAGAATCGAAGTGCAAGGCGGAATTTGCTAAAGGTGGGAATTTAGAAAATTTTTATAATGAGACATTAATTGTTGATTTAAAAAATATTTTTAATTTTAATCATCCAAATGAAGGACATATATTTGCAATTTAAAGTTTTTTTTTTATACTAAAATTTTAATATAAAAATATAAAATATATCTCGACAAAAACCTTATAAGAAATAGCATCACATGTATTATCTCTTTGAGCCAACATATTTTAAAACAGTTATATAATCATTTTATTATCAACACTATCAATACATTCATCGAAGCATCTTTCATATGATCATGCAATTGATTTTTTTTTTTTTTTTCGATTTTCATCAGTTAGAATGCTCGTTTAATTGTTTAATTGTTGTAGCAATTAATAATTTCAAACTAAACTTCACTAGTATACGAAAGAGTGATATTACTATTTTAGGATTCGTTTGGGACGGCTTTCTTTCTGCTTCTTAAACCAGCTTCCTAGTACAAATTGTATTAAAAAGCTGCTTTAAAAAGCAGAAAGAAAACTGTCCCAAATGAAGCATTAGGCTTCGTTTGGGACGGCTTTTTTATTGCTTTCTAAAACGGAGTTTTAGTACAATTTTTTTTATTTTTGTACTAAAACTCCGTTTTAGAAAGCAATAAAAAAAGCCGTCCCAAACGAAGCCTTAGTCTCCACAAAATTTCGTACCAAGCAGGAAAAAGGCTCCATCCATACTTGGGCGATCAAATGTGGCAATCAAATGTGTAGTATTTTAATTGGTGTGAAACACGGCTGGCTGAGAGATTTGCATCACAATAAAACCAATATGAATCAAAAGTGCTTATTTAGCTAATTTTAGGGCAATATCGAACTTCCAGCTACCAATCAAGAGGTCTTTAAGTCAAGATCTTATAAATGTATGTTCACGATTGATTTTTTTTATAAAATACAGACCTAATGTCATCGTTCTATCATCGTAATAATTAAATCAAAATATTGAAATTTTCATCAAAATTATTTAACATAGATGATTTAAACAAAAACTAAGCTACCTCTAAAAATTAGAAGGATCTCTCAAAAGTGAATCACAATGTTCACATGATGTTCACATGATGATGACATCAACAATCCATAAAGACAAAGTTAGGGCTATTATATGTGGGATCACTAGAAGTTAAAACATATAAAACATAGGTAATAAAACAAATACTTGTATCAAGGCACTAGTGACAATAGACTGGTAGGTTACATCAATATAGTTGAGAGAGAAAATTAAAATTCAATTGAGGAGAGAGCTATTCGCGCTCCCATTTGGGATAATTTCTTTACTATTTTTTACAATATCTTTTAGTATAATTTTTTTTTTTTAAATAAGTCAAAAAATAGTGGCCAAAAGCTATTCCAAACAAAATTTTAGACTTCTTTTGTGATGGCTTTCTTATTGCTTATTAAAATTTTATACTAAACAATTATTTTAAGAAGTAGTAAAAAAAATCGTCTGAAATGAGAACAATTATTAGGTCAGGAGTCCTGACGTAGCTCTACGTTCGGACGCCAATAACATGTAGCAACGTGCTCTTACTCTTTACTGCGCGGCCCGACAACCCAACCCGGATCGGAACCCGATATTGCTATGTTCGCGTATTGCTAGATATTGCTAGGTATTGTTTGGTATTGCTTGACAAGAACGAGAAATACCGCTATGTCAAGACCAATACCGAGCAATACCGAGCAATACCGAACAATACCTAGCAAAACCTATGTATTGCTCGGTATTGCAATGCATTGGTCTTCATAGAATGATATTTCTCGTTCTTGCTAAGCAATACCTAGCAATACCCCGGTCTGCACAAATCAGCCAATACATAGCAATCCCGTGATCGGTCCGGGTCGGGTCGTTGGGCCGCGCGGTAAAGAATAAGAGAACGTGGCACCATTTTACTGGCGTCCAAATGTAGAGCTACGTCAGGTCACCGGACCAAATAAAAGTTCCCGAAATGAAGCATTAATCAAGAAAACGCGGAGGAAAATATGAAAGCTAAGCTGAGCCAATTCATTATAATCACTCAAGATTTTATATTGCTCACTTGAAAAGTTTTGAATTTCTATTATTTCCTATGACGTCTTTTTACAAGCTCTCTACCATATCGCAAATAGGGTTTAGGGTCGAACTTTTCGGGACCTTAGCGATACAACGGATAAAATTTTCACTGCATAACTTTTTGTATGTTATAGATATCATGATTATGGCATTATTTTCAGTATTTATTTGAATTTTTTTACTAGGTGATTTTAAAAATACAATGATTTTTGACTACCCCAAAATTTATTTTGACATCTAAAAATAGTAGTGTAGTAGAATAAAAGTCTTAAAATATTATTTTATACAATTTCTAGTATTTTGGTAATTTTCTAAAAATGTGAAATTTTGCTCAGTATAATTTTTGTTGTCTATCGTTAAGACATTTTAGCTTTTTATGAATTAAACTTAATTATATTTTATTTATTGAAATGCATTGAAAATGAATATGGATATATGATTAAAATTAATATTATAGTACTGTGATACTACTGTGTGTGTAAAAGATAAGTAAGACTAGTTGACCCATTGGTTGGAGACTGATTGACCTGTAAATGATGGTGGGCATACGAACTTTCTTTTAAATACTGTGGTTTGGTGTTATCCTATACTGATTCACGTGATACTGATTGGAAGTTACAAGGAGATGATTATTGTGTTGACGGGAAAAGAGTGATGACTTTATTTACCGAGTCAACGGTTTACTAATACTAATACAATACTAAAAACAGAGTGATAGCCATGATTTCTTATTTGTTTACTGTGACTATTGAAATACATATTTTTAAGGCATTATTCTTATTATTATAAATATTTATTATTGATGTATGAATTTATTATTAATATTGCATTATTCTACTTCTCCTACCAATGGATTGTTATTGTTACTGATATGCATAGGCGGATCCCCATTGAGTTGAGGGGGCAAAATTTTTTATTTTTTTTTA
This sequence comes from Dendrobium huoshanense, assembly GCA_016618105.1. NCBI lineage: Eukaryota > Viridiplantae > Streptophyta > Magnoliopsida > Asparagales > Orchidaceae > Dendrobium > Dendrobium huoshanense. Next base: position 17,712,034 of record CM028342.1, read on the forward strand.
ATTTTAGAGGGATATTTTGGGTATTTTACCCCCTCTCAAAATTTTTTTTGCCCTCATTTAATCAATCATAAGCATCTTTGCCCATCCCCACAAAATTTTTTTTTGCCCACCCTGAAAAAAGAAGCTGGATCCGCCCCTGCTGATATGTATACTAATATTATTTGATAATACTGATTCATTGTATTAATACTGAGCATGTGATATGCTGAGCACGTGATATAGAATAAATTATTAGCATGTGTATATTTTTATATGAGTTTACTACATTGATTTGATTTCAATAGTTTTTATTGAAGTTTTAATTTGATACATTATCTGATTTCTTTACTGATACAACCATTATTTTATAGATTTGATACTCGTACTGGTTTATTGCTTTACTGGCTTTTGTACTATAGTATTTTACTTGTTATAAATTCTATTATTAATGCATGTGAATTTTACTGTTTCTATATTGATTCAATGATCATCTGGCTGCAACTGCTATGATTTAATTGTTAACATACATATTTCTCATTTATCGTGCTTTATTTTTAATGGTAGGTTTTGGTGATCTGTTGAGCTTTTTAAACTCATTATATATGATTAAATGATTTCAAGTCAGGACAGGGGAACATGAGTGTGAGGCTAGTCGGGATTCTTTAGGTTTTACTTCTTTTTGTTTTTCTTGTACTTAGGATAGAGTAGTTATGATTTGATTGTATAGATCCTGAGTAGTGTATATGATTTTTTTTTAATTGAATACATATGTATTTATGGATGTTTTGAATTATAGAATTTGTTGTATTGTTTATTACTGATAGATGATATTATATATCTCTGATTGTTTTTTATTAAAAGAATAATTCTTCCAATTTAGATCATGGAGCATCACATGAGATAACAACCATTATCCGTCGCATGATCTCATCAGTTAACTTCAACATCCTCAAACTCCTATCACTGCTCCACCAAATATTATTATAGTTCAAATTTCTTAAATTTTATTCACACCATTTATTGTCATAATCTTTTACATTAATTCTAGTTCAATCTTATTATATATTATGTCTATGAATTAAGAGAGAGAAATATAGCCAAATTATTTGGGGTGTCAAAAAATAAATCAACCTTGAAAATCTCGGATGGAGTTCACCGTTTAATAAAGGGTATTCGGATTCAAAAGTTCGACCCAATTATTAAACATATTGAATTTGGGTTGACCCGCCAACCCTACCTGAAATTATCCATTTAATTTTTTATCTTAATTTTTTTATTTGTTTGTATTGTTATCTTATTTTTTATTAATCAATCTAAAATATATCATTAAAAGTTATTAAAAATTATTTTAATCAAAACAGGTGGTTGTGTCGGGCTCAGGCCATGGGGTTGTTAGCGGGTCAGGTTCGAACCTTTATTTTTGACCAATTTATTAAACGGGTCAAATTCATGTTGATCTGATCAAATATATTTTTGATCAAATCCAAACCCCACCCGCTGATCCATTTTTACACCCCTACAAATTACTATTTCAAGAGAGCATCTTAAAAGGGTCCAAACTAATGGCCTTTAGCTAAATCATTCATTAATAAATCCCTTACCATTGGCCAAGTTCTTATGCCTTTCGGCGTGCCAAATGAGCCAATAATTAATAGCCCTTTGTCCTATCAGCTTTTTAGATTAAAATTGGCACATTATTTTTATATCGTTCTGAGCTGTTTTTAGCATTAAAATCTGTGGTTAATCAACTTTTTATTAAACCAATTACTTAATAAACTTTTATGGCGTAATCATTTCTTGTGATTAAGATGAGGGGGGGAACAGCGAGTGGTGAGTTGTCCTCAACTTCAAATGAAAAGATTCTGATTTTCATTTGATTGAAATGAAAATGAAATTCTGTTTATAAAATTTAATTTTGAATTTACGTTGAAATTTAAATCTAATGATTTATGAAATACTGTTTTTTTATAATACCCACGGTAGGGGCTTGCGAGTTAGCAAAAGTCAAGGTTACAAGTCCTTAATGAATCTAAAGCCCTCTAAAAATATATCATTTAAAGAAAACATACGAACCTTAGATTCAAACTAAATACAAGATCAAGCAAAAGAAGCTAAAAAATAAAACCACGAAGCACAGGTAAAAAAAGGCTGAAGCACACAACAGAGGAACTGACAATTGGAAGCAAGTCAAACCAACAACATTCAAAATCAAATTCGCACTCACATCCAAAAAGTCTGCATCTGCAACAACCGCAGCACTAAAACAACTCCTAAAAGAACGGACAAACGATCCAACAAGTAGTAGCCCAATGAGCAGTCTCCGCCAAGAGAAACCAATTTGCCCGAGAATAATACGAAAAAGGGAAATAAAACTTGCAAGGACAATCAAAACCAAAAGGAAGATGGGGGTAGCAACCCATCCCCACAATTAACACAAAACACCTACTAACAAACAGATGGGCCAACAACATAGTCGCCAATCAAACACAAAGAAAACACCTAAACATTAAAACAACTATTTTCTAGATTTCCTCCCACAACGCTTACTGTCACAAGAGAGCATTTTCTGAGCTACCTGACAAACATCTAAACCATACAATTCCTTAAAGGAATCATCTTGCTCAACATCCAAATCCTCATGCCCCCTCACCCGACGATGATGGATATCCATCATGCCAACCCGAATGTCCTAAACAAGTGAACCAAAAATTAGACATAAACTGAAATGCTTACACCTTGCCACAATAGGACAAACAACAGGTGAAACAAAACCACATCCACTATTAAACACAACCTCATCAGGAGCCTTAGCCAAGTTAAGAGAGGGATCGGAGAAACAAAACCATCATCAACTTGATCACAATTAACCACTTGATTCACCAACAAAACACCTTGAGCCACATTAAAGTCATGCAAAGAAGAATCAACAGCCACAACACCTTGAGCCACATTAAATTCATGCGAAGAAGAATCAACAGCCACTGCCCATACCATATCAGGGACCAACGATTAATTTCCAACCAATGGGGATTCAATGCCAATATTAACAACAGCTTAAGGGAGAACTAAATCACCCATCTGATTGGATAAATCATTTTCAAAGAAAACAACATCATCAATAAGGTTCTCATACAAAAGAATAGGACATTTGCAACAATTTTATCACCCACATCCATATCTAAACCAACCATGTTAAGAGAAGGAATATTAGCTAGTAGAGGATTTAAAATATGTCAGTCAAGTCCCAAAACCTTACAGTGAGCACAATAGATAGGAAACACTTCCAATTCAATACGTTGAATGAACCCAATAGATTCCAAACCAATCCAAACTTCATTAGAGTACTAGTTTGTGACATCTAATTCCACAAGCGCAAGAGCAACCGAGGGCCTCCAGCCATTTGACATGGCATTATCCATTCGCAATGGACGACCAAACAAGGGGCCAAAGCCATGTAAAATTCAGGGAGAAAATAGGTGTGGACGCATATTGGGAAAAGATGCCCAAATGTGTATGGTAGGAGAATCAATGTCAATGCCTAAGAGAGGTGTCCTTTTAATCAACTTCATGAAACAATTGCTAACGAAGTAAGATCGGTGCAAGAAAATGCGACGGTTATCAAGGTCATTCAAAAACTTAATCAAATGTTCTTGGAGTCAGCAAAGTGACAGAAAATTCACCACTAAACTTAAGTTGAAAGAAAAAACTTTTGGATGGCATTCAACATTCGACAGCCAGGAAATTTTCTTATCAACGCAAACTCAAAAGGAATAGCTAAAGCCCTCATTTCTTCATTAGAAATCCATAAAGAAGGTAAACCATGGCATGAAGTGATTTTAAGTTCGAGAAAATCTGAATTAAGGAGGCGAATCCCCGGATAAGACGTCCCGAAAAGAGTGTGATTTAAACTTCCCTACCAAAAAACTAGGGTCACCCACACAATTAACAACCATCCATCCATAAATTGCAAGAGGAAACTAGGAATTAGAGTAAAAGGAAGGAGATTACCCAAAAATTGTAGGAAGAAGCAAAAAAGAGGCAGAAATGCCAGAGAACCTTAACAATCTCGCAAATATTACTTTAGAATTTTATGAAATATTGTTAATTAACAAAGAGTGCTATAGTTAGGGGTGTAAACGAGTCAAGCCGACTCATGAGCATGCTTGAGCTTTATTTTTTAATGAGCTCACGAGCCGAGCTTATAGAGTTTCGAGCTCGAGCTCAAACAAATTTTCGAGCTCAATTGGGATTAAGTTCGACTCTATTACTTGCCAAGCGGGTCCATTGAGGAAGATGGAATTGCGGAAGCACTGGCATGGACGCAGGATCAGTAGCGAGGTCACGTGGAAGTTGAAGCGGGATCAGAGCGGGAAGAATTTGCCTTGCGAGCTGCTCGCAATCTCGCATCCATCGCGATGAGCCGAGCTCGAGCAGACCATTTGACCTAAAGCTCTACTTTAAGCTCGCAATTTGACCAACGAGTCGAGTTTGAGTTAAGCTTGATTCGAGCTCGACTCGACTCGTTTGCACCCCTATCTATAATTCAAGAAAATTTTCAAAGGGAAAACCTATTTAAATTGAAAGAAAATTTATTGTTTTATATAAAATTATTTTTTGTGAACAAACATTCAATATAATTTAATTTATTGTGATTTTTTATTTTTTTTCATCACACTGTTAGCTTAAATTCATATAATTATTATATAGATAAAGGTATAATCTAATTCGTTTTTTTAATCATTCCATACAAAAAAGAAAGGTATAAAATATATTTTCAGTCCTCATAAGCACAACACAATTTTTATTCTTACAAAATTAATTTAAGAAAAAAGGACAAATTTTAGAATACATTTATCATATAATATTTCAATTTATAAATTTTAGTTCCAAACAATTTTAAATCATTAAATCTCATCTTTAATTACTTTTTTATTTTAATGAAATGTTGTTGCAATATGCCTATTACATGATACTAAACGACTTGCATCAAATATGAACATCATCATCATCATCTTTCACAAAATTCAATGCATGAAAAAACTTATGCATGATCGGTCTCATCCTTATGTTGATTTTAACATATTTAAATACAGTGTCACTTTTTTTCCATCGAAGGAGGATTAGAGGCTTTGATAAAGTAATTAAAAAATGAAATAGATCATTCTTCTAATTTAGGTCATAGGGAGTTATAAAGAGGTATTAGAGCCGTGAGATTAATTATGATTGGGATACAAGTGGGTAGGGTCGATTTTATTATTTACTTTGATTGATTAATTGCATATGTGTGTATGTATGTTGAGCTTGATGTTTGGTGGATTAGGAAAAGAATTCTATAAGTGGACAGATGAATCCAATTGAGCAAAATGTGCAAAATGAGCAAAGTGCAGCAGTAGCTCTAGTTTCTTCTGATAGTATGTTAAAACTTACTAGTATAGTTACCCTGGTTATAAGGGATACTCAGATCAAACAATCAATGATTAGGGATGGGGATAAAGATAAGCACCTGCATATGTTTCATAAGTTGAATCCACCATTATATAAGGGAGTTATAGAACAATAGATAGTAGAAGGTTGGTTGTTGAGAATAGATATTTGATAATATGCAATGTCCAGAGAGCAGTATAGTATCACTAGCAATATTTTTTGTTTGAAGGAGAAGTAGAGAGATGATGAATAAGACAATGACAAAAGAAATTTTAGGAAAAAATGAATGGAGATATTACTTGGTCGGAGTTTGTTGTTATTTTTAGGTATGGGATATAAAGAAACTTCAGTTAGAGATGGTTGCTCCTATTGATCACGATTATAATATTTTGGCTCAGATGATCATTTAAATGTCTATGTAAGAAGGGATTTAGGAAACTCAGAGATCAGATGCAGCTTATTTGAAGTTGATTGATCAGATTAAGTCTGATAAGAAATTTAAATTGTGAGTATGTGATTCTTGTATTATCTTTGGTAATAAAAGATTGTGAGTTCCTAGTTTTAGAAATTTGAGATCAATTGTTCTGCATGAGACTCATTTTTTGGATTACACTATTCACCCAGGAAGCAGAAAAATTTATAGTGATCTAAAAGGTATGTTCTGGTGGCTTGGATTAAAGAAGGATTATGAATCATGTTATTTAGTGAAAGCTAAACATCAGTGACCGAGAGGTTTGTTATAGCCATTGCCCATTTTAGCATGGACATAGAAAGAGGTTTGTTATAGCCATTGACCGAGAGGTTTGTTATAGCCATTCCCCATTTTAGCATTGATATGTTGGTCTTTTGATGTTGTACCTAACCTTTTATTATTCAATGAATCTTATTTTATTTATTTTTTAAAAATAGTAATTTAAAAAATTATATTTGTATATTTTTGCATGTATATGAGAATATTTTGTATACGTGTGAGAGTCTGCATGTATAATGAAATAAGTCATATGGGTCTATTTGCATGTTTGGAAAAGTCCAAAAAATTTCACCTAGGGCGCAATGGTCCAGGTGTTAGCGGCGTCTCGCGGCTAAGCTCTCTAGAATTTTGAAAAATAATCAACGCGATAATGCTAAGGTGGCATTACGTCTTTGTGAACTCCCAGAGGAAGCATCATTGAGGGCGTTGTTTGGAAATTTTTATTGTGTCCGGTAAAAAATACCGAGCATACCGAGTGTACCGAGCGTGTACCGAGCTCCTGTACCGAGCACTTTAGTGATGTGACGTTTTGTTATTGGCTTCCGAATGCATTCGGTAACCTGACGGAATAATCACTCGTTGTTTGGTGCCACGATGCTAGGCCTTAATTCTATATTTAAATATTAATTTTAGAATGCAAATCCATTTATTTCTTAGGGATGTTGGCTAGTGAGAGAGAGATAAAGTCAAATTTGGGCTGCTTTGAATCATTTTTAACTAATGGCCCAATTTTAAAAGTTGCTCGGATCGAACTAAGTTATGTTTTACCTATCTTTGTTTTAAAAAATGTGAAAATTTCTAATTTTTCTAATTAAATTATTATTTTCGTAATTCAAAAATGTGTAAGGATCTGATTTGAGTCTAAGGATCTAATTCAAAAATGATTTAATATTTCAAAATTACTAAAATAGTATTTCTTTTCTTGAATTTTTTATAGTCATAGCTAATTACTTAAGCTCTGTTCTGTATTCCAATCAGTAGCCATGTACTGTAGTGTAATTATTATATATTTATTTTTACGATAAAATGAAAAGAGAATTTTATGGATGAGGTTTATTTACAACACACTGGATGTTGTTAGTAGCTGTGATTGTTGGTTGTTTTAACGTTAAAATTGGATGAAAATTCTTAAAATTTTTCAAAACTTAGACCCTGAGATTGGCCTGTTGCAAATCAATATAAAAGAACATGTTCCGTCTGTGGGTCTTATCAAATTGGATTGTGATATTCCATTTACTTAGCACTTTTATCACCTCCTCTCTCTCTCTGTATATATATATTACAAACAAACAAGAGTTTGTCTAGATGATCTTAGATCTTAGAATAGTCAGCATCTTGAACTAATTGTATCCTCTCTTTCTCTCACCACATTAGGAGATTTATATCAACAAGAAACTACAAAATCCTTTGACAAATTAATATTTACAAAATTTTATCATAAAAAAATTAATTTCCAAGAAAATTGTGAAATAGAAAATATTTTTAAAAACTAAAAATATAGCATGTGGTATATAGACATTTGTATATTTTGCTACGAATAAATTGTCAAAAAAAAAAAAAAAAAAAAAAAATGGTTAAATTTGCATACACAATTACACATATATTTTTTTAGCATTATAAAAAAAACAAAACTTACACAATCACCCACAAGTGAACATAGTTATAATCATATGAAGGTGATTATTATACCAAAAAATAAAATAAAATATTAAAATGACACTAAAGCTTCATGTTGAATTAGGGGGGTCAATTTCAGGTCAAAGGTCGGGTTCTGGTCGAACCCAGAACTGACCCGAGTTCAAACTGGTCGACCCTAATCCGTTCCGGGTAGACAAACGTGTCGGAAATCCGAACCCGGACCCGAGCAGGCGGGTTGCCGGGTTTACCCGACCCGACCCGATTTTGGGTTCTGCCGGCGCCGGAACGACGGTGGGGGCAGACGCGAGCAGGGCAGCAGCGCGGGCGGGCGCGGGACGCCTGCTGGGCAGCGCAGCAGCGGGCGCGGGCTCGCTGGGGCCTGGGCAGTGGGCTCGGCCCGCAGCGCGGTTGGCAGTGGGCGCGCCGGCAGTGGGCAGCGGGCGTTGGCGCAGGCAGCACGGGCGGGGGCAGCACGAGAGGGCAGCGGGCGCGGGCAGCGACGCGATTCAAAATTTTTTGAATTAAACGGGTTCACGGGTTGACCCGGCAACTCGTCAGATCAACCTGAACCCGACTCGTTTTGAAATCGGGTCGGGTCCAACCCGAATTTTCCTGATCGGGTTTTCGTGTCGTGTCAAATATTGACACCCCTATTTTGAATAGCTTTTTTACTGCTTTCTATAACAATTTTTTAGCACAATAATTTCTCAAAAAAAAAACTATACTGAATAAAGCTTAAGGCTTTGTTTGGGACGGCTTTTTTGATGGTTCTTAAAGCGGCTTTCTTGTACAAAAATTAAACCCGTTTTTAAAAACAGTAAAAAAGACATCTCAAATGAAGTATAAATGCCACTGTATGCTTTCTAGCAATTTCAATGAACTACAACAATCACGACTATATTTGTAGCAATTCTGTTAATCATTGTAAAATAACTGCAAACACAGCTCCATTTTACTAATTTGAACATGAATTCTTAGACTTTGTTTGAGAGCATTTTTTTATTGCTTTCTAAAACATTTATTTAGTATAAAAATTTTAGTTCAACAAAATTTTGAATTTAATTAAAAGCTAATTTAGAAATCAGTCCCAAACGATGCCTTAGGGTTTGTTTGAGACGGCTTTCTTACTGCTTCTTAAAGCAACTATCAAGTAGAAAAAAAAAATATTTTTTGTACTAAAACGTTGCTTTAATAAGCAATAAGAAAGCCACCACAAACGAAGCCCTTATAGTTGACCACAATGCATGGATAGATTTATCTTATATATAATTTATGGCTCAATAATATTTCTATATTTTGTCTATTTTAATTAAGATTATATTTGGTACTGTTGCATCATGATATAAAATTGATTTTAAAGTTACTATATGAAAAGAAACTCAGCTAATCCGGTTAATAATTTTTTTTTTCATCACAAAAATTTATAAAAACACTGAGACAATAGCAAGAAAACAGTATAAAAAGTAAAGCAACAAAAAAACTGTCCCAAATAATTCTTAAAGTTTTATTTGGAACAGCTTTCTTACTACTTTTTAGTATAATTTTTTTAGTTTGAGAAATTTATGTAAAAAAATTTGTTTTAAAAAATATTAAAATAACCGTCTCAAACCAAGCCTAAGTCAGAAGCTTCCACTTGTATTTAAACCTTAAGCAGACAGTTTAGTGCTAATTTGCTGTCATTAAGACGATAACAGCTATGTTCATACAAAGATTAAGAAGAAAATAAAGTGTTCGTTGTCGCTAATTAAGCTAATACCAAATTGATAAAAAAATATTCTGAAAAGATGACATCAGGCATTTGCAGAGGACAAAATGGATGAGTTTCTCACAGAAAAAATAATTGATCGATCGTCATCTGTTGCATCTTTTATAGCTTTTTGGTCCCTTTCAGATGGAGCTTTGTATATATCCTTGTGATAAAATAATGCTGCGCATCTATTGGCTTGCTGGATGACTCCATCGTTTGATTTTGCGTTTCTTTGAATTATGACTCTTATCGGACCTCCACGGGGAAGTACTATAGAGTTGCAGGGCAGGGAATTTTTATTAGGTCCGGATTCCTGACGTAGCTCTACATCCGGACATCAATAAAATGTCGCCACGTGCTCTTACACTTTACCGTGCGGCCCGACGACCCGACTTGGACCGGAACCCAATATTGCTATGTATTAGCTGATTTGTACAGATCAGGGTATTGCTAGATTTTGCTCGGTAACAAGAAATATCATTTTGTCAAGATCAATACCGGCCTAGCAATATCGAGCAATACCCCGATTTTGTTAGGTATTGGTCTTGATAGAGCGGTATTTATCGTTATTGCCAAGCATTGCCGAGCAATACCTAGCAATACATGAACATAGCAATACCGGGTTTTCGTTCCGAGTCGGGTCGTCGGGCCGCGCATTAAAGAGTAACAGCACGTACGTGGCAACATTTTATTGGCATCCCGATGTAGAGCTACGGCAGGTGTCCGGACCTAATGGGTGGAATCAGCAAGAGTTTAGGGCTATTCATCTTGAATTTTTATTTAGAAGAATAATATTTTAACTGTTTTATTCATTTTCAATAAATATTATTATCTAAAATTAATAAAAAAAATATTTTTTTCTATTTCATATGTAATATTATGTATTTCAGAATCTATTGTGAGCCTATCCTAAAAAATGAGGCTGATATATAGTGATATCAATAAATGATTTGATCTATTAATTCATTCAAGAATAGTAGATTTGGGTTGACTCAAATATGATAAACCAAAGGACATTTCATTGAGGCTCTAGGGTTCATGGGGTTATCCAATTTTGAGATTTACAACCATTTGGTTCAAAGAGACCCATAATTATTTAATCTTAACTAAGCTTGGTTCACTGGATCATAATGGTTGAATCATGTATTAACCACCCAATGGTGGGGTTGGGTAGGACCTATTAAGCCAATTTAGTTAATTTGGCTCGATTGGGCCAGGTGTAAGGTTCACCTTCAATTAAGTAGACTGATTCTAAAAATTTAGCATGGCTTAATTAGGAAATGAAGAATCTATTTAAGTTGCTTAATTCAATCAATTTGATTAATTGTAATATTTAACTCGAAGGACTAAATGGTTCCCGTTGAGGATTCAATTGAACAAGGATGGTCAATTGGGCTTAAGTGGCATAAATAAGAGGTAAATGGGTACATTTGATATATGGTGAATTCACTTCTATCAAATGTAAGAATTGATTGAAGTTAATTTTATCAATTTGGCTTAAGATTTTAATTATGTCCAATCAACAATGGATAATTAATTGGAATTATTTATAAGGGATGGATTGGCTCAATTTAGTTAAATGGGTCAAAATGACCGAAGGTGTTTAAATGAGTTAATTTGGGCTAAGTTAGCCAATTAAATACATCAAGGACCAATTAGGGCTAATTCATATATGATTAACCTAATGAATTTAATTTAAGGCCTAAAGTTCAATCAATTTAGAATTTAAATCTTTTGGTCCAATAAGATTGAATAGATTCATTTGGTTTAAATTAGGTTAAAGGAATTAAGCAAGCCATGCCAAAGTATATTTGCCTCAGTTAGAACAAGTCTAACCTTTTGGAACTATTGACAAGGTTAGACTAAGTTAATATTTCAAATTCTAGGGTTTGGGTAGATTTAACTTAATTGTGTTTGAGTGGGTTATACTAGAGTTCAAGCGATGTTGGCCTAGTCTAATGTTCATATGAGTTGATGAACAAAATCCCATGAAAGAGATTTGGCTAGTCACCTGAATCAATCAGTTTAAAATCACCAATTTAATTCAGAAGTATCTTATTGTTTTCATATCTAGGTTGACTTCTTATCAAACATGAGATAATAGTTCAAGCTCAAATGAATCCGAGGTTAATTATATTACATAAAATTATGATTAAATTATTGAAAAACAAATTGAATTTTTACACCAACTACTATGTCCATCATGACCAATTAAAGTTAAGCTTGGTTAGGTCTACCTCAGGTATGGCTAAGGTTAAACATATCAAGAAGAATGAATTAAGAATTTGATTTAGAATTGATAGTTATAGGGTCCCCTCCTATGAGCTCTGGTAGGTCCAATTTGATCTGATGGTCTTCCTAGGGTTTAGTCCTAATCAACTCAATTTAAGTATTGGAGTGGCATGATTAGCTAAGTTATGTTACTATGTAACATTACAATGAGCTGAGGATTTGAATTAAATTTAATTTGAAGGAGAATGGTAGATTCATCTACGAAAGATCTAGAGGATCAATCAAGGGGTATTGACCTAGTTAAGTTCAAGCATCCAAGACTGAGTATGGCTAAATTAGTTCAATATGGAAAGCAACTTAAGCTTATTAAACCAAAGCATAACGAGACATGAAAACATAAGGGTGTGTTTGGTGCGTGTAAGGATCAATATTTTTAGATTTCTTGAAGGATATTTTTTCCTTATTCAAAATATCTCATATAGTCATCAATAAAAAAATATTAAGATCTTGATCACCCATGGTCAAGTTATAATTAAAAAGATCTTATTGACATATTTTGACTAAGTCCAATTTGGGCAGCTACATAACTAGCGGTGATGGTCATCTATAGTTTCTTTAATTGCTAATCTAGATACGCCATATGATACATCTCATTCTTATAAGTGTATCAATAGTGACATGTCAAATTTTTAATGATTGAATTAATAAAAATAATTCTAAGAATGGTTATTTCTTCTTAATTGGGGAATAACATTGTGCTACAACTTTTATATAAATCAATTTCTCTCTTTAGATGGTGTATTTTTAACTAAATGGCTTATTAAATTGTGAAGCATTGACGGTATAACAACTGGGAGAAATTCAAATATCTTAGAACGAATTTCAAAATAATCATATAAATTTAATATGATCAAAATTGCTAGCATGCTCTCATGATAGGAGGAGCTCAAAGGGATGATTGAATGACACCTTAAATATTTGTAGTGGCATTAATAGCGAAGTAGACACTATTGTCACACCCATCTCTTGTGTGTGACCCCTATATGAAGACGTTGTAAGCTAGGGATGAAGGTCAATCAAGTTGCATCCCTTTGGTTCAAGAGAAGTGGAGCCTTAAAAGGTTTCTATTTGGGTAATCCAAGTTTTCGATCTTTTTGAATTACTTCAAGATGAATGTTTCCTTTTGAACATTGTGGTTAATTAAATAAGAACTTTTACAATCCCGACAATCATGATTAGCTTTATTTTTCGTGGCCAACTTTACGAAAAATTCCGCCAATCAGTCTCCTCAAGTAATATAAGGGGTGCAATTTCTTTTTCATTCATGCCATATTGTAGGATCTTTTGCTTTGCCATCTTTAATTCCTCTATTTATATTCAACTTGTTATACACATCCACATCACCTAAACATATTCTTTTTGGTATTTATGATTTGTTTCATGTGAGTGGGTGGGTGCTTTGGTTGGGGAGGTGTTGGTGTTGATGCCCATTCAAGTAATTCATGATCCATTAATGATGAAGCCATTATCTTTCAATTATTCCTACAAACTTTTTTCCAGTTGTTCATCTTTTCATTACAGCTAAATAATTGAGGTGCTCCTTCCATTACAAGTAATAAATAATACATGGCCAATGAACTAAGAACCCATACATTTTAAAGCTTTCCTATACACTTTCCAATACACTACTTGCTTATCATTCCATTGGAGACAACTGCAGGTGCTCTCTGCATTATGATAGCAAGTGGTGAGATTATCAGCTCTTGCTATCTCCATTTAAGTAGCAGGTGGACTGACTTTCTACCTTAAATATTTTCTGTCTGTCTCATAATCAAAGAACTAAGTTATCAGTTTTGACTACTAACGAAGAGATATTGGGTTCGAGTTTTGATGTTTTTTTTTTCTGAAATGAGGGTATCTACATGTTGTCACTCCAAAGGGAGTGCTTGCCGGCGTAACTAATCCCTCGATGGAACCTAGCGAGGCCACCCACCGGCATCAGGCCCACCCTTGCTTTGCCTCCCTTAAGAGGAGAGGCCGTAATAGAGTGGATTCGAACCCAGGAACCAACCACCCTAAACATCCGTGGATGCTTGATTCATCATCTCAGAAAATAAAATGAGAATTTATTAAAAAATGTATGTGGTGCAGAAGTTGTTTATACAGAAATTTATGACCACAGGAATTTAATATATTATCTAGGCCATGAATGCAGGAGAAGATATCTTTCAAGTTGCAGAAGATTAGAGCAAGTCAACAAAAGAGCAGTCAATGTAATCTAAACATATTTGAGAGTGTTTGAGAGTATTAGAATTCTGCTATGGTGCTGACAGGCAACTAACCTTGTTTATGATGTTAAACAATGTTGTCAATTTGCTAGTTGCAATGAGCTTGTTAAGGCTTTGATTGAAAGAAATGAGAGGAAATATTGATAATTTATTGATTAATTGTGTGGTTCTTGTAATTTAGTTTCTATTTTTATTTTATTTTTTTCATTTAACTATGAACATTCAAACACAATGAGTTAAACAGTCCATGTCGAGCTATGAAAGTTTTTCAACTGAATGAAGGTGGCAAAAATAAGAATTATAATTATGTCGACACTATGAAGCAATGACAAATGTTGAAATTAAAAAAAAGGTTAGTAGGGTTGTCAATTAAGTTTGATTGGTTAGGTTTGAGTCTAAAGTAAACTTGAACCGATTAGAATATGCTTGATCTGAACCTGACCCAATTATCATATGCGTCAAAATATTTGATACAAACTTGACTCGCCTTGAACAAGCTTGACTCAAATATGAACCATTCATTATATGGATTATATAATTTTTTTTATCAATATAACTCATTTAACCCAAATATAACCCATTTAATCCTAACATGAATAGTTTGTATGTTAAATTTCAGGTTAGCAGGCCAACTCCAATTTGACCTAATATGTTATCAGGTCAAGATTGAAAACGTTAAATAAACAAGCTTGAATAGCTGTATGCTCGACTTGTTTATGTTAGTGATTAAAAATACTTGAAGCACGTGAAAAAGCTTGTTTCATGTCGATACATGCAGAGGTGGTGAACAAAATGAATTATAAATAAGAATGTTTGAAATGAAATACATTTTTTAAAAATTAGCATAAATCATTATTTGATATATTTTCATACAATTTTAGTTTTGTTATAGTAAGTGATTTTTATTTTATTTAATAATAATAATTTTATTTTTTATGATATACTCTTTTATTAGAATGAATTTTTTCGTAAACAAAAGGAATTTATTTATGTTTGCTACATTATTTGTTTAAAGTGTTTATGAACAAAATTTCTTAGCTTATTTGTTCGTGAACAGGCTCGTTTAATATATCGAAAATACTCACTAAATATGTTCGTGAAAGAATAGCTCAAAAGCACTCGCCAGATATGTTTGCGAACAAGCTCTATGGTAATTATTTATAACTAGGCTCCATATTGCTTGCTTGTTAAGCTAATTGATATCTATAAATTAAAGTTTATAAATAGCTTAATAAAACTCATTTATTTAAAACACTATAAACATAGAACGAATCAAACATGAATTGATCACAAATCAAAGATCATTTCAAACAAATCAAATTTGAACACAAAAAAAAAAAAAGTTTGAATTGAACTCAAATCGAGCTTGAATAAGCTCATAATAAACAAGCTCAAGCATCAATATGCACTTGCTTGGCTGGGCATATTTTTTTTTTTTGGGAGCTCTAATATAAAATTATATATAAATAATTAAGTACTAATTTTCTAAAGAATAAAAATTAGATATTATATATAAAATTAAAAATATTACAAGCATATTAGCTTTTCAAGATCTAAATAATTACTAATGAGAAAAAAAGTGGCAATGAAGATGCTTTCTCAGTGTCTCTCACCCACAGATTCAGCTAACCCTTGGGTGTCTCAGCAGCAGCTGTGGCTCCTACTCTTTCAAGTAAAAGGCGCCCATCTCCATGAAGCCCACATGCCAGAATGACCACTACTCAACTACTACCCACACTGTAGATTCCAATCTCCTCCACTCAAATAGCTTTTCCTTTGTTTTATTTTCATGCCATTTTATTTTCTCCTGCCCCCTTTTTCTCCATCTTGTTCTATAAATTGCACCCTCCTCTCTTGCCCAACTTCCTCTTCCCCCTCTCCTCTCATTCCTCGCTAAGCTTTCCTTCCTGCTCCTCTTTCCAATCCCCCCTTCTTCTATAGCTTTCTTTCTTTAAGCTTCGTAAGGCTTTGGAGTAGAACTAGTGAGACTGGTCTGGTCTGGTTCGCAAGGTCCTGTGGGAAGAAAGCTCTTTGATTTTTCAGTTTGTGTTAGCTTGAATTCTTATTGTGTTGAGCAAGATTTAATCTTGCTCTTCTAATCCTATAAGTTTCTCTAGTTCGTATGCATCGGCTCTTAATTTTAAATGTTTCTGATTGATGTGGACTATCGTAAGTGAAATCCTGCTCTCTGGTTTTATGATAAACTCCACCCTGCGACGCAGGACCCATCTGGTGCAATCTTTTTCAGTTGTGTTTCTCTACTGGTTCTATGTGTTTTCATGAGCTTGTTTCTCCTCTCCGAGCATCAGATCAGGGCCCTGTAAACTCTAAACTTATATAAAGTTTGTATCTTTGTTTTCCTATTCCTATAAAAAAACTCAGTTTTAGTGTTCTCCTGATCATAAAATTGAAGAATCAGTACTAGATAATTAATCAAGCAAGGAAACCATTTTTTAATGGCTTCCAGCAGCACCGGAACAACAACATCTTCTGGTTCATCAATTCTGCTAACGAATTCTGGATCTGAAGAGAATCTTCAGGCTTTGATGGAACAGAAGAAGAGGAAGAGAATGATCTCCAATCGAGAATCAGCAAGGAGGTCAAGGATGAGGAAGCAGAAGCATCTGGACGACCAAATGGCTCAGGTGAGCCAACTGAAGAAGGACAACGGCCATATCCTCACCACTCTGAACCTCCGCACACAGCACTACCATGCTGTGGAGGCCGAGAACTGCGTTCTCAGAACGCAGGCCATGGAGCTCACCTCCAGACTTAATTCCCTCACTGAAATCCTCCACTGCATGAACGCAGAATCCATGAACCAGCTGATGAGTTCTGAACCTTTCTTCAACCCATGGAGCTTTTTGTCCATGAACCAGCTGCCCATCATGGCTTCTTCATCTGATTTAATGCAGTACTACTAGATCCTGATCAAATGAACTTTTAGATCTGTTTGGAAAAGCGGTGAGATGATTATTGTTATATGATGGGCGTTTATGTAATGGAATATTGGCTATAGTTAGCATATTTGCTATAAATGCTTTTGCTATGCTTATTTCTGCTCAGTGGTCATGTTGAGTAGTGTGAGACTGGTATGATGTGACAGGTGGTCGGTCATTAAATTCAATAAGACAATCAAGATGAATTGTTTGTTTCAGAAGAAAATGATGCCCCTTCTGTCTTCCTCCTCAGGCAATTTAAATGGCTAGTGGCAAGAGAGTTGCTTTGAATTCCTCTTATAAATACTATTTGATTGAGTTAAAAAGCTGTTCCAAACAAGCCCTAATTGAATTGAATTTTAATTAAATGATTTCGAATTTAGTTATTTTCGAACTAAATATTTTGATCCATATAATAAATAAATTTAAATTTAGATCAAACAAAATCTAGCCATATAAATATTAAAAGTAGGCTCAAATTTAATATTTGACAGAGTAATTCTTCTATAAAATTTTGGGCCGAATTTAGATAAAATTTAATATGAATTCAGATAAAATTTAATATATTTGTATTATATTATATTATTTAAGATAATATAAAATATATTAAAATATCTTTATCAGCCTTACAAGTCTTATTAAATCTTGGACGTATTCGTACGAGGCGAATAGGGATCAGGCTTCGCATATAAAATTTAATTAAATTTAATTATAGTTTTGAAAATATAAATTATTTTAGAAATGTTAAATTCCCAAAGAAATTGCGCATAATATGCTATTTTTTTTTTTCAAATATTGCACTCAAAAGTAAGGGTCAAAAACAGGAACTTTTATTACGTCCGATGCAAGGATGTAGAGGAACGTCCGGTCGGAGGCAATTTTCCGCCAAAAAAAATAGGTATTTCCTCGGTACAACTAGATATTATTTAATAATAATGAGGAATATCGTTCTCTGAAGACCAATACCGAGTTATACCGAGTTATTTAATAATAACTCGGTATTTGCTCGGTAAAGCCCGGTATAACTCGGTATTGGGTCTTCAAATGATGGTATTCTTCATTATTGTTTGGTATTGCTCGGTATTTGCTCAGTACAACTCATTTTTTTGGCGGGAATTTGCCTCCGACCGGACGTTCCTCTACGTCCGGTCGGAGGACGTAATAATTGTTCCAAAAACAGGTTGATGGGTTGGGTTCGAATTCGATTTCTATTCGAAATTAACTTGACCTGAATCTAATTAACTTGAACATAACCTATTGGTCAAACACGCTATTCTAAATCCGACTCGCTAGTAACTCGAATGACCTGAATCAAACATGTTAACCTATTTTGACTATTTTTTAAAATAATTTATTAACTATAGAATTTATCATATTTAATAAAAAATAAGAATATTATATTTAAAAGAAAAAAATTAAGGAAAAAAGAAAACCAAACAGGTCAAAAATGGGTTCACGTGTTACTCCAATCAGCTATGGCCAAAATAATAGTAATAATTATTATTAATTTATTAATTATTTTTTACGTTTATTTATTTATTTTTCTTTTGGGTGGAACATTAATCTTCTTCTACAAGCTCTCTTTTTCTTCTACAAGTTTTATTTGATTTAAGCTATTGGTGTAAACTAGAGTTTTAATCACTTCTGATTTGAGCTTAAACTTACTTAACTAATTGTGCTCGAGCTTTATTTTATGATTTCAAGATGGTTTACGAACCGGCTCATTTATTATGAAGAAAAAATGATTTTGATTTAAGAAATTATTATGATAAAATGATAAAAAAATTAGAGAGTATAAGAAAAATAATAAAAAGTTACTTGATATTAAAAAGTAAGATATATTTTTTTTACTAATTTTACATACTTAAATCTGAATGATAATATATTTTAAGTATATTTTATATTAACATTTTTTAACATAGCTAACTTGGGAGCTAACGAATTGACTTTGAGTTGGCTTAAGCTTTGCTCGTTGGATCATTAAGCTTGAATCACAAGTTGAATCGAGCTTGAGCCCAAGTTGGCTCACGAGTCGTCTTGACTCACTTAGTCTTTTATGTGACCACTCTTGCGAGCTAGGAAAGAATTTTCTCTGTTGCTGCCTGCCGCCTTTGAGAGCAAAGAATGGATATTTTGTGTATATGCTTAGTTGATGACTGGAGGACGTATTGATTGATGATTGATTGTACTCATTTGTTGAAGTGAATGATTGTAGATCATGTGATCAGATAGATTAGATGACTACAGTTTAGATGGCTATGAGTTGATTAATTATTGGTATATTGATTGAAGTTTGATTGATTGAAGCTTGATTGATGGATGGATTACAATTGAATATCCAGGGTGATTGTGAATCACCTAGATATAAGCTGGGTGTTTGCAATGCAATTGATTACAATTCAGAGTAAGCCGACTATAAAAATGATTATTGAAGTTTGATTGAAGGTTTATTGGAGGTTTTAGGGTTGTTAATTGTTTGATTGGAGTTTGAATGGCTGGGTGATTGATTGATTGATTAGTTTATTGAAATGATTTATTGAAGCTTGATTGATGTATTCATGATTGAATATTGGATGATTGAGATGTCTGACATCTAGATGTTTGAGTAACGTGGTTCTAGAAGGTGCAATACTGGGGCATCAAAATTCAATATTATAGCACCAATGCTCTTTATTCTATAGTAACTATGGAATGAGCATTTGGTGTTGCGGCACCAGGTTGGAGAACTGTGGCACCAGACACTAAAAAATATTTTTAATATAAAATTTTTCTCCACTCAACAATTTTCCTCCTCTCTCATTTGTCTTGTCGAGAAAGGAAAGGAAGAAGGGGGAGAAGAGAAAGGGAGAGAGGAATGAGGAAAATGGGCTTTTGGTTGTCTATTGGTTTCACCTCTTCTATGAAAATTATTATGATCATCGTATGTAACTTATATCCTATCTCATTTTATAAATATTTTGATTCCAAGATTTATTCTTGTATTTAAATCGATATTTATTGATTTTTTTTTTAATTTAGTGAACTTTCACTATAATGTTTCAAATATTGTAGTTCTGATATTCTAGTAATTTTGCCAAGAAGATTTTGTATTTTCACTAGTTAAAATGTTAATTATTATATTTTATACATTTTGAGTAGGAATAAGATATATAGTGATTTGTTGATATTTTGATACGATTGTTCCGATGTAATAAGCATTGTGAATGCATACGAGCATATGATGAGTAATAGTTGGTAAATATTGAAAGTTTGTTAGGGATGTTAAGCCTTTATGAATTAGTCCCGATGCTAACAAAGATGGGGGTAAATTAGTATTTTAAAACTTTTCGATTAAATCACGAACTTAAACCAAAACACAATCCACCACAAAAACTAATGAGTACGGAAATTATATGCATAAGAAAAAAAAAAATAAAAAAAGAACACACCGAATTTATAGTTGTTCAGTCAAACCTTGACTTACATCCACTCCTCGGAGGCACCCTCCGAGTATTGCACTAACTTAGTGTCTCTCCTTTAGCTCCCACAGCTAGGCGGAGAAGCCCTTACTAAAACTCCTTTCAACCAACTCCAGTGCGACAGAGAACTAAATCCTTTTGCTTCCTCCTGAGGCGGGCAAAGAACTCAACTGCTTTTGCTTCCTCCTGAAGCAGGCAGAGAATCTCGATCAATTGCTGAAGAAGACCTCCCTTGAACCTCCAAGAATGAGGAACGATAATTGGAGAAGATGCCTTGGAACCTTGCTTGGAGCAACTCTTGTGAAACCCCTCACAAGCTCCCCCACACAAGTTCCTCCCTCTCTCTCCCTCTCTCTTCCTCTCCTCTAGGCTCTCATAGGTCAAGACAACAGCAAAGGATCCTTGATCTTGAGAAAACACGAGTCATTTATATATATTTTCAAGAACTGACTTCATCGTCCAGGACAATATTTTTATCGTCTTGTACGATCAGTACAAATTAAGCTCAATCAGCCTGGACGACTTGAGATGATTAGAAGATTTTTTTATTCATATCGTCCAAGACGATAATATATCATCATGTACGATTAGTACATATCAGGAAATATCATCCTGAACATCGCTCTGAACAGATGATGTATGATTTTTGTCGTCCAGGAGCAATCAAGGTTTTTGGACAGATCGTGTTGGTCGATCCTGTGATCGTCCAGGATGATATGATCATATAAATCAGTCTTAATTACTTTCCTTAATCACCGGATCAATTTAGGCATAATTGAACCCCATCGTCTAGGATGATGTCATGGACGATAATTAAAAATTAAAACTTCCTAAATAGATTTGGCGGTTGATTCTTTTTTATTTGAGCATATCGTCCTGGCCGATATAAATATCATCCAGGATGATATGCTTAATGACAACTGCCTTAACTAGGATGCCATAATTAGGATTTCTATTTTTTGATCGATTGTCCAGGACGATTCAAATTTTATTTTTGATTATATGGACCTGAAATGTTAGTTGACAAGCCAGTCGTTGTAAAACAGAAGTGTTTACAATCATCAAAATTCTATTTCTGAAAATTAAATATGCAACAATCTCTCACTTTTTGATGATGACAAACACACAAGAAATCTAAGAAATGAAGAAAAGACACATTAACTAAATAACTGAATCAAAGTATAAAGCAAGCAGTACATACTACTCCCCTTTTGACATCACAAAAAGGAGAAAGAAAGTAAAATAGAAACAAAGCAAAAACTAAACGACAAACAAAAAGAAAGAAACTACAACAAAAAAAGAAACAACATAAAAACACTAGCAAAATGATGACCCTTGATCATCTGAAGGAGGAGGTGGTGGCGGTGGCTGCTGAAAGTAGCAGACAGTGAGGCAAACTGTGCTCCAAACCAGGCTATATAGTAGTCGTGCTGCTGATGTGCAACGTAGGTGTCGAAATGAGCTAAGTCCCCTGCTCGATGCTTCTCGTAATGGGTTATATCCTCAGCATGTTGTTACTCCTGCGTAGCAACGTAAGTGTTGAAACGAGCCTCCCACTGGTCAAAATGCTCTACCAACTGGTCCAACTAAGAGTGCTGGCAGAGCTGAACAGATGCATGAATAGGTGTAGGAGCCTCCTCCTCTTCGGCCTCTTGAGGTTGGGAGGAGCATGATATTAGAGATTGTATTTAGATTCTAAGACATAAGCAATGATATGTCCCAGGGCTAAATTTGGCTTTCTCCTATGACCTGGATCATGAATTATGGTCAAGTTTTTGATGTAACAAAAAATCAGGTCGGTTGTATTATGATCAATAATGGATTATATCGGTCGAATTTAAAACGTTTAAATGCACTGCCACGTGTATCGTCTAGGACGAATAGGTGGACCGTCAAGAACGATGCCCTAATAATGGATCATACCGGTCGAATTTAAGGCTTATTAAACGTATTTCCGTGTGTATCGTCCATGACGAATAGGTGGATCATACGGTATGATTACCAGTATTTAAGCAAGGAATAAAGGCATCATTCAGGATGAAAGCGGATCATCCAGGACGATCGAAGATGATTGAAGCAGAAAAAGATCAGATCGTCTAGGATGATAATATATCATCCAGGACGATAAAGAGCAGAAAGGTCAGAATAGCCAGCAGATGGATTTTAGAAGTGAATTTAACCGATCGTCCAAGATGATGTGAATATCATCCGGGATGATGTGATAAAAAGTTTAAATCATAGGATGAATGGAGATGATTAAAGAAGGCCCAAAATATTAAAATCAATTGAAAATAATAAAAAAAGATACAAAAAAGATAAAAAAGAGAAAAATAAAACAAAAAACAAAAAGTAGATTTTTTTTAAAACATGTGATTGAACTTAGGGACTTGTAAGACCAATGTGTTAACATCGATGAAATCAGACAAGGTAGAATATCCGATCCTACTAACTCTAGCTTATAGAATAATATACCAAAGTGATTTATCACAATCATGAAATTTGAAATCAAGCCTTTGAAAATATCAAGTGACACATGAATTCTTCTAAGATTTAAGAGTTTTTTGAAAGAAGTGAAGCTTTTCTTTTTGTGGGCTCATTTTATGCCTCTTGTCAATTTGATTGGCGCACTTTGTGCATATTTTGATTTTTGATACACTTTATGTATTTTCAATTTTTTGCAATCATTGTGCATCTTTTATTTTAGTGTCATTGACAACTTTTTTTATTATTTTTCCAACCTAGATCTCTTTTCAAAACTCTTAAATATTCTCAGTTGTGAGTATATCTTCTAGTTATTAGAGAAAAAAACTCACTCTCTAATAAAGGGAAGAATAAACCACAAAACAGAATCAAATTCATATGATAAATCTAAGAGCAAGATTACAAAGAACTTGAAAGTACTATAAATGCTTTTGAATATTATATATATATATATAAGGTAGATTACTATAGCAAGATAGAAAAGATCTTAATTACAAAGTTCAGTTATTTATTTAAGATAGACTTTTATTTAGAAAAGAAAATTACACCACTAAAAGATGTTAGAGGGAGGGAAACAATCAATGGTGTTTCTCTCTTTAACTGAAATATATTGATTATTCAAATTCCAAAAAGTAAAAACCATGATAAAATATCATTTCAAAGCAAAACATTAGAGATGAAACAACTAGAAAATCAACAAACATAAAAAGGAAAGCAATAATAATTAACATAGTAGTAAACAAGCAATCAAGAATTTATTAAGCAGCAAGTTTTAAGCAATTATGAGTCGTGAGCCTCCGTTGTCCAGGTATTATATGCTCTCACGAGGACTTTTGTGAGAGCAAGCTTGTAATATCATCAAACGTCATATTTAGGAACCCAAACATGTTTGGGTCCCTTCTTATGAAAAGAAGAATGCAATGCATGTGTGTTATGCTGTGAAACATATAATTTTAGTCTCCACACCCAATGTGTACTACGATGAATGGTGCAAGTGTGTGAGATGTGTCCTAGCATGCCACAAGGAAAACATCTAACACCAGGAAAATGATTTCTTAATCTATTCGGGTAGTGGTACTTTCGTTTAAAGATATGAAATGCATGTACTGATGGTTTGTTTTTTTTAAGCATTTTTAAATTTTCTAACATTTTTCATTCTTTTTCTAAATTGGCATGAGATAATTTTAAGGAATCATATACATCGGATAATTCAGTATGTTTTCTATTTAATACATCAAATTCATCCAGTAAAGACATGTAATTGCTATCAATTTAGGAGTTATCTTCTAATAGAATTTCATGCTCTTTTTACAAATTTAAAAATTTCAATTTTAAACTAGCATGTGATTTTTTGAGTTTCCTATATGATGCATGAATTTTCTCACAAATTTCAACTAATTGATCATAAGTTGGCTCACATACTTCTTTTTAATCAGATTGTTTATTTTGATTATCAGCCATTAAATATAAGTTTGTGGTTTCCTTCTCTACTTCAGTCTAGGAGGAGTCAGATGTAGAATCGGCCCAGAAAGCTTTTTGGGATCGTTTCTTGTCCTTCCTGTATTTGGGTTTTTCCTCATCCTTCTCCTTGCTTGGTTGCTCCTTAAGAGTAGGATAATCAGCTTTAACATGTCCAGGCTTCCTGCATTAAAAATAAACAACATCATAATAACTTTTATAATTTTTTCTATACTTAACTTTTTTCCACTTCTGATGGTCTCTTTGATTCTTCCTTAAAAAATTTTTGAATTGCTTAGTGATGAAGACAACATTATCATTCTCAAATTCAGAAGAATCATTGTCTGAGTTGTTGGCCTTAAGTGCCACCATTTTCTCCTTCTTCTTCTCACCTGCATCAAGATATTTTTGGTTCACCTCTTGCTCGTAAGCAATGAGTGAATCAAGTAAGTTATCAATCAAATAAGTATTTAAATCTTTAGATTCAGTAATTGTAGTGATCTTAGCATCAAAAGAAGAAGGCAAACATCTTAAAATTTTATTTATTTTTTCATAGTTAGTGAGTTCTCTTCATAAGGCATGCAAAGATGTGACAATTTGAGTAAATCTTATATACATAACAGAAATTGATTCAGAAGGTTTCATATGAAAAAGTTCATAATCATGCAATAAAATATTCAATCGTGATTGCTTAACTTTATTTGTTCCTTCGTAAGGATCCCAAATCTCTTTACCAGTGGAATAAGTAGAAACACGCATGTAATCTTCAGATTTTAAGGCACATAAAAAATAGTTCAAGCATTTTGCATTAAGTTGTACTAAATCTCTTTCATCAAAAGTCCATTCAGTATAAAAAATTTCTTTAACAAGCATCCACATGCGATAATTGATAGATTATAAAAACGTTGACATGCAAATTTTCCAAAAATCAAACGAAATATTATTAAACAAAGGTGGTCGGGTAATAGAATATCCTTTCGCAATGTTAAGATTACCAAAATTAGCCATGAATCAATATTCAAAAAAGTTTTCAAACTTGTTTTTATGAATCTCGCTTTGATACCACTTGAAAGTTTGTTATGGATGTTTAGCCCTTATGAACTAGTCCCAAGACTAACCAAAACTTTTAGATTAAATCACGAACTTAAACCAAAACACAATCCACCACAAAAAATAATGAGTGCAAAAATTAAATGCGTAATGAAAAAAATAAAGAAAGAATACACCAGATTTATAATGGTTCGGTCAAACCTTGACCTACGTCCACTCCTCGGAGGCACCCTCCGAGTATTGCACTAACTTAGTGTCTCTCCTTTAGCCCCTACGTACAGCTAGGCAGAGAAGCCCTTACAAAAACTCCTTTCCACCAACCCCGGTGAGGTAGAGAACCAACTCCTTTTGCTTCGTTCCAAAGCGGGTAGAGAACCCAACTCATTTTGCTTCCTCTTGAAATAGGTAGAGAACCTCAATCAATTGCTGAAGAAGACCTCCCTTGAACCTCCAAGAATGAGGAACGATGATCGGAGAAGATTCCTCGGAACCTTGCTTGGAGCAACTCTTATGAAACCCCTCACAAGCTCCCTTCCCTCTCTCTCCCTGTAACGCCCCAAGATCTAACTTGGAAAGAATTTCGAGCAATCCATCAACAATTTACCAGAGCTATCTACAACTTCAATTAAACAGTCTAGCAAAAATCTATAACATTTAAAACATCAATGTACAAGCCGATTCATATTTCAAAGATCATATACAACACTCAGGAACTACACTATGACCACAAGAACTGAAATCTATCCTGTCTTGAGTATAAAAGAATCGCTATAACCAAAAGAACAAAAACCTGGAGATTCCTGATCAACCTCAATCTCCTGCTCCCTTGCGCTGACCTGAAAATATTAACCACATATAATGAGCTTCAAAAAGCCCAACAGGTCACCTAATACCTATAACTGAAATCAAAGCACGGTACTGGAAACAATATGCATGTCAGTCAATCAAATCCATAACAGTCTATTTCACATGATCAATGAATCTATGCAAATACGAAAATCAAATCAGTAGTCAATGCAGCGGTAGAAGAATCAATAAACAGTAGGAAGAACTCCATCAAGCTCACTCAATACACTTCAAATCTCAGAAGAATCCGTAAACAGTAGAAAATTAGTCTATCAGTCAAATCAATCGTATCAAATCGAATCAATCAAAATAATACTATCTGGTCAATTAAATCGATCGGTATGAAATCATAAAATCAATATAATAAAGCCCAATCTATACTAGCAATGAATCAAATGCAGCAGTTCAATACAGTATAGAAGCAATAATATCAATGAATCAAGAGATGAATCCATAGTATCCATAACCATAGCATCAATGAATCAATTACAGTATCCATATCCATACAGTATCTATAACAGTAGCAATGCGCAGTGACAGAATATGAATATCAATGAAATCGTACAATAACAGTAAGTTCGTAAATCCGTCAGTAAATCCAAATCAATAAAGCAATAAATCCATCACGAGTCAATGCCGTACACATGCATTTCAATACAATAGTCTTACTGAACAAGTACAATCACTGGCTATTCGATAATCCATAGTGTTGTTATAGAAATCCATAGTACTGTTGTAGATATCCATCCGTTGGTTCCATAAGAGTCGTCACTCTGTGTCCGTCGGCATATTAAACTTCTTATGACTCCCAATCATTATATCAATGATCAATAGTTTAAAAGAAAGCCCGTCGGTCCACCATCATGTACAGGTCAAGTAGATCTCCAACCAACGGTTCAACCAGGCTCCACTTGTCTTTCAGTATTCAGTATTAGAACAGTATATCAAATCATATTCACATTCGTATACATATCAATTCAAATCATCAATTTCAGAAAATCGGAAATCGTATGAAAATCCAGCGGCATAACGGCAGTATACGGAATTTACACAAAAATTCCTAAAAATCATAATTTACCAAATTAATACAGAACGTGCACGACAACATTATAAGACTTCTATTCTACTGAAGCAACATCAATCAACAACATGATATTTATCTATTCGATCAAAATCGTACAGAACAAAAAATAATTGGTAGAATCGTTACAGAAAATACTCAAAATGTGTAGAAAAATTATATTAATAACATATCAAAAGTTGTGTGGTGAAAGTTTCGTCAATACAAAATGCGGCGTGTTTATCGGTAACGAAAACACAATTCTGTGCACAAAACGACCAAAACTCAACATTTTCGAAAACAGAAATAGGATTCGGAGTCCTTACCGCGAGATAAACAATCCTTCCAACAACGGCGACGGACGAAAAGCGCTCCGCGGCCTCCGAAATCTAGCTTTTCCTTTGCTTTCCTTCTCCTTCTCTCTCCTCAAATATTTTGTTTAAAAAAAAAAGATTTTCTCTCTCTTCAAAACAAGCTGATTTTCTTTTAAAACAAACCTGATCGGTCCGGCGATATCTCAGGACGATAATTAATTTTCTCAGACGATAAAAACCCTTGCTCACTGACTTTTTCCATGCACTGATTGTCCCAGGATGATCCCAAATCGGCCCGGACGATCCTGGGAGGAAAATAAGATCTTGGAAGGCAAATCAAAGAAACGAGCTCTCACACTCTCTCTCTCTCTCCCTCTCTTATAGGCTCTCCTAGGTCAAGATAGTAGCAAAGGATCCTTGAGCTTGAGAAAACATGAGTCCTTTATATAGATTTTCAAGAACCGACTTTATCGTCCAAGGCGATATTTCTATCATCATTGATCAATACAAATTAAGCTCAATCAGCCCAGATGACTTGGAACGATTAGAAGATTTTTTGTTTATATTATTCAGGACAAATCAGGGAATATCATCCTAAACATCGATCTGAACAGATGATGTACAATTTTTGTCATTCAGGAGCAATTAATGTTTTTGAACTGATCGTCATGGCCGATCCTGCGATCGTCCAGGACGACATGATCGTATCAATCATCCTTAATTACTTTCCTTAATCACCAGATCAATTTAGGCATAATTGAACCCCATCGTCAAGGATGATGTCATGGATGATAATTAAAAATTAAAACTTCATAAATAGATCTGGCAGCTAATTCTTTTTGATTTGAGCTATTGTCTCTGTCGATACAAATATCGTCCATGACGATCTACTTAATGACGGCTACCTTAACCAGGATGCCCTAATTAGGGTTTTTGTTTTTGATCGATCGTCCAGGACGATCCAAATCGTCTAGGATGATTTTTTGGATCGTCCCGGATGATGTTAGCAAAATAAAAAACTCTAAGTCAGATAAAAAAAAAATTCACTCAAATGTGTGTGTGCAGAGTTACTTAGCATTAGGCACCACAAAGATTATAAATAGACTCAAGAAAGGGAAAAAATTCATTACAAACTGACTCAGACCTAATCTACCCAATCTTGAGCTGGTTTAAATTGCAGTCTTGATCATATGAACCTAAAATGTTAGTTGGCAAGCTAGTCGTAGTAAAACAGAAGTGTTTGAAATCATTAAAATTCTATTTCTAAAATTCAGATACACAACAAATATTCTATAATTTTTATAATATTATGTGTAATAATAAGAAAGGATGGTTTCTAAATGAGGTTGGTTGGTATTGATTTATACATGTACAGGATGTTAGGATTATGAGCTTTGATGTGATTCACATATTACGAGTTATAAGGATATCCTCTACTATTTGATGTGATTTACATATTAAGAGTTATAAAGAGTAATTATTGTGCATATGGGTAAGAGTGATGACTTTGATTAATGAAAACCATATGGATACTAAACTAAAATGCTTACTAGAAAAATATATACTACATAAGCAAGAATTCCATAGTTATTTATAAGGCGTTGATTTCCTATTACTAATTATTATTAAGCATATGATTAAGATATTAATTTGAGACTGAATAGAATAATTAAACATTATACACTCTTATAAGATTCCTTGATAGTATTGCATTGTCATAGATTTTGAATAGTTTTCATAGATACTCACACTTTACTGACTCATATAATTTTATTACTATTTGGATAATAATGCTATGATGTTTGGTTTGAGATTGATTGTTTACAATTTTATCATTTTGATATCCATGTGTATTGTACTGTCTTACAAGCTTAATTATTATCATATGTGTTCTAATGTTTTTACATAGAATCATTATCATATCAATTGCTACTGTTATGAACTACTGCACATATTTATTATTATTTTGATTGCTATAATTATGAACTGAATGATTTTATGTATACTATTTCTTTTC
Organism: Dendrobium huoshanense; assembly: GCA_016618105.1. Lineage (NCBI taxonomy): Eukaryota > Viridiplantae > Streptophyta > Magnoliopsida > Asparagales > Orchidaceae > Dendrobium > Dendrobium huoshanense. Next base: position 17,741,716 of record CM028342.1, read on the forward strand.
CGTGCTTTGAATTCGGTAGTAAGGTTCTGGTGAACTGTTGGGATTGTTAAGCTCATTTTATGTGATTTAATGATTTTGGTCAAGGGAAAATGTTCAAAAGTATGAGGCTGATCATATACATGACTCTCAGCTTTCACTGTCATTTTTGTCTTTTAGTTATTATTTTGAGCTAAGGAATGTGTTACTAGTATGTTGTATTTATATGACTCGTGGATAATATATATAATTTTTTGGGTAATGAATTGAGATGTATATAGAAGTATTGATCAATAGGTTTATTTTCACCATTATTTTATTATTGAAAGAAATTAGATATCTATGATTGTTATTATTAAAAGATAAAAAAGATATATATTTTTCTAAGTTATATTATAGGGTGTAACACATAGTATGAGGTTAAATGGGACATCAAGCTTGAACAAGATTGATGGGTATTGGCAGGGATATAAGGTTGTGGTCGTGGATGAATTTATGTTATGAGGTCATGAGCGGTTGAAGCTAGAGGCACATATAATGATGAGGTCTTTGCTAGTATTAGGAGGTATGAGGTTGAGACTTTGTTGGGAGGAGCACCTTACAAATTGAAGGGATTTGGAATTACTCCATTTCGGATGAATACTAAATTCCTACGAAATGAACTAAATAACTAGTTTCAAATCCCTTTAAATAATAATATTGATTTACTGTACTCTCAATAAAACACTCAAAAAATGCAAAAAAAACATCTTCACATTTGAAATGCAATATATTTAATTAAATTTAAAATGAAATACATTTAAAAAACTTCCAACCAAATAATCTTAATTTTTTTTAATTAAAGCAAATTCTAAGACATTTTATTGCTTTGATTGCAAAAGAAAATTTAATTTTGATGAAAAATAAACGTTATATTTGATATATAATTATTTTATACTTCATAACATTGAATGAAATTAATACTCAATAATTGTGGAGCTCAATGGTACTCAATCATACTTAGGGAGATCACCCACAACGCTTGACATTTATAGGATTTTGCAACATGAAGTTTTTAAAAAGGTCAAATTTGTAAGGGGTGGAGGCCTATGGTTAGGCCTTGGAATGTTGTGTAGGAACTTTTAAGTTGTGTTATTAAAGGTGTGTAAGCCTTGGTTGAGAATTTGAAGGAGTGGATGCAAGCTATCTTTCATGAAAGATGTCATACCAAAACATAAAAACCCTAGTCTAAATTTTGGATTTTGGTTTGAAGAATCTAGTTGACTATAACACTTAGAAAAACATGAAACCTTTAGTTGATTTTTATGAGATGTGATTTAGAAAGTTTTATGAACTTTGGGGTAGCCTTTTGATATATTTCAAGTTTTAAAATAAAATTATGTCATGAAAGAAATTAGGTTTTCCAGCAACTTTAGGTGTGAAGTTTAGGTTTAGGGGAGAGATTTAGGGCAAGGAAGAAATTACAAAAACTCCTATAAGAAATAGGGGAATATAATTAAATTAGATATGGAGCTTCTCATAACTTTCCAAGGGAGTTAGGGGATCTAGAGGCTTATGGAGAATGTCCTCTTGGAAAGGCACTTAGACATCCACTTAAAAAAAATGTTAGGGTTGGGTTTTATCACGGAACATTTGATGAAACATTGGTGGAGAGGTAGAGGAAGAGTAGATCTATTGCTCTCTCTCTCTCTCTCTCTCTCTCTCTCTCTCTCTCTCTCTCTCTCTCTCTCTCTCTCTCTCTCTCCCTCCCTCTCTCTCTCTCTCTCTCTCTCTCTCTCTGTCTCTCTCTCTCTCTCTTTATATATATATATATCTTTGCATGAGATAAAGATAACCCTATCACTTATTAAAAAATAATAGTCTAATATAAACCCTAAAATGGCTATGGAAAGTAGAAAAAAAAGGAAGAGGGGGAGGGGGGTACGTCTTCATTATGTTCGCCTCTTCCGTTGCTCTGCTAGGGTTATGCACCGCCCTTCGCTTCGATGTTGTCTGCCATCTCAGGGATGTTTTACCTCTCTAGCTCCCCTGTTATTTTTTGTTCTCTGGTTGTATTTTTTTATCCTTATGGCGATTGTTCGCTTGAGGGATCCTGATTTTCTGAATGGCTCCTCTTCACCTCTTTCATTTAAGAAAGCCTTATCTGGGATTTCTTCATCTTTGTTTCCTGATTTTCATGTTTCTTCTCACCGGGGTTTGCCGGCGCTATTGATTTATGAGGAGAAAATTTGATCGCTTGCTGCCCCTTTCGAGTTTTGTTTGGTTGGGCGGTTTCCTGGTAAACGGCTCGCAATCGATGCCATTAGAAAATTTTTCTTTAATTTGAAGCTTTTAGGTGAGTGTTCGGTCACGGTTCTTAGTCCCAAAAATGTTTTGATTAAGCTCGTGAACAACTTTGATTATTTTCATATTTTCTCTCATAGATCTTATTTTGTGCATAATTGCTATATGAAAGTAGTGAAATGGTCCCCTAATATCGATGTTGAGGCGGATTCTCCGATTGTTCCTATTTGGGTTTCCTTCCCTCACTTCAGGCCCCATCTTTTCTCTCCTAAGATCCTTTTCGGGTTGGGTTCTATCTTTGGTCGCACGTTAAAGTCGGATACTGCTACTGCTCCGGGTTCCCGTCCTTCGGTGGCTCATATTCTTATTGAATTAGATGTAACAAAAAGTTACACTGATAAGATTTGGGTAGGTTCTGTCAAAACGGGATATGTTCAAACTGTCATTTTTGATGATTTACCCCATTTATGTATGCACTATCATTCGTTAGGTCATTTAAAGGATGATTGCCCTATTTTGCATCCCATTCTTAATGTTCCTAAATCTGTGCCTGCTCCATGCGCGATGACTAAATTGAATGTGATTGATGATGGATCTAATGTTCCTCTTATCCCGTCCGCTATTTTAGTCCCCTAGTCTGTTGTTAATGTGGAGAATGTTGTGCCGGGTGGTGATGTCGGTACTCCTGTTGTTGCTGTTAATGTTTTGTCCCCTGATGCCTTACCTTTTGTTCCACTAGTTATTGAATTGGGCTCGCCGGTTCTTAATTCTATTGCTCTTTTGCCTGTTAAGTCGATGAATGGTTTTCTTGTTGATGAGGCTGTTGCAGATGTGTCCTCTGTGAAACTTGGTGAGGATGTTGTAGTTGAAGTTTTACTTTCTTTAGTGTCCCCTCGGGCTTGTAATAATATTGTTGGGAATCTTGGTTGTGCTTTAAATTCTGCTCCCTTGGTTTCGGTGGTGTTTGCTCCGGCTGTTTTTCCTGGTTATTCTAAGACTCCTGAGGGTGTGGTTGGCCCAATTGGGTCTGGTTCTGATAGTGGTATTTTGGGTTGGGTTGGGTGCGAGGGTTTTATTGAATCGTCTTGTGCCCCCTCCATTTCTACCCCTGTGAATGCCGATTTAGTTCATAGTTCTTTTGTGGATGTGCCAGTTAATTTAATTGACTCTCAAGCTTTGGTGTATCATGTGGGGGACAATTCTGGAATGGATCTTCGTGTGCATCTTGATTGGCCTAATGGCTCATCTGATTCTGATTCAATTTCCTCTTTCGAGACTGTTGGGGATAATTACCTAGGGAATTCTTTATCTGTTGCGGGACACTCCGATTGTTGCTGTTGCTTCTCGTGGAAGGGTCTGTGGGAGGGGCAGACGTGGAAGATGATGTTTGTGGGTGATGCTGGTATTTGCCTTACCCTGGTTACTTGTTGGTGACCTTCTGGTTGACTGTTTCTGTTACATTGTGCTTATTCTTTGGTGCTCTCCGCTTAATATTTTCTATTGGCCGGGCAATGATGTGGCTGGGGCTCATTTCTCCGTTGGCCTAGCTTATGGCAACCTTTGGTGGAGATCTTTTGCTCGGTTGGGTTGGCTGCTTCGCATTGTCTCTACACCAAATTGGACGATCTGAGCTTGACTTTTGGGAAGCTGGTAGACTCAGCCAAAAACTAAGCCCTCGGGATTGGTTTTCCCTTGTATTTTCTTTTGCTTCATGGGGTTTTTTATTCCTTTGCTCATGTACTATTTTTTGGTATTAAGGTTTATTTAAAATTTAAAGGGGGTGATTGAGGAGAAGGAAGGGGTTGTGTTTGTTTTAAAAGGCGGATAATTCCCTCCAAAAGTATATAACCAACCATATATGTTTTAGAAAGTATTTTATTACCAATTTAATGTAATTAAACATCTTCTCATTATTTAATATAATAGTCTCCTCCAAATTTAAAATTTTTTATTTCAACAAAATTCGAAATTTCATTTTTTTCACATAAGTTCTTGAAATAAAAACAGAACACAATCTTATACAACACATAAATATCCAAATCCGTACTAAATACTCAAATTTATCACCTTAATCATGCTTCTGTGGGTCTTGATCATATCTTACCCTAATTTCTTATGATGATCCAAAAGCTATCTATCCTACATCACAAATACATATCAAATAATATTTGAGATTCTCATAATATTCATGAGATCTTTCGCCTTATAATGACCATAAAACTCAAACTTCATTAAGATCCACCCACTCTAGATTTCGTTTGGGACGACTTTTTTACAGTTGCTTAAACCAGCTTTACAACAACAACAACAACAACAACAACATCAAGCCTTTATCCCACTACGTGGGGTCGACTACATGAATTCTTTTTCTCCATTGTGTCCCAACAACAACAACAACATTGCTTAAACAAGCTTTCTAGTACAAATTTTTTTAATTTTTTACTAAAAAGCTGCATCAAGAAATAATTAAAAAACCGTCTCAAATGAAGCCTAAGAAGAATCAATTCTCTTCCATTTGAAGAAGACACATCTGATAGAGTAATCCCTCTATAAAATTCAGTCAATTTCAGCTACAATTTTATAAGAACTTAGATAAATTTTAATACATATTTATGTTGTATTATATTATATAAGATAACATAAAATCCATTAAAATATTTTCCTTGCGATCCACCCATGCTCTTCAGTCCCACAAGGCTCTGATTTACTTATCCAATTTATTATTTTATCAAGCATAATCTAATTTATATAGCCACTAGCGTGATAGCGTTTGAAAAATAAGCTGATGATGTAAGGAGAAACCTCATCTCATGAACGAGCTGCAATGGAATTGAGTAGCAAAATGTTGACTTTTAGTGTTTGTTTGGGACAACTTTTTGGTGTTTTGCTTTTCAAATAGCAATTATAATTTTGCTTGGTTACTGTTTTCTAGCTGTTTGCTTACTATTTTCAAAAATTCCTGTGACAAGAAGCTGATTTTTTACAACTAGAGCAGTTAAGGCTTCGGCTTTGTTTGAGATGACTTTCTTATGTATGAATGTTGTTCAGTGAACGTACGTAGAGCTATGTTCGGCCGGCACTGAGATCGCGCCACATAGCAGGCACAAAACGAGAAATACCGAGCAAATACCGAGCAATACCACACTATCAAAAAATAAGGCAATCGCAGCACAAATTTTGAGCTATCGTGGTAGTTTTAACCGCCACAATTTTCTTTGCAGCGGTTCTAAAACCGCTACAAATACGCTGTATTTACTATGTGCTGCAACGACATTTCGCAGCGATTTCAAGACCGGCGGGGTAGCAAATCCGAATCGCTAACTATTGCAGCGGTTATAACCGCTGCAAGTTACCAGAATTGTGCCGGTAAAAACCGATGCAAATTCAACAAACCTGAACATGTTTTTCATTGGTGGCGGTTTAAACCGATACAATTCTGAACCTTGTAGCGGTTAAAACCGCCACAACTAAATTAAAATTTTTTTTTTAAGAATTTCTAAACTTCAATGTCTACACAATTCTGCAGCACAAAATCTAATTGCACAAATCTTTCTGCAATCATCACCATCATAAGTAGCATTTAGTCTTGATAATCATGAGTAGGGAAGGGAAAAAATTACTACACATAACAATAATAGTAAATCAAAATCTAATACATTTTGCATTCACAATATTGTGATAAAAACAAACGCATGAAACTGCACCAAGAACCTGAAACTTATACTGAAACCTATGAGCAATAATAGAATTTTAATGCTAATTAAGCACTACACATCCTCTACGGTAATAATGCAAAAACTGTGCCGTATGATAATTGCTCGTGGTTGACTACTAAATTGATTTCGTGATTTATACCACAAAGTATAGTGGAAACTCTTGCTCAATGTTCGAGGAAAATCATGCCCAATGTTATAGAAAATCTTGACTTAACACTAGTAGTGCAATGCACTAGATTTTGGGAATGCATAGACGGATATGCATGCAAATAATCAATCAAACCCACAGGACAACAGAGAAACAGATGGAAGAAAAATGGTTAGGCAGGAAGGAAAATGGGTAGGCAGCTGAGCTTCATAGGAACCCTTCTTCATCATAGTTGACCATCTTGATGCTCCACATATGTGACATATATTCTGATCAGATCAATCTTTCCAAAATAGCATACAATCATTAGGACATGCATCTATCTTCGTATATCCAAGATAAAATGCTTTCATTATCTTCTTCACTTCGTATGTACTTTTAGGCAACAAGACCCCTTTAGGAAAGGCATCGACCAGTAACTCAAGTAGCATATCAAAGGATCTTGCCGTCCAAGAATGCAAACACTTCAAACGAAACAACTTCAATATAAAAGAGAGTTTTGAGAAGGTTTTACATCCAGGGTACAACTCTGCTCCTGCATCCTGCATTAAATTAGCAAATTTCTCACCATGATCGTTTTCTTCATTGGTATTAAACTCATTATGCTCCATTGCTGGATTTTGAACTGAATCATTTGGACATAATATGTCTCTTAATAATCCATCTATATCATCTGTTCTAATATCTTCAGAAGGAGCTTCGCCTTTATTTAACTTTGGTGTGCCCCTAGATGCTTCATTCATTGCATATTCACCTATAATACAATGCTCTTCCCCATGTCGATTCCATACAACATATCCAGGAAAAAATCCTTTAGAAATTAAATGATCTTTCACATCTTTCATCGAATGGAAGTACCTATTAATGCATGACTTGCACGGACATAAAATTTTCCCTGAAATATTTTGGCTTCGACCTGCAAACTCTATGAAATTGTTTACACCATTTACATAATCACGACTCCACTTGGCCTTTGTAATCCAACTCTTATCCATATTAAGTGCAAAATGAGTTTCCAAGTCACTGCTAAGAATTAAGATTCATTAGGTCAGTCAAAAATTAATACATAAATCTCTATGGTCTCTATTTATTATTGTCTTGAAGGAACTGTGAATTTCAAATGGCATTAGCATATCTATGCTTTCTCTTTTTTTGGTGCTTCTAGCATGATTCATTATCTAACAATAGAGGTGAACAAGTTGGATGACATGTTAGACCATGCTGGTATGACGATATAACAAGTTTGACTAACTTTGACTTTATATGTTTTATTTGCTTTATCTGGTTGTGTATGGGGACTTACTTTTTCATGTTTTGATATTTAAATGGAAGAGCAAGCTTAGCTCTACTGTTTTATATGGTTGGTTTATCTGTCTTTGAGTTCTTTTGAAGCCTTTAGCTTTGTTCGTGGTTCCAATAACTGAATTAATCATCATGCATGACCTATTCTAAGTTTCCTTTAACTAAAAAAATAACAAACCAGTGAAAGCAAAACCCTACATCTAAATCACTTAACATTCAATTAATTCAATTATTTATACATGGGGCCCAATACAAATATCTAGATCCAAGAATGAAGAAAATAGTAAGATCTCTGTCAAAAGATTAAAAAAAACTAAAGTATACATGCTTTGTATAATCCTAGTGGCTCAGAAAAACATCTTGATGAATGGCTAAAATATTAATCCATTAGATCAAAAAGGTCATAAAATATCAGCGTCTAATGAGGAAGTGGTGCGAAAAATCCAACTTTCTAATAGTGCCTGAAAATGTAGTATAAGATTATCGAAACCCTCATTAATTGTTGACGCAACTGATAAAATAACATATACAATTTACTCACAGATTTTGTGGTTCTACAAACAGATACAATGTAAGAAATGATATTTACAATTTACTCTTGATACAATTTACTCCAGTTACGTTGATTTCATAAACTAGCATGTAGGAAAACAAATGAAAGTTTGATTCCAAAACTGAGAATCTACATATTAAATTAAGAAAACAAATGAAAGTTCCATTCTTACAATGAAAGTTTGATTCCCAAACTAAGAAAACAAATGAAAGTTCCATTCCTCTGTACCAAATAGAAGGTGTAAATTATTCCAAAACTGAGAATCTACAGATTAAATTCATGTTATATGAAATCAAGATCGTAGATATTATAGACGGAATGGTCTAAGTAAATCAAGCTTGCACTTAATCTGACAGCTGAGTAAAGAAAATAATTGAAATATGAGAGAAAGCCTCATATACCACTTCTAAAAAAGCTACAAAAAATCTTATTAATGAAATAAAAAATGTAGTGCAGGTTCCACCTAAAACCCTTGATGATATGGGAGGGGAAGGTGGAGCATCAATTCCTCTTGTTGACATAAAAAATCTTATTAATGAAATATCATCTCCTTCTGCAAAGAAAATCTTGCATATGGTTCCACCTGAAACCCTTGTAAGAGTGGTAAATATTCTTGATCAACAGATTCAATGCGGACAAGGTTTGTCTATTAACGAGAATGACAATGTAAGTATCAGTTATGGCAATTTCTACCAGATAGTGAAATTCAATTTAATCAGTCATATTCTTGGCTTTATAAAACTGTGGCCTCACAATGAAGTAAAGGAAGAAGAAGAAGAGGAAGAAGCAGAGGAGACTCACAATGAAGCCAGTCGGCCGATGTGTCGTCGCGTGTGAGGAGAATACTCGAACGGTCCGCTTGAGTCGTGCGCAGGAAGGAGAAGACGGCCGGAGACGATTCGCGAAAGCACCGCTTGAGTCACGCAGGAAGGAGAAGAGGCCGGGCTCGGAGACGATTCGCGAAATTTAGTTCGTGCGCTGGGAATTAAGGCTTTAGCAGGGGTTAAAGTAATGAGGAGTTATTTGCACCGGGTAAAACCGGTGCTAATTGCACCGGTTTAAACCGGTGCTAAAACAGGTTTTTAGAAGCGGTTCTAAAATCGCTCCTAACAATTGATGCGAAAAATCCAGATTTCTAGTAGTGCCAACAATAACGAGAAATATCATTATGTGAAGACAAATACCGAGCAATACCGAGTAATACCAAAAAATACCAAGTTCTTTTTAGAAAAACTCTGTATTTTTTGGTATTGCTCGGTATTGCTCGGTATTACTCGGTATTGGTCTTCACAGAGCGTTATTTCTTGTTATTGCCAAGCAATACCTAGCAATACCGAGCAAATACCAAGCAAAAACCGAGTAACTTAGTGATGACCGTACGTAGAGCTATGTCCGGTCAGAGGACCTAATAAAAGTTCCTCAAATGAAGCCTTCATTTAGATAGCTTTTTTACTACTTTATATATATAACAGCTTTCTAATACAAAAATTTATCAAAAACAATGAAAAAGTAGTAGTCAAAAGCTATCCCAAATGAAGCCATAGTTGCTTTCCTCACAACAACTTCACAATTAATTTTATAAAAAACTATAGCTGTTCTAAACATATCCTTAGATTACTACCCTATTATGCCCTAAATAAACATAGAGAATGGGCTAAATTTGAGGTTAGTAGATTTTGAACTAGTTGACATGATGGTGAATTAAATATACATTGGAGAAATCTTTTTCCTAAATGACCACTTAGCTGATAAAGCTAATGATAAAAATAATTTATATATGGGATTAGAGTGATCTCAACATAGGGTTATTTAAAAGCTATAGGTCTAGGCTTCATTTAGGATGGCTTTTTAACTTCTATCTAAAGCAGTTTTTTAGTATAAAACTTTTTTAAAATAAAAAATTTTATACTGAAAAGTTGATTATATGAAAACAGTAAGAAAGCATTCCCAAACGAAGCCCTACTCTCGACAAGAAAGCTAAAGCTATCATTAGGACATGTTTAATAGGATAGAATTCTCATTAATTTATCAAATTCCTAAAGGTTTCAAAGATTAGAAAGTTTGGCCTTTGACAAGGCTGGGGAACTCAATAGTTGCAGGAGCTTCTGATTCAACAGCTTAATCCCATTTTAATTTTTTTGGCTTTCGTTTGGGACAATTTTTTTACTGTTTTCTATAACAATTTTTTAGTACGAAAATTTCTTGATAGCAGTTAGAAAATAGTGGTCAAATGCTATCCGAACGAAGCCTTAACGAGTCTCCTAATTCATGAAAGAGAATTTGAGTCTTAATAGGACATAATGAAGAAAAAAAATCAGAAAATAAAATCTTTCTTGCACTAAATATAAATCTTTTTTACTACGCTCAATTGTGTAGTCCAACTGCTTTGTTTTTTAGAGTGCAACATAGTTTCCATTTGTCTATTGCTTTTTCATTATTTTTAAAAAGTTATTGCGCTTAAAAGCTGCTTTTATAAAAGCTCTAAAAAAGTTACTCTCCCCATAATAACTTTATAATCACCTTTACAAAAATTATAGCCATCCTAAACAAACCCTAAAACCAAATACAAAATAAGAATGATTAAAGGTTGAATAAGAACACATAAAGCCAATACAAACACTTCAGAAAAAGCTGATAGCGATGTTGATGGACTAAGCAAGGCTTTGTCATTTGTCGCCTTGTCGGTGAGCTCAATTATCTTCCTTTGCACTGAGCTACCTATCATTTATTTCTGTGATTTCATTGTCTTCTTTGGGGTGGGGAAGATTGCTTTGGTGATTTTAGGCTGATGAGGTGATAACTCTGCTTCTGTTTTATACAGAAAGAAGTTTTGGTGTGGAACCCTTTGATACCAAAACCTTTTGAAGGAATATGCTATAGCTGAACTGAGAAAAACTCTGCTGTAGTGCTACTTTTTTTAAATAATGGCTTATATTGACATCGGATTTATGGCTAGAGGAGCAGTTGCAAGAGCACAGTTCTTGTTTGGAATCATCACCTGAAACAGTTCAGCATGCAGAAACTAGATAAAAATAGAAACCTTTCGTTTTGTTCCTACTTCATTTTTGTTATTTATATATACTTATTTCGCTGCAAACAAACTAATAAAATATAAAACAAAGAGATAAGTGGAGCTACACTTGTTGCATCAAGTGGTGGGTGCTGTAGTTGTTCCGGACTCGGCAAAGGAATTGCAGCTCAGACATCAAACTGTCGGCTGTGGACTTTGGAAAATTCTCGCCCCGCCTTTCCGTGGAGCCCCCTTTCGTTTCTTTTTTGGATCGTCAAGGAGACTTTTTAATGCTCAAGTTCTGAGGTAAAATTTTAGAACGTAGATTGGGTTTGTAGATAAGTCACTATCCAGAGATTTTCCCCTCATTTTGCAAGGACTTTATGACGTGAGTTTGGATTTCCTATAGGCGCAAGCCCTTATAGTTAATTACCCCTCCCGATAACGAGAGAGAACTCTCGATTAAGGCTAGTCTTCAAATGAATGCACTGCATCAGTAAATATGTGATATCCGACATATAGTAGTAGCGTTGGTTTTGATGTTTGAGTATTTAATATTTAAGATTGGAAATTTCACCATCTTGCAGTAGAGCCATATTGTGGGGGGAATGATGGTGAGCCCGATCAAGGTCCTATGGTTTTGTCGTCTTGGGCCATCATATCCCTAATCTACTTAATCAGAAGAGGTAGTCGACCCAACTTGACAGAAGGAATCTTGTCGGCAACCACAGGTTACTTCATCTAAGAGTGCCTTGTAAATCTGGGGTGAATATTTGTCTAAGGGGACAAATTTAAATCCACCTTAGCTAACAGAAGGTTATGTGCCCTATCAATCCGATCCTATTGTTTTATATCTCAAGGATTTAATATCATTAGAGAGCATACAAACTCTGGCGGCAAACTACCAAGTTCAGAGAACCCAGATCATAATCGTTTAACTACGGTGTCATTTGGCAGCAAAATCGTCGATTATATAATATATGTCACGTCCTTACTGGTAGGAGACTATATGAGAATGAATCCTAGTAATATTTTTGACCATACATTAACTCTTTGTGAGCTGAAGTGATTTTAAGTTTGTCAACCTCAACAAATGATTACGGAGGGTGAATGGATTTTGCTTTAAGTTATTGATGATCAAATTTTTAAATATTGGTATTTTTGCATGTACTTCATGGGAATTTGGGAGACATTTTAAATATTTGACATTTCCTCTAGTTGAGGTTAGCTTTCAACATGATCATCATAGATATATATGGATATTTTTTTAAAGCTTTGCCTTAAAAAAATTGCAAAGCATTTAAAATTTTAATTTTTTGGAAAATTTTAAAATTGAATTTTGAATTTTAATTTTGAAATTGAACAAACCATTTGGTTTTGATATATCGTATTGGAAGGCAAAAATAAAATTTCCTAATGAATTCTGATTTAGAATTATAAATTTCAACATGAATATCGTAGCCAAATTCAAGAAGGAACTACATATGACCCCAACAATAACAACAACATCAAGTCTTTGTCCCACTACATGGGGTTGGCTACTTGAATTCTTTTTCACCATTATGTTTTGTTAAAAGTCAAATTCTCATTTAAATCTAATCAAAAAGACCATTTCTAATATTTTCTAACCAAGTCTTTTTAGGTCTACCTCTACCTTTTTTAACATAAGTCAAATCTGATACCTCAACTTTCATAACTAGGTCATCGAAAGGCCTCTATTTAATGTGACCAAACCATCTAAGGTGACTCTCTCTAATCTTATCTTCCATTGGAGCTACTTCAATATTTTCACATATATGCTCATTTCGTATCCTATCTCAACGAATAAAGCCACTCATCCACCTAAGTATCCTCATCTCTGTAGCACTTAATTTATTATTATGCTTCTCTTTTAATGGCCAATATTCGACACCATAAAGCATTGCATGTCTCACCACCATCTTATAGAAATTTCCCTTAAGTTTGGGGACTTTTCTATCACTTAACAAGCTCGATGCATTTCTCCACTTTAACCATCCAACTTGAATTCTACCGATAATATTCTCTTCTATTTCACCATCACTTTGAACAATAGATCCATGATATCTAAAACATGTACTCTTATTAATGACTTGATCACCCAAAGTCACAATGTCACACGCCAAGATCTAACTTGGAAGAATTATTCAGTTGATCCTTTAAATCAATCATCCAAATTCCATTTCTGATCTTCTTACAGCATGATATATATCGTACAATATGAACACAATTTATTAATTAACCATAATTTAATTGCCTAATTAATATGGATGTTAATTTTAGTAAGATTTTAAATGATCATACAGTACGAATAATTCAAAAATTAAATTTCAAAATCTTACTTAAATTAATTTGGCGACTAGGATTTTTAGATCGAAACAAATAATACAATATGATTAGTACAAAAACTAATTTCTAATTAGCCGTTAAGCCTATTCTAATATAACAGATCGTACAATATGAATGAAAATCATACAATATGATTTATTTTAAAAAAAAATTAATTTTAAAAAAAAAATCTTCGCCTGTATGTGTGTGCATAGTCACCCGTAAATACACGCTTTTGTGACCAGACTAAATAAATGAAAAATGAAGAAAATATAAATTATAGTCTCTTTCACATCCTATTCTACCCAGTCTTAAGTCTTCAGCAATCTTATCAGTATATATTTTACCTGAAATGTTAGTGCTCACAGATAAAAATGACATCTAAAATATTCAAGGAAGAATGTAATAATTCAGTCAATGTTATTTATCATCATTAAAATCATAAATTAGGGATCCTGAATTACAATATTAGTGTATTCATTTAAGGCTCAGTTGTTGTTAATTATATAGACACCCTGATGTTTATTGCAAGCTACATGTGCATGTTCGTAGGTAGCATTATCATTTGTAAGTTGATTCTATATGTTCATTTACACATGAATGACACATGGGCTACCATTTGAATAGCTTTCATTACTGATTTCCCTAAGCATGTTTGCTGATAAATTACTATTCATTACGCATATATCCTTTATGTTTACAAGGTGCTATTGATGTGAGCATTGTATGTCAATAACTTGATCTTTAGTTATAAGGGATCAATGTATTATCTTGTCATTAAGTGATCGTCGACTGTAGGAAGGATCTGTCATACTACAAGTGGACTACCGTAGCATGATAGATCTCCTATAGTTATTTGCAGGTGGTGTATATATTAGTGACCATATGGGATTCACTATACTTGTGATATATCCACTATTATTGTCAATAAAGAAATCATATCAGCTGTCATTTCTTACAGGGAGTGGTTGTATTCATTTACAAGTGAACTGACATTGATTGCTGTGATATTACTGCATTCACTATATACTTTCATATTTCACCCATGCATTGCAACCATTGTGCATTTTCAACAAGCATGAACATTGTACATCAATTAACTATCTTTCATAGGTGATTATTTATTCAATTTCATATTGATGTATGATACACATCGTGATGCATTCATCATTGAATTCTTTTTGTGTATGTTGACTAGCAAATAAACATTCAAAGCACTTCTATCCTTCATATTTGCAAGGAATTATTATTGTCAATTACCATTGGATACTAGTTGGAAATGTGTCAAACATTCATTACATGCCATTAGGATATGCTTGTAGGGAGGTCCTTGTACTTGCATCATGCCTACCATCCTCATTCACAGGTGTTATAGTGTGCTTGTTTGCAGTAGTATCTATTGTATGTATGTTGTTGATGTTGGTTACAATGCATTACTACATTCAATGCCCATTATTTCTATGTGAGTTGTTATGTGCATGATAGGTCTTCCACCATTAATTGCAAGTGCCATCCTATTATTTGTATAATAGGTCTTTGATTGTTACATGTGGAGGGTATTATGTCCTTTGCAATTGACTATTGTTTCTTACAAGACATTCATGTCTAAAAACTTCTCATGACGAGTCCTCTACTAGCTTGTTCATTTATGCCTAATTGAATGACTTGAATTATCATTTAGCATTTGCATTTTTAATTTTATTGTGCATTTTAGAAATTAGGGTCCAGTTCCCTATTGTTCAATGTACAAGTCATGTTCCCTATCATTTAAGTCAAGTCAGGTTCTTGTTGTTCATTCAATCTTCATGCATTTACACATAATTTCAGTAGCACCCCAGCATTTCCCCACTTTGGGGGACATTTGGGGAATCATATCCTTCCCACCATAAGCCTAGATAGACACCGACAAAGAGAACCTCACAGCTTACGGGAAAATGGACAACAGTAATGGCCACCCCTAGTTCTTGGATTCCAGCCACCTACTCTAATAAACACCTTCGAGTATTTGTTCTCACCACCTGAAATAATTCTCATGATACAGAAAAATAGAGGACTCCCATACAAAGAAAGAATTCTTAATTTAACAGCCAATATAAGCATTTATTCATTCATTGGAGACTATTTATAATTACAGGAGTTCATTATTATTTATACACAAAACATTGGCAACTTAGTTAGATATACAAATTATACTAAGTTTATTTATGCATGTAGCTCTAGCATCATCCAACCGTGGTGAGGAAGACTCCTCCACATCATAGTGAGGAGTGAGATCGGATACATTAAACACAGTCAAAACATTATAATCTCCAACAAGGTCAATCTAATAGGCATTGTCATTGATCTTTTTAATGATTCGAAAAGGTCCATCCTCCTTGGTTTTGAGCTTCCCAAAATGTCTGGTAGGGAACCTCTCCTTTCTCAACCTAATCCAAACAAAATCCCCTTCTTTAAATTGAAAATATTTATTATGTTTGTTGGCTTGTGCCTGATACTTAGCATTTTGCTTGGCAATTTCATCTTGCACTTGTTTATGTAATTTCTTAATCGCCACACTCCATTGTTCTTCTATCAGTACTATAGGTAGAAGCATTTACTATAGGATTTAGATCGATTGGTGTGAAGGAACTACTGCTAAAGATTACTTCAAATGGACTGTGTCCGGTGGTGTGGTCGGTCTTCTGATTGAACACAAAATTGACTTGAGCTACGATCAAGTCCCATTGTCGAACATTCTTTCCCACGAAACACCTGAGCAAATTTCCTAAACTTCGATTTGTAGTTTTGATTTTCCCGTTCGTTTGAGGATGAGCGGCCGAACTAATTTATAAGTGAGTTCCTAGTTTTCCCCATAAGGTCCTAAAAAATGACTTAGGAATTTTACATCTCAATATGAAGTAATGGTCTTACGAATGCCACGCAACTAGACAATTTCACTAAAATATAGGTCTCCAATATGGGTGGCGTCGAGCAACTTATTACAATCCACAAAATGTGTTATCTTAGAGAATTGGTCAATGACGACCATGATAGAGTCCTTATTTCTTTGAGTGCATGGTAAACCTAACACAAAATCTATATTAATATCTTCTCAAGGTCCATTAGGTACAGGCAAGGGAAAATATAAGTCGACATTGGTGCCCGGTGTCTTAGCTATCTTACAAATTCTGCATCCTCTCATATAACGATTCTTAAGTATTTCAGGCCAATAAAAGTTAATTTTAATTAGAGAAATGGTTTTATCATGACCAAAATGGACGGCCATCCCACCATCATGACATTCAGAGATTAAAGCCAATCTAATCAAACATCTGGGTATACATAGGCAAGTGCAAAAGAACAGGTAGCACGTCCTTAATGTGATACAGAAGATGGGAGTTGATTTAGAATTCTTTCCAAATGTATTAAAAAATAGCATTAGTGGGATATAGTTCTTTGATAGTTTCAAATCCTGTCACTTTGTTTTGGAGTACCTATATCAGAACATACCTTCGTCTTAAGACGTTGACCACCTGATTTTGCTTTTGGCTTTATATTTTAGCAAAAATTAAAAAGCTGTTAAAGACTTAGACCAAGTCTCATGTCGGCCTCACAACTTCTTCTGGCTATCTAGGAACTTCAAGGCAGCATGGTCAGTAAAGATGATGAATTGTCTACATAATAGGTAGTTGCTCCAATGATGTAAGGCACAAAAAATGGCGTAGAACTGTAATACCACGATCTGCTCCAGAATCGTCCAGGACGATCTGGGATCGTCCTGGGACGATCAGTGGAAGTTCAGCTCCAGAATTTGCCCAGTTTTGCTCCAGGTGATGTTCTGCAGGCATCGTCCAGGCCGATTGGAGACATCGGCCAGGCCGATTGGCACTGTAGAAAATATCGTCCAGACAACAGACCTGAGTGGAGACCAGGCCGATCCATTTGGTCGGATCGTCCCGGGACGATGTCGCGATCGGCCAGGCCGATCTGTATATGATTTAAGGGAAATCAGCTCATTTGAAGAGAGAGAAAATTTTATTAAAAAATATCTGATTTTCGTTCTGAGGAGAGAGAAAAAGAGAAAAATTTGGAAAAGTTGATTTCGGGAAGACGCGGAGCCGTTTTCGTTCGAAGTGACTGTTGAGGAATTTGCTGTGCACGAGGTAAGGCACATTCCGACTTTCTCAATTTTCAGAACCGTCGAGTTTGGCGGTATTATCTGTCCGGAATTGATTTTTATTCGTGATTTTCTTCCGTATCTTTTTACCGATTCAGTTTTTACCGCGTAAGTTTCTGTATATCGTTGCCGTGCCGGGTGTGCACGTTTTGACTATATTTTGAAGATTTTTGTCCGGGTGTTTTTGATTCGACTGTGTTTTTAGTCGACCGGATTTTTCTGTGAAATTGGAATTTATCTGTGCAGTAGAATAAATGTTCTGAAATGTTGATATCTATATTCTGTGCGAATTTGGTAAATTTTGATTTTCAGGAAAATTGTGTAAATTCTGTATACTGCCGTTGTGCTGCCCGATTTTTGGGTAACTTCTGATTTGTCCGGATTTTCTCTGAATTGATATGCTATCTGTATATGCTATAAAAAGGGAGTTATAAGGGGCCTGGATCCTATGAGATTCAGTTAGTGTCTGGGAATTCTGAAATGAGCTCAATATGAAATCTGATATCTGTTCTGTTCCGGATTCGAGGAAATCTGTTTAGGTGCTATAAGCACTATATATGTATTCTGGTGCTATAAGCACATCTGATCTGATTCTAGTGCCGTGAGCACAAAAGGGAGGCATAAGGGGCCTGGATCCTATGAGATTCAGTCAGTGTCAGGGAATTTAGCTATGAATTACATAATATCTGATATGTGATATTCTGATATGATCTGTACGATTCTGATTCTGTTATCTGTTATGTCTGATCTGTTCTGTTTCTGATTTGATACGACTTCCGTTTCTGTACAGTTCTGTTTGATGTGATATCTGTCCGAATCTGTTTTGATTTCTGTACGGATTTGTCTGATGTGTTGGTTTTGCGATTCTGAGGATTTTGATTGGAGGTTTGTTGCTTTACTGAGCTGTTGAGCTCACCCTTGCTTTCTGGTGGTTTTCAGGTTCTGGGAAAGGGAAGGAAGTCCAGGACTAGATTTCAGAGTCTGATCAGTATAGGTACTTTTGTACTTTTGATTTTTTGTACAGTCATGGCTTTTCTGTTCTGTATTTCTTTCTGTTGAAAGCCATGTACTGTTCTGTAGATGATTATTTTGAGGAAATGAAATCAGATAGATGTTTAGTTCCGCTGCATTTGATGTTTTAGTAGCTCTGTGTTTGTTTGTCTGTTGAATTAAACATTTGGAAGATTCAGTTCCGAACCAAATTCCAAAGCTAGATCCTGGTTAGCTATTCTCGTCGCGATCCAGCGCGGGCGGGATCCGTCTCGTCTCGGGTCGGGTCGTGACAAGTTTTTTTGGTATCAGAGCAATGGTTTTGGAATTTGGGAATTTTGTGAAACAGAGCTATAGGAAGTGATCAGTAACTCTGTCTGGGAGGTAGTTTTGATTTGTTTGGCTTTTTATTGTGTTGTTTTTGTGATAGTTTTCCAAATTTTTCTGGATTTTCTGTATGGATCAGCCAGACCCAGACATGACAGATGAGCAGAGTGCCGATCAGGCAGCACCAGTGGGGAGTACAGCCCCAGTGGTCGGTGCTGATACGCTTTCTCAGTTTGCTTCGCTGGTTGCTCAGATGATGAGCGAGACTCAGAGTAGAGCTTCTACTGTCAGATCTGATGACTTGGACAGACATTTGCAGTTATTTCTGAGGTTGAAACCTCCAAGGTTTGAGGGCGCTGTTGAGCCCAGAGTTGCTGAGGAGTGGCTGAGGAGAGTGGAGAAGACCTTTGACGGGATGCAGTGTCCGTCAGACAGGAATGTACCGTTGGCAGTTTTTCTGTTGGACGGAGAGGCTGAGCACTGGTGGGACGGCCAGCAGGCAGCCAGATTTCAGGGCAGACTGAACTCTTTGATTACTTGGGAAGAGTTCACTGAGGTATTCAGAGATTGGTTTGTTCCTCCTTCTGCACGACAGCAGATGTAGGAGAACTTTCTGAGACTGGTTCAGGGGAGCAAGACGGTGATGCAGTACGAGGCTGAGTTTACTGCATTAGCCAGGTACGCTCCGCAGCTGGTTAGCACTTCTGCTGAGAGGTGTTACAGATTTCTGAGGGGATTGCGAGATACCTTGAGGCAGCCCCTGATACCGTTCCGGATTACTGATTTCTCTGAGCTTGTGGAGCGAGCTTGTCTGATAGAGAATGACCTGTTGGCTACTCAGCAGCGGTGGACTGCGAGTAGGAAGAGATTTGGAGGAGAGGTTTCTGGCAGTGGTTCCTCTGGGAAGAGGAGATTCGTAGCTGGTTCTGGATCCGGAGATTCCAGAAGGAGCGGAGGATCGTCTGGTACTGTTACCAGTACGACTAGTTCTGGATCTGTTAGTACGGCACCTGTGTGCCAGACTTGTGGACGACGACACTTTGGCCAGTGCTACAGGATGGCTGGTTTGTGCTTTCGATGTGGTCAGTCAGGACATCGGATTGCGGAGTGTCCACAGATGGGATTTGATCAGCGATCTGAGAGCTTCGTCAGACCTGTTGGTTCAGCAGCAGGAAGACCGAGGACTGTTCCTCCACGCCCTGAGGGATTTGCTGGTAGAGGTGGTGGACCTAGTTCTGGACCACGGATACCACCTACTGTTCAGAGGGAGCAGAGTAGTTCTGTTGCTTCAGCTCCTGTTCCAGTTCAGCCCCGAGTTTACAGTTTGAGTCAGGAGGAGGCTCGAGATGCTCCCGATGTTGTGACAGGTACGATTTACATTTCTGATCAGCCCTATCGTGTTTTGTTTGACTCTGGAGCGAGTCATTCTTTTCTGTCCGAGCACTTTTTTGAGATTTTACATTTGGATTTGATGGTTTTACCGGTTTCTTTGTCTGTGATTTTACCGGCTGGGAATCCTTTGATTGCTCGACAGTTTTGTTTGTGTGAGATTGAGATTTCTGGCAAGAAGTGGAAATCAAGTTTGATTCGGTTGCCGATTTCATCGTATGATGTAATTCTGGGCATGGATTGGCTGAGTCAGTATGAAGCCCAGATAGACTGTTTGAAGAAGCAAGTGAGTTTGCTTATGGCTGGAGAGAGAGTTGTATTTCAGGGATTACGAGGTGTTCTCTCCAGTCTGGTTTCTGCGTTGGAGGTAAGCAGAATGTGGAAGAAAGGATGTCCGGTATTTTTGGCTTCGGTGCGGGATTTGAACCTAGAGGTTGGTTCTGTTTCTGAGATCCCTGTGGTATGGGAGTTTGCTGATGTTTTTCCTGAGGAGTTGGTTGGTTTACCTCCGGATAGAGATGTGGAGTTCTCTATCGATGTTTTTCCGGGTACCGCTCCGATATCAAAAGCTCCGTACAGGATGGCACCGAAAGAACTTTCTAAGTTGAAAGTTCAGCTTCAGGAGTTGGTTGACAGAGGTTTTGTGCGTCCTAGTGTTTCACCCTGGGGAGCACCTGTTTTATTTGTGAAGAAGAAGGACGGTACACTCCGTATGTGTATTGATTACAGAGATTTGAACAAGATTACGATCAAGAACAAGTATCCTTTGCCTCGGATTGATGACTTGTTCGATCAGCTTTCTGGATCTTCAGTATTTTCGAAGATTGACTTGCGATCCGGATATTATCAGGTAAAGGTGAAGGAAGCTGATGTGGTGAAGACTGCTTTCAGTACTCGGTATGGGCACTACGAGTTTTTGGTTATGCCTTTCGGGGTAACCAATGCGCCTGCGATTTTCATGGATTTGATGAACCGAGTGTTCAGGGAATATTTGGATCAGTTTGTGATCATCTTCATCGACGATATTCTGGTATATTCTGCATCTGAGGATGATCATGCCAGACATTTGAGGATTGTGTTGGAGACTTTGAGGAGGCATCAGCTGTATGCCAAATTCTCCAAGTGTGAATTCTGGCTGAAGAGCATTTCTTTTCTGGGGCATGTGATTAGCGGAGAAGGCATTTCTGTAGATCCCCAGAAGATTCAGGCAGTTGCTGATTGGCCAAGGCCGACTACGGTATTTGAGGTACGTAGTTTCTTGGGCATGGCCGGGTATTACAGGAAATTTGTGAAGGGCTTTTCACAGATTTCGACTCCTCTGACGAGACTGACTCATAAGTCAGTTCCTTTTGTTTGGACACCGGAGTGTGAAGCTAGTTTTCAGAGATTGAAGGATTGTCTGACTTCAGCTCCAGTGTTGGCACTTCCGTCAGGTACGGAGGGTTTTCAGGTGTTCAGTGATGCTTCACTGAAAGGACTGGGAAGTGTCCTGATGCAGCATGGTCAGGTAATTGCTTATGCTTCGAGACAGTTAAAACCACATGAGAAGAATTACCCGACGCATGATCTGGAGTTAGCTGCAGTTGTTTTTGCTTTGAAGATTTGGCGTCATTATCTGTATGGCGTCAGATGTGAGATCTTTACTGATCATAAGAGCCTGAAGTATATTTTTACCCAGAAGGATTTGAATTTGAGACAAAGAAGGTGGCTCGAGTTGATCAAGGACTATGATTTGACTATTCAGTATCAGCCTGGGAAGGCGAATGTGGTAGCGGACGCTCTGAGCAGGAAATCTTCTGGATTGTCAGGTTTGCAGCTTACTTGTGATGAGTTTCTGATACGTGATTTGGAGCGATTGCAGTTGGAGGTGATTTCCTCCAGTGATTTGAAGTTGGTTCAGATGAGTATTCAGTCTTCTTTGGAAGCACGGATTCAAGAAGCCCAGAAGTCAGATTCTGATTATTCGAAGTTGATTGCACAAATTGGATCTGGTAAGACTCCTGAACTTCGAATTTCTGATTCTGGTGCTATTTTCTGTAAGGACAGGTTGTGGGTACCTGTGTTTGGAGATTTGAGGCAGGAGATTCTGTACGAATCTCATCATTCAGGCTACACTGTTCATCCAGGCAGTGGTAAGATGTACGCTGATATGAAGCTTTTGTTCTGGTGGCCTGGGATGAAGAAGGATGTGGCAGAGTTTGTGTCGAGATGCGAAGCCTGTCAGTTGGTGAAGGCAGAGCATCAGCGACCAGGTGGACTGTTGCAGTCGTTGCCTATCCCTGAGTGGAAGTGGGAGGAGGTAACAATGGATTTTGCGATGGGTTTTCCTCGATCACGACAAGGACATGATGCCATTGGGGTAGTTGTAGATCGATTGACGAAGTCAGCCCATTTTCTTCCGATCAGACAGACGGATTCAGTTGAACGCTTGGCACAGATTTATGTGAAGGAGATAGTCAGATTGCACGGTGTGCCTCGTGTGATCGTATCTGATCGAGATGGACGTTTTACTTCCAGACTTTGGAAGGGCATTCAGCAAGGCTTGGGTACGAAACTGCATTTCAGTACAGCCTTTCATCCTCAGACTGACGGACAGTCTGAGAGGACTATTCAGGTATTGGAAGACCTGTTGAGGCTTTGTGTTCTGGACTTTAGCGGAAGCTGGGAAGATCATATTCCGCTGATTGAGTTTGCATATAACAATAGTTTTCAGTCCAGTATCGGTATGGCACCGTACGAGGCTCTGTATGGCAGGAAGTGCCGTACTCCTTTGACTCTGACGGAGGTTGGAGATAGACAGGCTTTGGGGGCCACTTTTGTTGATGAAACTGCTCAGAAGATCAGTTTGATAAGAGAGAGATTGAAAGCTGCTCAAGATCGACAGCAAAAGTATTACAATGAGAAGCACAGGTTTGTTGTGTTTCAGGTTGGTGACTTTGTGTATGTCAAAGTCAGCCCGATGAAGGGTGTGAGCAGATTTGGTCAGGTGAGTAAACTGAGTCCAAGGTATGTTGGACCGTTTGAGATTTTGGAAAGAATTGGAAAATCTGCTTATCGCCTATTGCTTTCTGATTCTATGCCTGACGTGCATAATGTGTTTCATGTATCCACTCTGAGGAAGTGGGTTTCAGACTCTGGGAAGAAGGTATCTGCCGATGAGATTGAGATTCAGGAGAATCTGGCGTACAAGGAAGAGCCGGAGTTAATTTTGGCGTACGACGTCCGAAAGTTAAGAAATAAAGAGATTCCGATGGTTAAAGTCCAGTGGAAGCACCGGACTGCACGGGAAGCGACTTGGGAGAAGGAGTCTGATATGAGACGGTCGTACCCGTACTTGTTTTGACTGAGTTTGGATTGGATAATGTCGAGGACGACATTTTTCTGAGTTGGGGAGATTGTAATACCACGATCTGCTCCAGAATCGTCCAGGATGATCTGGGATCGTCCTGGGACGATCAGTGGAAGTTCAGCTCCAGAATTTGCCCAGTTTTGCTCCAGGTGATGTTCTGCAGGCATCGTCCAGGCCGATTGGAGACATCGGCCAGGCCGATTGGCACTGTAGAAAATATCGTCCAGACAACAGACCTGAGTGGAGACCAGGCCGATCCATTTGGTCGGATCGTCCCGGGACGATGTCGCGATCGGCCAGGCCGATCTGTATATGATTTAAGGGAAATCAGCTCATTTGAAGAGAGAGAAAATTTTATTAAAAAATATCTGATTTTCGTTCTGAGGAGAGAGAAAAAGAGAAAAATTTGGAAAAGTTGATTTCGGGAAGACGCGGAGCCGTTTTCGTTCGAAGTGACTGTTGAGGAATTTGCTGTGCACGAGGTAAGGCACATTCCGACTTTCTCAATTTTCAGAACCGTCGAGTTTGGCGGTATTATCTGTCCGGAATTGATTTTTATTCGTGATTTTCTTCTGTATCTTTTTACCGGTTCAGTTTTTACCGCGTAAGTTTCTGTATATCGTTGTCGTGCCGGGTGTGCACGTTTTGACTATATTTTGAAGATTTTTGTCCGGGTGTTTTTGATTCGACTGTGTTTTTAGTCGACCGGATTTTTCTGTGAAATTGGAATTTATCTGTGCAGTAGAATAAATGTTCTGAAATGTTGATATCTATATTCTGTGCGAATTTGGTAAATTTTGATTTTCAGGAAAATTGTGTAAATTCTGTATACTGCCGTTGTGCTGCCCGATTTTTGGGTAACTTCTGATTTGTCCGGATTTTCTCTGAATTGATATGCTATCTGTATATGCTATAAAAAGGGAGTTATAAGGGGCCTGGATCCTATGAGATTCAGTTAGTGTCTGGGAATTCTGAAATGAGCTCAATATGAAATCTGATATCTGTTCTGTTCCGGATCCGAGGAAATCTGTTTAGGTGCTATAAGCACTATATATGTATTCTGGTGCTATAAGCACATCTGATCTGATTCTAGTGCCGTGAGCACAAAAGGGAGGCATAAGGGGCCTGGATCCTATGAGATTCAGTCAGTGTCAGGGAATTTAGCTATGAATTACATAATATCTGATATGTGATATTCTGATATGATCTGTACGATTCTGATTCTGTTATCTGATATGTCTGATCTGTTCTGTTTCTGATTTGATACGACTTCCGTTTCTGTACAGTTCTGTTTGATGTGATATCTGTCCGAATCTGTTTTGATTTCTGTACGGATTTGTCTGATGTGTTGGTTTTGCGATTCTGAGGATTTTGATTGGAGGTTTGTTGCTTTACTGAGCTGTTAAGCTCACCCTTGCTTTCTGGTGGTTTTCAGGTTCTGGGAAAGGGAAGGAAGTCCAGGACTAGATTTCAGAGTCTGATCAGTATAGGTACTTTTGTACTTTTGATTTTTTGTACAGTCATGGCTTTTCTGTTCTGTATTTCTTTCTGTTGAAAGCCATGTACTGTTCTGTAGATGATTATTTTGAGGAAATGAAATCAGATAGATGTTTAGTTCCGCTGCATTTGATGTTTTAGTAGCTCTGTGTTTGTTTGTCTGTTGAATTAAACATTTGGAAGATTCAGTTCCGAACCAAATTCCAAAGCTAGATCCTGGTTAGCTATTCTCGTCGCGATCCGGCGCGGGCGGGATCCGTCTCGTCTCGGGTCGGGTCGTGACAAGAACTCCTTATCATAGGTGGAGTATTTCTGTCAAGTTTCATTAAACTTCAAGCTAAAGTAGGCCACTAGCTGACCATCTTGGCTTAAAATTACACCTATTCCCACATTGGAGGTGTCACAGTCAACTTGGAACACCTTGTGAAATTAGGTAGTTAAAGGATGGGCACGGTAGTCATCTTCTCTTTTAGTTGTTCAAAATTGGATTGGGCCGCCTCCGTCAAGCAAAAGCTGTCAGTTTTAAGCAATTCTGTGATCGGAGCTACTATGGTAATGAAATTAGCTATGAATCATCAATAAAAGGATGCTAAACCATGAAACCTCCAAACATCGGTGAAGGAGCGAAGGCCTAGCTAGCTCACAATGGCTCTAACATTTTTTAGTTTAACTCAATTCCTTCAGCCGTGATGAAAAAAACCAGAAATTGGATCTTATAATTCAGAAATTGACATTTTTTAGGATGGCAATATAATGTCTATTTCATTAGAATTTCTATTACCTTGCGTAAGTGTTGCAGGTGTGAGCGAATATTTGGGCTATATACCAGAATGTCATCAAAGTATACAATCACAAATTTACCTAGGAATAATTAGAATATTTGATTCATCAAGCGCATAAACATGCTTAGGGCATTGGACAGCTCGAAGGGCATTACCATCCATGCAAACAACTCATCTCTTACTTTAAAAATGGTTTTCCATTCGTCTCCTTCTCATACTTGAATCTGGTGGTAACCACTTTGTAAGTCTATCTTGGAGAACATGATAGCTCCTTGTAGCTGGTCGAAGAGGTCTTTTATATGTGGAATGGGGAATTGGTAAAGGATTATAATTTTGTTAACTACCCTGCTATCGATACACATCCTATAAGTCCCATCTTTTTTGGTACAAGCAGGGCTGGCATAGTATAATGACTACGCTGGGCTGAATAAACCCCTTATCTAGCAAATCTTCTACTTGCCTCTTCAATTTCTCATGCTTGTTGGGATGAAGTCAGTAAGGGGGCCGATTGGGAAAGGTGGCTCCCAGAATAAAGTTTATGGCATGTTTTATGTCTCAGAGAGGAGGTAGACCCATCAGACGCTCTTCCACCCACACATCATTAAAATCTTGGAGACTCTGCTAAATTGTTGGATGTTGTGGTGCAGAGTCATTACCAACCTCTTTTAATAACAAAAGGTGTAGTAGCTCATAGCTTCTTGAATAGCTAGTTGACATATTGTCTTGTTGATCAGGAATTGATCTGTGATAGCCCTTCATGCCCCATGACCAATGGCAACAATACAATGGTTTCACCATCCCGAACCAAAGTATAAGTATTAGCTACTCCATCATGGATGGTCTACCTATCAAAATGCCAAGGCCGGCCCAGCAGTAAATGATAAGCATCCATGGGTAATACATTACACCATACTTAATCCTTAAATTTACCGATAGAGAAAGGGATGAGACAACCCTTGGATACTTCTACCACATTATCTGTTTAGATCGATGATAATTTGTATGATTTGGGATATGCTTCTGTAGGCAATTATGACTTTTCCACCAAAGTATATGAAGCAATATTTTTGCAGCTCCCGCTGTTCACTACAACTTGACATACCCGACCTTGTATTGTACATCTGGTTTTAAAGAGATATTGTCATTGCACCAGCTCTTCCTTCTATACACTTAACAACCTTATAAGGACTAAGAGTGGTCCATCATCCACACATATGAATGTGTGATCAGACTGGGGGCCGATCTATGTATTGCTTAAGTCGGTCTCAGTTGTGGCAAGCATGACCGTTTCCTCTTCTTCAATCAAGGTGACAACTCTCCTAGTTGGATAGTTTGACACGATATGTTTGAAACTGTGGAATTTAAAACATTTTCTAGCGACAATTCCAGTAGGATGTGGGGAATCTGACTTGTTTGCTTAACAATAATGTTACTCTCATTTGATGTGGAAGTTCTGTCCCCTACGGGTCTGATTGGCTGAAAGGTCCTCTCAGCTCCACCTTCTCGTGATATGGTATAGAGCAGCTTAGGACTTTTCTGTTGTCTCTCCACTTTTAATGCTAAATTGATTACTTATTATAAAGTCCAATAGGGTTGCAGCTGCACCACGTGGGCAATGACGGGTTCGAGGCCTTTGATAAACCTGGCGATGGTGTTTTCAGTAGGTTCAGCCATATCGCATTTGAGCATTAGTTACTCAAATTCAACCACATATTCCTCAACTATGAGTTGTTTTTGTAGTAGCTGATGTAATCTCATGAACAATCTTTGCCAATATTGATTGGTTATAAATTTCTGCTGTAGTTCTTTCTTCATCTTTTCCTTGGAGGTTATCTTGCTATAACCTTCTTGCATTCGAGTATGCTCCAATCTGTCCCACCAAAAAGAAGCACTCTTCATAAGTTTGATTGCCACTAATTTGACAATCATATCAAAAGCTACCTCCTTAAAGTGAACTTTAATTTGGTCTGGTGATCTGACGTAGCTCTACATTCGGACGCAAGTAAAATAGTGTCACGTGTTCTTACTTTTTACCGTGTGGCTCGACAACCCGACCCAGAACGGCCCCAGGATTGTTATGTTCGCGTATTGCTAGGTATTACTCGGTATTAGTCTATTTTACTTGGCAATAACGAGAAATAACATTCTATGAAGACCAATACTAAGTTTTGCTAAAAACTCAGTATTGCTCGGCATTACTCGGTATTGCTAGGTATTGGTCAATTTTGCTCGGCAATAACGAGAATTACCATTATGTGAAGACCAATACTGAGAAATACCGAGTTTTTAGCAAAACTCAGTATTACTCGGTATTGGCCTTAACAGAGTAGTATTTCTCGTTATTGCCGAGCAATACCGAGCAATACCTAACAATATCGAGCAATACACGAACATAGCAATCATGGGTTTCGGTCCAGGCCAGGTCATCGGGTCGCGCGATAAATAGTAAGAACACGTGGCGACATATTATTGGCGTCCGAACATAGAGCTACGTCAGGTCACCTGACTTAATAATTGTTCCCTTAAAGTTAAGAACTTGTTCCATGGTATGCAAGTAATTTAAGAATTCATCAGGATCTAACTTTCCATCAAATTTTAGGATATCAATTTTGAACCCCACGTTGCCTCGGTGCACGGGCTGGTCTTGCATTAGTCTTCGCCTGCTGTTTTCATCTTCACTAGAGGATTCTTGGTGAAATGGATTAACATCTTCTTCTTCTTCTCTATGATTGGAGACTTCCCTTTGATCTCTTCCTGCCAATTCTTGTTGTAACTGTTGGGCTTCTCACCTTAAATTTTCAATGATCGTGTCGTGTACCGGTCGTTGTTGATTTTTGTGTGGAGGAATCTTTGCCAGCTCTGATACCAAATGAGCTTGGACTGACACTGGTGAAGAGCTCCTCATATCTCATGAGAAAATGGACAACAGTAATGGCCACCCCTAGTTCTTGGATTCTAGCCACCTACTCCAAGAATCACCTTCGAGCATCTGTTCTCACCACCTGAAATAATTCTCAGGATATAAAAAATAGAGGATTCTCATACAAAGAAAGAATTCTTAATTTAGTAGCCAACATGAGCCTTTATTAATTCATTAGAGACTATTTATAGTTATAGGAGTTCATTATTATTTATACGCTATACATTGGCAACTTAGTCAGCTATACAATTGATAATGAGTTGATTTGTGCATGTAGCTCCGGCGTTATGCCATGTCAAGAAAGATATGCATAGTCAGTGTTGTATGACACCGTGGCCGTCATCTTCAATTCCACCATGCCAATCATTCCAAGAAAGATATTCATGGGCCTTCAAGGGTATCTGCTTTGAAATGCAAAAAAATTTCCCCGTAGGCACTGTGGCACATACAGGTACTTAGAGTTGTCCCCGTCATACTAAGAAAAGTGTACAGGGCATATAATTCTCGTTGCATGTGTCGCACTGGGTTCCCTTCTACCACACTAAGAAAGCGTGTACATGTGGTTTCTCAGCGCATCACGTGGGCTCATCACAGAATTTTGAGTTTTATACCAT
This sequence comes from Dendrobium huoshanense, assembly GCA_016618105.1. Taxonomy (NCBI): domain Eukaryota; kingdom Viridiplantae; phylum Streptophyta; class Magnoliopsida; order Asparagales; family Orchidaceae; genus Dendrobium; species Dendrobium huoshanense. The sequence goes on from CM028342.1 coordinate 17,771,074, forward strand.
GGTGAGGGGACGTCAGTGTGTCATCGGCATCAAGGGTGACGACGATGCACATGGATCGAGGCAAAAAAATTCTTTCTTTTTCATTTTTCTTTCTTATTTTCATTTTCTTTTTTTTTTTCTTCTTTTTTTCTCTATTTTAGAATACATATTATTATTGTTGATACGTCATCAAAAATTGCTTTGATCGAGCATGAATCTCGAGGCATATTCAAGTTGGAAACTTTCAAAATTAAATTCGGGATCATCTAATCTCCAATTTTAGCAAACTTATAGTCAAATTGAACATCTCAAATAGATGAACCAAACAACACCAAAATTGGTCCAACCCAAACCCAAATGGGTCTGAATCGGGGGACCAGACCATATTTGGAAGGGTCAAAGCATTATTTGGATGATTAAATGATATCCAAATATGTCATGTTTATAATCAAATCGAGCGTCTTGGCGAGACAAATCCAACGAGCCTAAGATCTATGAATTCCGACATCATTAAGGCACTTAAACAGTTGAAAAACTCTCTACAATGGGGGGAATCTATACGAGCCATCCGATGGAGCACTCCGAACCTGCCCCTCATGAAAATCTATAAATAGACCCTCGCTCTCTACATGAGGGGGATCTTTGGCTGGAGATTGAAGAGAGCTCTGAAGCTTCAAGAACTCTAGCACTACTACCAGGCCGCCGCCTGCCGCCGGACTTCAGCCCGACCTTCGTCGGACCACCGCTCGGCTGTCGCCAGCCATCGGACCTTCGCCCGTCCCCGAACCTTCGCTCTGCCGCCGCCCACCGCCGGACTTCAACCCGACCTTCGTCGAACCACCGCCCGGCTGTCGCCGGCCACTGAACCTTAGCTCGGTTGACGATCACCGCCGGACCTTTGCCCAGCCGCCGCCCGCTGCCGGACCTTTGCCCGACTGCCACCAGCCACCGTACTTCAACTCGACCTTCATCGGACCACCGCTCCACCGTTGATCGCCGCCTGACCTTCACCCGGCCGCCATCCGCCGCAGGACGTTCGCCTGGCCGACGACCACTGCCGGACTTCAGCCCGACCTTCATCGGACCATCGCCCGGCTGCTGCCCACCACCGGACCTTGCCTCGACCGACGATCTGCGACGAACTTCAGCCCAACCTTCGTTGGACCACCGCTCGGCTGCTGCCCACCGCCGGACCTTGCCTCGACCGACGATCTGTGACGAACTTTAGCCCAATCTTCGTCGGACCACCGCCCGGCCGCCGGACTTCAGCCCAACCTTTGTCGGACCACCGCTCAGCCACCGCTCCGCCGTCGACCACCGTTGGACCTTCGCCTGGTTGATGACCACAGCCAGACTTCAGCCCGACCTTCGTCGGACCACCACCCGGCCACCGCCCGCCGCTGGACCTTGCCTGGCCGCCATCGGCTGCCAAACCTTCGCCCGGCTGCTGTATGCCACCAGACCTTCGTCCGGACGCAGCCCACCGCCGGACCTTCGCTCGACAGACGACCGCCAACGGACTTCAGCGGGACCTTCGTCGAACCAGCGCATTGCCGTCGACCGCCACCTGACCTTCACCTGGCCGCCGTCCGCCGCTGGCCACCGCCCGACCACCGGACTTCAGCCCGACCTTCGTCGGACCACCGCCCGGCCGCCGCGCGCCGCCACCTTTTCCCGGCCGACGATCGCCACCGGACATCCGCACAACCGTCAGACTTGCTGTAGGTGTCGTGACGATGGGAGCTTGTTTGGAGGTTCGGTCAACTTGAAGGAGCTTTTAAAGGTTTGAAGGCTACAAAGTTTGGAATTCCATTTCACCCAAATGAGAACTTTTCAAGCCAATTAAGAAGTTATTTCAACTATTCTTTTGTAAGAAGATATTGTATTTTCTTTGCTTAAAAACACCCTCAACAGAAGCCTCATTAAGTATGTTTTCAATAAGGCAAAGCACAGCATTCACACAAGCATCATCATTTAGTCCCCTAATATTCCAAGCAAGGATGTTAGGAAAAGAAATAAAAGATTAATGGGTTGTTTAGATCTGTTTTGTCTTTCTGACTTTGGGAGTCGAAGGGCATCATTTGGAACGATTTTTTCACTATTTCTTAAAGCAACTTTTTAGTATAAAAATTAAAATTTATATGCTAGAAATCTATTCTAAAAAGCAGTAAGAAAGCCGTGCCAAACGGAACTTAAAAGGAACAAGGGAGATATTGATATTGGTAGAGGTTAGAGAGGATATCAAACCCATGTTGTCGTGATCTAAGGGAAAAAGTTGGGATGATAAGGTTCCCTGAGAGCTGAGACAATTTTCTCCACATTATTAACGTCTCATTTGACAAAATCACTGCGAAAGAAACCCTAAAGATGTTAAATGTAAGGAGACATGAGACAGCTTAAGTCCTCTTAATCATCTATTCCAATCATTATGAGCACTGCTCCATTGATTCGTTTAGTATCCAGTGAACAAGTAAAAAGAAATCCACCTTTACACAGTAAAACAAATCAACACATAAACACCTGAACTTGTGAAGTACATCAAATATATTGGATTTGAAATTTTTAATACTTGATTTGATTAAATTTTAAAAAAAAAATCTATTTATAGTTCATTTTTAATGTATTTGGAATTTATTTGTGTTTTTAAGTTGAAATTATAGCACGGACGCTTCTACGCCGCTCGCTCCTTTCAACCACTACTGTTGTCGGTTGATTATCTCTGCCAACCATTGCCAATACCCAACTGTTATTACCGCCCATCACTACCATTAGCTACCAGTCAGCCATTATTTGTCGGTTGCCAACCAACCACCTATATCCATCATTATTGGCATCATATTACATTCATTTTACATTAAAGATCTGTTTGGGACGACTATGACTTTTTATAAAGTAGTTTACAAAGTTGCTTTAGAGAAAATAACTTTGCTATTCTATTTGTAACAAACATGATTTCATCATAAAAATTTTTGAAAAACAATGAAAAAACAGAAATAAAGTCATGACCAAATAAAATCATGCATGATTGTTGCCTTAATAAATTAGGGAGTAAGTTGTCTCAAACAAACCTCAAGTTAAATAATAAAAAATAATTACCTATCATTATTTTACGCTCAATTAGGCTTCATTTAGAACGGTTTTTTAATTGCTTTTTAAAGCGGCTTTCTTGTAAAAAATTTAATTTTTGCACTAAAAAATCAATTTCAGAAGCAGTAAAAAAGCGGTTCCAAACAAAACTTTAAACAACTATAAATATTTTAACCACATTATTTATTTATTTTTAATTTCATATACTCATATGCCATTTTATTATTATGATTATTTTTCTCAGCAAAACAAACAGCCCTTGAGACGTCATTATGCATATAGGAGGTCTTAATACGGCAAGTGCTATAAGATATTTTGGATGCTTAGATCAACCTGTGGCGCCTAAGAATGGAATGCTCCTTTTCAGATATTTCTACTTTGGCAAAGATGGTGATAACCATTCTTCATTTCTTCTCCCATCTTTCCTTTTCTGAAAATAAAAAAAGCTGAAAAGAAGCTTCAGAGATTTTACGAAGGTGGAGCATTTGATGCGTTCTGCAACGCTGATATCAACAGGTGGCAATATAGATTGTTGTTGGGGTGAAATCATCAGTCATTCTACTTATCTACTTGCTTTGTTGATTACATGACAATATATAAAGTAAGAAAAGAGCTGGCGAGTGAAAGTAAGGTTTTGTTTGAGACGGTTTTTTTATTGTTTTGTAAAGCTGATTTTTAGTACAAAAATCTCTTGAAAGCAAAGGAAAAGCAGCGGTCTAAAGCTTTGTTTCAGACGGCTTTCTGCTGCTTCTTAAAACAGTTTTATAATATAAAATTTTCAATTTGTGTAGTAAAAACTGCTTGAAGAAACAGTAAAAAAGTTGTCTCAAACTAAGCCTAAAGCTGTCTCACACTAGGCCTTAGTTTTGGAGAAGCCATTCTTTGTTCACTGTTTTTATTGAATTTTTATGCTAAAAAGTTGTTTTTAAAAGTAGTAAGAAAACCGTCCTAAACGAAGCCTAAACATCAAATTAACATGATAAATACATCTTGTCAGAGAATCATTATCAGAACTTTCTTTTATTTATTTAAGAAAAATATAATTTAAAATAAAATTGAGTTATTTGGACACACATATGATAAATACATCTAAAGAAATTAGGTATGAAGTTTCCCTTTTACTTTGGAAGAAAATGAAGAGAATTTAAATTTTAAAAAGATAAACCTTAAAATTAATAAAACATTTGTCAGAATAGTTTTTAAATATTAAATGTGTATAACAGTTTATATTGTAAATTTTTAATAAGTGTCAATAAATTCTATGATCTGCTAATTCGATTCAAATTTCATTCAAAAAATTTAAAATCTAATTAATTCTTTTAATATTATGGTTGAGGATTAGGCAGAAATTTTGACCCAATTAATTTTACAAATTGTTTCGGATTGGTCCCAAAAATTAATTTAAAATTGATCAGATTATTAGTCGGATTTTGATTAAACATATTAGTTTTGGGCTAATTAATGGATTATTTTTGGTGAAAATGTGTTAGATTTTGGTTAACAGGTTGATCTACAAAAATTATAGGATCTATATAAATGGTCAAACAAGTCAGATTTGGATTAGTAGGGTTTGGATCAAACATTGAGATATATGAATAAAATTATAACCTTTTAGGTGTCATGACATGGTCCCAACACTCCAATTTGAGAATATAGTTTTCAATTTTTTCCTCCAACTCTTCATTTTGGTTGCTCCGCTAGGGTTTTGCCCTAGCTTTTCCTTCGTGATTGGCGGGCCGCTCTTCGGCGGGGTTGGCTTTCTTCTCATTTCCAGGGAAGTTTCTCTCTTCTTTGCTGGTTCGATTTTGTTTTGTTGTTTTTTCTTCCTTCGGCGCGAGACGGGATGGCGCCGAAGCTTTGCGACCCTGGTTTTTTAGGTGGTTCACCTTCTTCGCGTTAGTTTTTGGATGTTCTTTCGAGCTCTTCTTCCGAAAATGATTTTCCTAAACTTAGGGCATCTTTCTTTCGTGATTTGCCATCCCTTTGGATATCAGACCAGGAGAGTAAGGCTCTGGCCGTTCCTTTTCAGTTCTCTTTAGTTAGTATTTTTCCTATCAAACGCCCGTCTCTAGATAACATACGATTTCAATCTCAAGATAAATGGGGAGATTTTGGTCACCTTGCTAGATCTGTTTCATGTCCTAATCAAGCTTGCGAATGACCTTGATTATTGTCGCTTTTTTTGCCATAGATCGTATCTGGTTTATAATTGCTATATGAAGCTTACCAAGTGGTCTCCCCTTATTGATGTCGGTGTTGAGTCACCAGTCATCCCGAATTGGGTCTCTTTTCTGCAATTGCGGCCTCATCTCTTCTCCCCATGTATTCTTCATGGGTTGGCCTCTCTGTTTGGCAAACCTTTAAATATTGATGTAGCCACTTCTTTGGGTTCTAGACCGTCTTTAGCTCATGTTTTAGTGGAGTTGGATATCTCTAAAGCCTACCCTGATAAGGTCTGGTTATGGTCGGAGAAGCTAGGTTATGTCCAGCAAGTGGTTATGGATGAATTCCCTCATTTTTGCGCTTCTTGTTGGTGTATCGGGCATGCTGTGCGAAATTGTCGTCCCAAGGTTGTTGTCCTAGATTCTGCGGATTTACCCCTACCTGTTAAACCTCCTCGTGAGGTTTTTGTGAACCCTGTTATCTCTGTGAACCCTATTGTTCCTTCTGTGTCGGTGCTTGAGGTGTAGGGATTGGGTTGTGTCGTTGGTAAACTTGAGGAAGATGTTTCTATTTTGCTTCCTATTAATGGGTTGGGGTCTCTGGTGTCATCCTCTCCTAACCCTTTGACTGTTATTTCGTTGAACAATGTGACTTCTGTTGATGAGGTTGGTGCAGTTGGATCTAATGTGAAGGTTTCTATGAAAAATGTGGCTGGGGTCTTACCTTCTATTCAGCTCTCTTGGGCTTATGCTAGTGCTGTTGCTCTTTTGAGTTGTGTTGTTAATGCGTGTCCTATTTTTTCTGCGGTGGAAAATGTGTCTGCACCGTGTTTTTTAAATGGTAATGAGGTGCCTTGTGTGGTTGTGGAGGATTCTGGTGACTTTGGCATCCCTAATGAATTAGGATTGGTTACACCTTCGGGTGTGATGAGTGAGGGATCTAGTGTTGTTCCTAAGTTTATTTCTCCTGTTACGCCTTCTATATCAGATCATTTTGTTGAGGTCCCTGTTAATTTTGTATCACTTAAGGTATTTGGTTGCTCATGTGGGTGTCAATTCGAGGGGAGGATGTTAGGATACAACTTGATTGGCTGCAGTGCTCATCTGATTCGTCTTCGAAAGCTAGTGGGGACGATGAACCTGTGGTTAATTTTCCCTTAAAGAATGATCGTCCTGTTATTTCAGTTTCCTCTTGTGGGAGGGATAAACGCGGGAGGAAATAATTTGTGGGTTGGTGCTACTGCTCTTGGTTGTCCTTGCTGCCTCTAGATGATGGTTGATTTTTGCATTGGTTAGCTTTTGCTTGTTACCGGTTCACTGAAGCTTCGATTTAAGTTTAGTGCAGAACATTTGATTTGCTATGCAATGATGTGGTTGGGGCTCACTCCACCGTGCCAAGGCTCATGGCAACCTTTGGTGGTGGTTTATTGCTCGATTGGGTTGGATGCCTCGTATTTTACTGTTCTCTACTCCAAATTGAATAGTTTGTGCCTGGCTACATAGTAGTTGGTAGCCTCGGCCAATTACTGAGCTCGTTGGGATGTAACTCCCTTATTTCTTTCGTTGTTTTTTTGTTCCTTCTCTCCTTTGCATCTTGTAATCCTTCTATTTTGTTTTAATAAAGTTTTTTATTTCTGTAAAAAAAACACTCCAATCTGGGGAAAAAATAGGTTCACATTAATGCTATCAATTTTCATGTCAGGATCTAGATAGAAATCTTGACCTAATTAAGTTTAAAAATAGTTTTAGATTGATAAAAAAAATCTAAAATTGAAACGATTATCAATCGTGGTTAAACATATCAGTTTCAGGTTAAATGGGTCATTTTGGATTAAATGTGGTTTTATTTAGGTTGTATGGGTCATGTTAATTAAAAAACTATATGATATATATGATAGATAGGTAAAATAAGTAGAGTTTGGATTAGTGGTATGGATGAGTATTTTGACACGTCAAATACATACAAATATATTCGGATTGGATTAATTTCATCTCATTACTTGAATTGACACCTCAGAACATGGTTTATCCTAATTCATCTTCGGATAGATTGACATACTGAGTAATAGATAACACGACCTAACCAATGGCATCTGACATAGAACGAGCGTCTCTAGCTTAGCTCATCAGTCCACCATCCGTTTCTAACATACAATATGATCCCGACCTTACACGTGTATAGCACTAGCACATTCACATCTATATATACATAGCTATCTACAGTACAAATGTAGTAGAAATTTACTTTACAAAGAAATGAATATTGTCTCTATCTACATAAAAGTTTCTCTGTTTATGTTCTTAGCTCTTCTGATTACTCTGTAATTTTGCTTTATTCGCACTGAGCGAAAGTATTTCATTTAAACGACCATACAAATATGCTAAATAAACTTTGCCTAGAGTTAGATGTCATTATGCATAAAGTAGGTTTCAATATGATATGTATTAAAAGATATTCATAGATGCTTAGATCAATTTGAGGCTAAGAATAGAATACCATTTCCATTTTGGCAAAATGGTGACAAGTATACTTCTTTCTTTTTTCTTATTCTTAAAATAAGAAGTTGGAAAGAAGCTTTAAAGACTAATGAGTTTTAAAGTGGAGCATTTGGTGAATAGAGAATAGTAAAGAGATCATTCTTTACTTTAATTGGTCTTTTGTATTTGATTTAAGTGCCTTTTATCTATCATGCAACATAATAAATATATATATACGAGATGAAGCTTATAAAATTCAAATTAATTGCTTTAAAATGAAGCAATGATTTACGTTCTTTGTGTGATAAGAGATATAATGAAGATAAAAAGGTAAGATTTATAGATATCGATCTTAAAAGTTGTCATTAAATCACTCATCATAAATATATTTTACGACTGAAAGACATTGATAACACAAAAAAGTGATTGTCACTAATTGCAATAAGACGATTGAAAATATTTTTAAAAATAGCAGAAATGGGCATTCATTTGATCTTGTAGAGTTTTCCGGTGCTAACTATATGAGATGCAAAGTTGATCAAAGAAGTATTTCAAACACATGCCAATTTTTAAGTCTTTTATTAGTATCAATATCTAATAGAAAATATAATTTAGTTGTTTTATCCATGACAAACATAGAGCATGATACTGCAAGTAGTTATAACGCATAGTTATTATGTCTTACACAGTAGTAAGAATATTACAAACTTAGATTAGATCACGGTGCATTAAGATGTGACAATATTTGTACAATAAATTGAACAAAATACTTAGAAATTTGTTATCATTTTATTCGAGATCATGTTACTCAGGGTGATGTAGTTCTATAGTGAGTGAGTGAAAATCGCCAGCTTTACAAAATCCTAACACGAAGATTGATCCCTCACAACAAGTATTTTTAGTAAACTTATATAATGCGTTGCAAGTTTATTTTAGATAATCTCTCGATTCGATATCTCAAAATATTAAAATCAATAAAATAATAAGAAATTATAGTATTAGCAGATAAGTGTAAATGACCTCCACGAAGTTACTGATAACCTGCAAATCTTTCCGGTCATTCACTCTTAAAAGGCTATCAATAATTGTTATTATCCAATTTACTATATCCATCAATATTTTCAATTTTCAATATATATCCATTCTCTTCTCACCTAAAATAGTTAATAGAATTAATGCACTAAGTATTATATATGCTTAATTAAATATTAATTCTATATTTTTCTTAAACAAGTTTACTAATCACACACCAAGACTAGGGCATGGTGCGGAAGATGGGCTTCACTTAATTTATGAGGCTGGAGCCACATTATATTAAATTTCTATGGCCCAGTTTAAGAGCCCATGTACTCAATTGGCTTACGCATCCAGCCCAATTGTCCTAACGGGTCAGATTTGGACTTTTTAGGAATAAGCCTGACCCACTTCTAAGAATTTGTTCAAGGGGTTATTTGATTTGATGAAAAAATAAAACATACAATAATTCAAATGCAAAAATTTAAAAAAATTTGGTCTTGATTTGATGAAAGAGGAATGTAGAATAAAATTATGATGAATTCCAAAACTTTATAGTTCATTTTTTATGTATTCTAAACACGAGTATTTTTTGATCGGATTTTTAAAATGCTACAGTTAACGCCAATAGTCTGCCATCATCGCCGGTCATCGTAGTTGATTGTTCTAGCTAGTTTGGAACAACTTTTTTATTGCTTCTTAAAGCAGCTTTTTAGTACAAAAATTTTAGCTTTTGTACTAGAAAACAGATTTAAAAAACAATAAGAAAGTCGTCCCAAATGAAACCTAAAATTTAGCCTAAAGTCTTAACGTAATTATCACGACCCTCCGTTAGGGCACACATCTATCTTAAATTTGAAGAATTATTTGTTAGATCAAATTTATTCAATGCCCCCGCTCCCAATATCATGATCAAAGACACCTAAATCAATCACACCAAAAAATAAAACACATGATTCACATAATAATAATAATAATACTAATTTAGGCTTCGTTTGTGACGGCTTTCTTACTGCTTTCTGAAGCAAATTTTTAGTACAAAATTTTTATACTAAAAACTACTTTAGAAAGCAATAAGAAAGTCGCCATAAACAAAGTCTTAGACTCCTAAATTGTTTTCATCATAAACAAATCAGAACTTTAAGAAAATCAACAAATAAAATTTCACCATGAAAATATCATCAATTATAAGCAAACTATACAATATGAATGAAATCCTCACACAATAATTAAATGGAATTAAATAAAAGGAGATATCAACAACAAAGCCAATAAAATAAAGAAGAACAACCACACAAGGAGAAATATCAACCGTTCATTAGTTTTGCTGATCATTTTAGGCCCTTGGTCTTATTGCTGATGCGCCATGTATCGCAAGAATGTATAGAAGCTGGGTTGCTGAAAGGATGATCATAAAAGCCTCCATTGTTCTCTGCAAAAGTCACCAATAAATAAATAAATTAATTAATTAACTAATATTTTGATTTTTTAATGAAAAAAAAATATTTTTTTGGTTGATTGAATATTTGAATTGTATTAAACATACCAGGCGCGTATTTCTTCCCTCCAAATCAATTTCTTTGCAGGCTAAACTGCATAAATTAAGAAGAAAATGATTCATTTCAGTTTCCTTTCTCATTACTCACTGTTGTGCAAAGTTAAGGAAATCCAACTTAGGGCATCTCTAGCCGAACCGAACGTCATTCATCTATTGGAAGTCTCCACTCGAACAACAAAAAAGAAAACACATCTTGTAGTTTTCGTTTTGTTGTGAACAGTGAGACGCCAATATTGACATTGCACTGGTAAAAATGCGAAAATAGCATTCAGTTGTTCAGTTGGACGCTCATGGCTATTGCAAACGGAGAGTGTCATTTGGTTGGATATGGCCTTAGGTTTCATTTAGAACAACTTTTGACCACTGCTTCTTCGTTGATTTCAAAAAGTTTATACCAAAAAGTTGTTTTGAAAAACAGTAAGAAAGATATGTCAGACGAAGCGTTAGACTTTGAAATCTCAATATGTCACAATTTAATATTTACTTCATAGCACTTTGTTACCAGTGTTCGTCAGACACTCGGCAGATTGGAAGAGAGAGAGTGTGTGTGTGTGTGTGTGAGCAAAAGAGAGGGAGAGGGAGTGGAGATGTGATAAAATCTTAATTAATTCTTACAAGGAAACCGACGACATGTGAAAGGCGACCGGATTGAGGACGAGCTTGGCAACCATATTGAAAGATGAAGGGACGGCCGGGATGGTAACAAGAGGTGTTATTTTTTTATTTTATTTTGATACTTTGAGTGTCATATATGTAAATAGAAAAATTTGTATGATAAACATAATAATCATAATGTTTTAGATGATGTTATATATTCCTTCTAAAAAATTAATTTTATAATAAATTTAAAAATAATAATTAAAAAAAAAAAACTTAAATAAAATCACCAAAATAAAGATAAACCACCTGCTACAGAATATATTTTGAAAGTGAGAAGAGCACTTACCCCATGGCGAGAAGGGTAAGGGTCCAGGCAATGACAGCAGAGGAAGCCGCCGCCGGCAAGCTATCGGAATTCCAAGCTCGGATATGGTTGAAGCCGGCGAGGGCGGCGCCCACCCCCACAACTGAAGCAATGAGCGCAAATATGACAAAGAATCCGGTCGCCGCGTTCCCCATTGGGAAGAATATAGGCGAGAACTGGGCAGGAAGGACCATTTCTGAAGCTGTTGCATCAAAACTCTCATAATATTTATTTGGTTAAAAAAAACCATTTGGAAAATTTACCTACAAACCTCAAATTTCTTATATATTTAGATATTTAATATTACAAATTAATATGAATTGTGAAGCATGTAAACCTACCAATGATGAAGCCATGATCGATCGCAAAATTGATCGCCCACCCTCCGATCGCCGCGACGATGGCATACATGCAGAAGTTCAGAACAAGAAGAAGGCTGGCTACAGGCTTAAGATTTCCTGCCATTTAATATCACAGTTCTCCCTAATTGCATGAAATTGTGTGGTTTGAGCTTGCTTGGAAGCTATGGTTATATATCTGAAAGGATATATAAAGTTTGATGAGAATGTTCTTTGCTTGCATGCTATTGCAGGCATTGGACCTTCCATGGCTGTAAAGGAGATTGGGAAGACTTTATCACCAAGAAATGGAGCAGAATTAATCACAATTAGTAGCATGAAATTTATGCAAAAGTTTTGTTACTGTTGTTAAAATAACTTTTTAGTATAAAAAAACTCCTTTATATTTGGAGTAAATCTCTTAATATTATATATTAGGTTGAATATTTTGTCATCATACATTTAAATGCATAATTATAATTTAATATCAATTATATCATAAGATTAATTGACAATATAATAGATTTTTCTTAATATTGGCCTATTTTTTTATATTTTATTTATATGTAGATATCAGGATTAAATTAATTAGTTTAAATATATGAAATTCAATTGTTTGTTTATTAATAATAATATGTAAGAAATTATATATAAGTTTGTGAAAGTCGAATTGGATGTCGAACAGTAAAAGGGAGAGTTGTATAAGATTTAACGGCTTGATTGGGGTTAAACCAAATGATATAATAAATATTAAAATTATTTAAAAAAATAAATGATATAAATACTGCTAAAATAATTATATAATGATATATATTTGTGATGAGAAAATAAATTATGTTCATATTTAAACTTATTAATTAAATATAAATTATTTTAATCTATGTTATATATTTTGATAAAATTTACAACCATAAAGTATATAATAAATTCATATTACAAGCTTGCATTTATAAAAAGTTTATATTAGATTATTTATAATTAATAAATAGGTAAAAAATATTTTTTAACAATATATCTTTTAAAGTAATAAAAAGTAAAATAGATAAAAAATTAAGAATAATTAATTAATAGAAATTATTATTCCCATTATTAAAAAAATTAAAATTTATTGTTTAAAAGTATATAATTTATGAGTTTTGAAGTACAAAATTTTAACTACATCATTTGAGAGCTTTGTTATATTTTATTTATATAGTTTTATTTGTTTGCTTGCATTAGGAATTCCTATATGATGGTGATGAGAGTATGAGGGTATGTTTTGTTAGTGTAGTTGATAAATGATCATTAGAAAATTAAATTTTATTATATTTAAATTAATTTATTAAATTTAATATTTTAAAATAATTTAACTAATTATATAGAAAAGCAATTGAATTGGCCAGTTCTTAAAAACCAGGACCGATTTAATGATTGGCCGAATGAACCAACTGCTCGAACTAGTTCACACAATGAGTCGATTTTTCATATCGATCGAACTAGCCATTTGACAGATTCATAGTTGAACTGATTGAACTGATCCGTCCCATTCAGTATTCAAAACCATAATTATTTCTAAATATCACAATTCAACTTCTCACACTATCAAATCATCAAAACACTCATCTTCTCCACCTTAAGTACCCAAATGCTTGAAATATTTATCTTATCTTCTTCCATTAAATTCTCAAAACTTTCATCTTCTTCTACTTCTACATCTAAATTCCTAAAACCTTCATCTTCTCCTCTTTTATTCATAAACTCTCTAAATCTTTATCCTATTTCCTTATATCACTAACTTACAAAAATCATCATCCCCTCTTTGTTTAATTTACTTAAATGTTACCATTTTAAATTTATTTATTATTTTTTTTTATTTTAATTTTTGGTGGAGGGCATTACACTTTGGCTTCGTTTGGAACGGCTTTCTTACTTGTTTGTAAAGCTGATGTAGAGACAGTAATTTTTTAAAATTGTTGTAGAAAGCAATTTCTTAGTACAAGCTTTTTTTAAAAGCAGCAAAAAATAGTGACGAAACAAAAATTACGGTTCCGATAGAAAAACAAAACAGGAAGAAAACTGTCCCAAACGAAGCCTTTATTTCTTGATTTATGGCTGCAGCTTTGTTAAAGGTGATGATTTGTTCTTCTCTTTCGAAGGGAGATTAGGATTGCTACCTTGCAAAGTCACCCAGATATGTTTCTTTGAGGAAGGATGATCCATCTCTTAACAAAGAGAGATATCTTTAATCATCATTTTGCTTTGATTAATATTATGTTAATTACATTGCCATCCAAATAATAATTTCATTCATATAACACTATCATCGACTGAATCAACCCCCTAACTTTTTCTGAATGATCAAAATAGTCATCGACTATATAAAAATACGAATTTCGCCTTTTAACTCATTAAATATTGATCAAATTAATCCTTTCGTAATATCATTTAGGTCCTTATTTAAAAAATTAATGGAATAAAGTGTGATTTTTAAATAGTTAGAGATCATTTTGATCCTTCATAAGAATCAGAAGATCATTTTGTTCATTATCTCATGTTTTATTTAATATCTTATATAATGAATCAAATTTGAGGAATTATAAATATCATCATAAATGCTACTTAAAAATTAATAATTAAAGATATTAGTGAATCTAAAATCTAATATCTGTTGATAAATATGATATTTTATGTCATATATGAGCTAACAGAAAATCCCAGCATTTATGTGAATGGCAAGTCATCAATCTTATTGAAAGGGCCATGGCAAATCAAAGGGAACCAATCTGATTTGGCTTCAAATTTTGAGTAGATTGTTAGGTAGATTGAGCTGTAAGCGTAGAATAATCTGCTGAAGATGTGATTGTTTGTTTGCCTTCCCCTACAGCTGCCTTGCTGTGGCCAATGTCTTCCAAAAGTTGGTTCAAGTGAGAACAAATGGCAATCTTATGGAAAATTATTAGGTCCGGACACCGAACGTAGAGATACGTCTGGTGTCCAATAAAATATTGACATGTGAAATGTACACGTGTCCGCAGAATTTTAAGTTAAGCGCGTTAATAGCACAGGTAAAGTGCAGTCAAAAAGCGCAGTCAAAAAACGCAGTCAATACGCAGCACACGTGTCAAATTTTAATTGGATATCCGGACCTATATCTAGGTCAAGTGTCCGGACCTAATAATTTTCCCAATCTTACAAACCATACAAACTGATTTAGGCTTCGTTTGGGACGACTTTTTTATTGCTTCTTGAAGCAGCTTTTTAGATAAAAAATTAAAATTTTTGCACTAGAAAGCTGCTTCAAGAAGCAATAAAAAAGCCGTCCCAAATGAAGCCTTAGGCTTTATTTGGGACGGCTTTTCTTATCGCTTCTTAAAACATATTTTAAAATTTTTGTACTAAAAAAATACTTTAAGAAAGAATAAAAATGCCATCTCAAACGAAACCTTCAAAGCTGAAAGAACAATATTTAACGAAAGCATGTGTGTTTGAATCCTTGAATAATGCAAGCAAATGGAAGAACATATTTTTTTAGGCTTGTGACAATAATATCAATTAATAGGACAAAATAACTTCGAAAAAAAAAAAAAGACTTTATATTCGAATGTTCACATAAAAAAATAATCATCATGAGCTTTAAAGTCCTTAGATTGGCTTTGAGATGTATGTAATACTATTTTCCTTCCTAACAGAATGAAAGTCCAAGTTAATTATCAATAAAATATAAAATTAAATAACTACGTAATCTCACACAATGTCATATATAAACTAGATTTTCACTTCACAAACTTTTTTTAATTTGTAGTTGGTTAGAATATTCACGATGGTTAAGTATTAAATTTAGCATCTTAGATGAGTATCCAGCTCACAAACAGATAAAATAAAAACACAATTTTTTACGTGAAAAATCTTGAAAGGAAAAACCATGGGATCATACCCAAATGAAATAAATCTACTAGTGTTTGAATAGATTAATAATGATAGATTCATCCTTGAATGATCAGATTACAATAGTCATCAATCTGGTTGAAATCTTGTGATGAACATAGATCAAACGGAAGTCCGTGATGCTCGGTGGAAAAGAAAAAATCAGGCGTCATTTTGTGGCCTGGCAGAAGTCTGACGACAGCTAGGGGTAGAGAGAAAGTTTGGCAACAATTGATGGCTGAGCGGAAGTCCGATGAAAGTCTGTCAACTGTCGGTGATCAGGCAGTAGTTGAGTAGGAGGCTGGTGGCAAGAGAAGTTTGATTTCTCTTCCTTCTTTCGCTTCTTATCTTGGTCCCCCTTCACTGGAGAATGAGGGGTCTATTTATATTTTTTAGGAAATGGCATGGCCAGTAAATATGGAGGAGATCAAGTCATGTTTGGAGTGTTTTGAATGGATGGCCAATATCGACTCACTTAATTATGAATTGTTTATCAAGTATTTGAGTGTCTTAAAAATATCAGAAAGCAGTGAGCTTAGGTTCATTGGGTTCGTCTCATCGAGCCACTCGATTTAACAATAAGCATGTCACATTTGGAAATTATTTGGTCATCTAATTTTTTATTTGAACTTTCTAAATGTGCTTCGAGTGTTCAATTTGGCCCCATTTTGGCTTGATTTGGGTCGAATTTGGTGTCGTTGGGTTCATCTTTTTGAGACGTTCAGTTCGACTATAAGTTTGCTAAAATCGGAGTTCGAATGATCTCGGATTTAATTTTAGAAATTTCAAATTCAAATTTGCTTCGAGATCCATGCTCAATCATAAAAATTATTCGACCAAAAATCCAAGATCATTAAAAAAATGATAAGAAGCTTTTTTGTAATTTTCTTTACTAACCATTTTGCGATCCAGGAAATTCATAGTGGGAGGACAATCCAAGATTAACAACCAATTTAAGAGCACAACTTAAGTTTTTGAGTCCGATGACGCTGATAAGCCAAACTTTTACCAATTTTGTTTAATAAATTTTGGGTTTCATTGATCTCCCTCAACAAAACACTATTGTCGAACTTGAACACAAACACAAATACCTTCTCAATACAGCCGAGGATTTGATAAGCTTATTGCATATTGGTTGCTTAGGAGGGATGTTTGTTAAGTAGTTAGATGGCTATCAATAAGGCATCAATTCATAATTTGTAAGATATCTTTGGGCATGTTTTCATTCTGCCACTCCATTTTGTTCAAAACTAATTTGATTTTATGTGAAGTGAGATGATTATGGAGAAATTTTTAGGCGTATTCACCTCCTCGGTCAGATTAGAAAATTTAATTTTGATATTGAATTCAGATTCTGCAAATATTAGGAAGATAAAATAGAACTAAGAACAACAACTAATAAACATAATATAATATTTATAATCATGCAAATAGGGAGGACCCAATACACCTAAGTAAACCAATACAAAAAATAGGGGTGTTAATATTTGACCCGACCCTAAATTCTAGGTTCAAGTCAGCCCGTTTGCCAGACGGGTCAGGTTCACGTTTGATTTCCTAACCCATTTCTAAAATCGAGTCAAGGTCGGGTTGATTTGGAAACCCGAAGTCAATTGGAATTGACCTAGATCCCCCCGATCCCACCCACACAGTAGTCCCGAACTCCCACGATCACGCCCATAGTCCCCTCACTCGCGATGCTCTAGCAATTGCGCCCGCCCCGCGTCCCCTACAACGCTTGCACTTGCACCTGCGCATCCGCACCTACGCTCGCCCACATGCACCCCCGCGCGAGCACCTGTGCTCGCCCACACACTCTCTCCCCATTCGCCTGCAAGCGCTCGTGCCTACACTAGTGAGCACCTCACTGCCTTGTGAGTCGGCGTGCTAGGTCGAGTTCGGGTATGGGAATCTGACCCATTTTGCAAATCGGGTATGGTTCCGATAGGGGGGTTGAAGGAGGGTCAATTTCATGTCTGACTCGAACCTGATCTGAATACTCATTTTGACACCCTAACAAAATGATAAAAAAAATTGTTATATACAAACAAGAGATTGTGTAACAGATCAAAGATTAAGGAAGCTGATGCAAAAAAGTATTGGGTTAGAGATGGAGAGTAGCGGAGCATGCAGCTATATTTTGATCTCTTAGCTACCATATATCCTACTTTTGTTTTGATAGAGGAAGAAGAGCTTTAGAAATGCCATGGAATTGTGGGGATAGGACAAGATGCCTGAGACGGTTTTTTTACTGCTTCTTAAAACAACTTTTAGTACAACAATTTTAATTTTTATACTAGAAAGTAGCTTTAAGCAGTAAGAAAACCGTTCCAAATGAAGCCTAAGAGACTTAGGTGCTTTCATGATTTTTTTTTTTAAATAGTAGTTTATTGTTAGTTTAAAAAAAATTATTAAATTTAAATTAATTTATTTAAGCTCAATATTTTAAACTAAACGAGCAACTTGTTTAAAGCTCACCAATCAATGGTGATTAATTGCGTAGCAATTGAACTATTTGGTTCGCATAAATTGAGACCAGTTCAACGACTAGTCGATCAAATTGGTGGTTCTTGAAGTGGATCGAATCAGCCATATGACAGATTTCTCGATCAATCCGACTGGTGCATTTTTAAATTCATAAATATAACAACAATATGTATGCTTCAAATAAGATCTTACTCAAACAATATTCTTGACTAGAAAATTTTATCACAATCTTAAAAGGTCTTTATTAAGATTAAAAAATTTATTACTAACAGACCTCATATTTAAAAAAAGAAATTATGACTTGCAAATGAGGTTTTGATATAACAAAATAAAAAAAATATACAATTTTATATATAATAATTTCCAATAATTTAAATCTTGAACATTTACTTTAAAGATTATGAAGGTAGAAAAGCTCAATCAAGTGGTTGAATGTTTCAAAATTAGTAACCTTCAAATATAAAACAAATGATCTTTTCTATTTAGGCCTTAATGTTAGAGATCTCGTTATCATCTTAAACAAAGTAATTTTTACCTGAATTTCATTTGAATTTAATTGTTTAAAACTTAGGATATGTTTGGTACAATTTTATATCTGCTTTGCATTTCAAACAGCAATAATTAATTATTTCATTTGGTAACTATTTGTCTTGTTGTTTTCTCACTGCTATACAGATATTTCAGTGATGGAAAGCTGTTTTTCACAACCATTGTAACGATGTTGTTTTCCCCCACAATAATTTTTTACTAATTTTATAAAATATTGTAGCCGTCCAAAACAGACCCTTAGACAAAATTACATAACAATTTTATATCGATCCAACCCAAAGTTTGGCTTGTCAATGGTCAGCAAAGGTGAAGACATTTGAATATATGCAAGGAATTCTTGAATGTGGTTCTCATTAAAAATGGTTTAAGTTATTCTACTTAATATTTTATGAATGATTGATCAATCTCCTTCTTTGATTTCAAATTTAGTATATCTGAAAACATAAATTAGAAATTGCTATGATGACTTCATTCAAAGTATTGAAAGAGTAAGTTCAATGTTCTAAGTTTGAAATGGTCATTATGGAAATCAAGTTTGAAGGGAAAATCATATTAAACTAGCAAGTTATGTTTTACAGTTCTATTTTATTCTCATGCTTTGAAGATTGGGTTCTTCGCCCGGAGGTCTGCAAAATAATTCTTCGTCATTATGTACTAAAAAGTTTATGATGGTAGAGATAAATTTATTTCCTTGTTTTGCCCAATGATCTTGCACACACATAGGTAGAACAAAATAGGATAAAAGAAACAAGAGTTTTTACACACAAAAAAAATGAAAAATGGAAAAAAACTATGTGGCATGACCTAAATAAAAAGATCTATTAAGTAAATATATATTACAAAGATCCGTTCTTTTCTCTTTTACAACATGGAATAAATAGAATTATAATGCTTAGAACAACTTTTTGATCTCATATGATAACTAAGGTTATTAAAGAAGTATTCACTATTAAACAATATGATTTTTCGCAGCACTTATTAGGGGTGGTTTTAAAGTCGCTGCAAAGAAAATTTTGACATTTATAACCATCGGGATAAACCATAAATTATGCTGCGATAGCTCTAATTTTTTGTAGTGATTAAAAGGTGAAATGAGGAATTTGAAAAGTATTAGTTGGGCATTTGCAACAAGGTAATGGTGGCAGTTCGATGATAATAGTTGGATAATGGTAGTAAAAAATGATAATCAGGTGATGACAGTCGGATGATGGTACTTTAAAGACGATGAATAATTAATCACTACAAGAAAATATGTTTTTCTGAAGCGATTTCCATTGAAATAAAATTGGACGGAAGTTTTGTCAGCATACTTAACGGAAATGCGACGGAAAAATGAATAGCCATTTCCTACGAAATTTCTAGAAGAAATTTCCATAAAAATTCTTACTTAAAACCAACAGAAATTTTCCTAGTAATGACTTAATGTCTATCCAATAGACTTCCTTCTCCCTTTCATATGAAAACTAGCCACAGACACCATTTTCACCCCTATTTCACATGTTTGGCCTCCTTTCTCATTCTAAGATGTTTCTACATCAATTTCCTTTATTTCTTCAAACATTTAGAGATAAATCTCTATCTCTTTGAAGATTTTTTAATCAATTTGAGTTTTTATCCATTAAATTTTGTTTAAAAGGTTTAAAGTTTTTAGGGTTTATAGATTTTTTTTTTTCTTTAAATTTTGTTTGGATTTAAGTTTGTCTTTCACATAACTTGTCTTTTTTTTCAAACAATTTTTTTTTTAATTCATATAAAAAGGGGGGCATACAGCCATAGGCCAAATTAAAAGAGACAAACTTACTAAAAAATAAAGCTTAAAATATCACAATAAGCAACAGATTACTTTGTAATCTGAAATTGAAATGTAACCCAAAATTGGAGAGATTAAACAAGGCCCTGAAGCCTGTAAGACTCAGAATCCCCACCAGTTGTCATGCTTGGACCATCCATTGGTGGCAGAGAAGATATTAGTAGAAAGACTCAAAAGCTACCATTAAACACACTTGTAAGAGCCACCAAGGTTGCTGAATCAAATCAGGGCCATCCAAGTAGGCGTATAGGTTCACATTACTTGTCTTCTGTATGGTTAAACTAATTTGTTAGGTTATATATATATATATATATATATATATATATATATATAAAATAGGAAATTTGTAATTTAATTTTAAAATTTAATTTATTCATGTTTGATATTTATTGTAGGAAAGTATACATTTTCGTTATTGTTAGATTTACTGCATGAAGTGTACGTTTTTTTTTTTTTTTTTTTTTTTTTTTGGGACATTTAGGCCATTTAAGGCAAACTCACACACACAACGCATACACAAAGACTCGAACCCAAGACCTCTTAGTTGAAAGCATAAGCCCTCAACCAACAGGTCAAGGTGAGCTGTGTCATGAAGTGTACGTTAGTGAAAAAAATATTACGTGTAGCTTTAGGGTTAAAAAGGTATATTTGTTTTTATATTTATTTTTGTGTATTATGGTTTTGAAAAAAAAAAATTGTGAGAGTGGAAAAAATTTTGTGCAAGTGAAAAGATTATGCATAGCTAATTTATCAATTTAAAAAGTTGACTAAGGGTATCACATATCAGCATGTATATGAATATCCATACTCAAAAAGTTGTGAATGTATAGTAGCAGTTATAACCGCGGCAGTTTCATGACCGATAGGGTAGTGCTGAGGAATGCTAAATATAGCAGCGGTTATAACCGCTGTAAGAAACCGCTGTAAGGATCCAAAATTGCAACGGTCATAGCCGCATATAGTTAAAACCGCCACATTTTTGCACTATTGTGGCGGGTAAAACCATCACTAATGCCCAGAATTTTTTAAAAAAAAATAGAATTTTACAGTCCAAACACCCGTAAAACTTTTAGCAAGTTTTACAGACCAAACAAACAGAATATATTAAGCTGTTAAATCACCATTATACTAACAAATTTGCTAACAAACAACATGAAAAAACACTATTAACTCTTATCAAAATGACGAATTGTAGGGAGAACAATGATGTCTTTCATCTTTGTCTTTTCTTATATCATCGTATAGAACAATTATGTATCACAGGCAAATATACATATGATTAACACAACTCCATGGCATTTTCCTAAAAAAAATAATAAATAAAGGGCAATAGTTCAATTAACAAACTCAAATAAGGGATAACTAGCTTTGAATAACAAAGTTTACAAATGTACCCAAGATATGAGTCACAAATTCAAGTTAGCATCCCAATAGAAAGGTGTTTCCGAGCTAACATAGTGAAAAATAGAGGGTGCACATAACCATTCCAAAGCGCGCATCGTCTGGTTCACAAATCCAAATACAAAGCAACCCTGAAAAAAAACAACAAACAACAAATGCATCGCAACCTGCAGTAAGTTCTCCACTAAATAACCATCAAACAAATCTCAGTTGCAACCAAACATCTTTCAAGTCAAACTAACAAGACAATTTCATGTACAAGCAGTCATAACAACATCAGTTAAAAAATACACAATAGTAGATGAAGAAATGCTTAGATTCAAGAAGAGATGGCATTTGATGCAGAATGCCCGCAATTTTGAGAACATAAAAAGGAGGCACCTAATATTGATACATAGACCTTCTACACATTACTACATGTGGCTTAGCTAATAATTTGAAATGATTGCACTATTCATTTTGAGTTATATGTCGCCCTTAGGACCCTGAGTATGAAGATATAATATAATATTCTTAGTGATTATTTCAATCAATACAATAATTTTAGATGGATAACTTATTAATTGAGCTAAATTTATAATTCTCTTATGATCTTTCATAGATTTTTAATAATATTTTATATTTTTATGTGTTATAATTTCTATAAAACTATACAAAAATGTATAAATAAACATACACACTTTAGTCAATAAGCAAATCGGATTTAATCGATTATTCATATATTGCACTCATCTTAAAATAAATAAAAATTAGGAGATATATTCAAGCAAAATTTTGATCAAAATATATACTCAATTTTCTCCATCCTAAGCTATACTCATCCATTACTTAATTCTATTATAGACTATAGTCCAAACCAATAAACTCTATATATTCCATAAATATAAGAATGATAAATATTGTCATGCATATAAATTAATAAAAATTATATTTTCATTTGTGCGTTGCTTTTTTATTTAATTTTTTAGAATTTTTATTAAATAAAAACTAAATGATAAAAAAATAAGAAGATTGAAATAGTGTTACTAGTATGAGAAAAAGGTAGGAGCAAGCAGGGGTTAAGTGAGTCAAGTAGACTCGTGAGCTAGTTCAGGCTCAACTCGATGAAGGGCTCGTGAGCTCAGGCTCAGCTAGATGAAGGGCTCGTGAGCCAAGCTCGGTGAGCTAACAAGCTAAGCTTGAGCTTGCCCTGACGTGACCTGTCAGTTCGCAAGCTGACTCTTTTAAAAGTTATTAATAAAAAATCCACTTAAAATATATTAAATTTCATGATTTTTAATACAAAATTATTAAAAATATTAAATTTATATTTTATTTTCTTATTTAAGATGATTTTTTTGTTATTATTATTTTAATTTCTCATCATTTTAATCGTTTTATTATAATAATTGCTTGAATCATAAAATTTTTCTTTCTTTCATAATAAACAAGTCGGCTCGTAAGCAGCTCTAACTTGTAGAATTAAGCTAGCTCTAGCTCGAGCTTGAACTCGATTAATTAATCAAGCTCAAATTCAAATCAGAGACAACTCGAGCTCGACTCGATTCGTTCAACCAGCCCAAGATGTACTACTTGTTGTACTATAGAAAAAAAAAATTATCATCAATTATTGGGTTGGGCCAATTAAGGCATGAGCCCTAAGTGTCCCATTATAGATCTCCCTACAAGATCACCCCACTAATCGTTTACAGCAACATTTGTAGCAAAACAAAAGCCTAAACTATTGCAATTTCAGCACAGAAAGTATCTAAATCTTTTGGAGCTTTAATCATTAGTGTTTGTACTTATTAAATCTATCACCTACCAAATAAAAATATTTGGCCTTAGACTTGATTAAAACTTTAATTGTGCTTTAATAAAAATTAGAGATTATTATATATTTGTGGTAAAACTATGATATTATGTGCTTAGTTCTAACTAAATGTTTCCACCACAAATCATAGGCTCCTACTTATGTGAGAACTTACGATAAAAATATATACTGAATGAATCTTACTACATGCAAATTATGCTTTTTTGGCGGATGTTTATGTCGAAAATTGATTTCTGTCGAAAATCACTCAACTTTTGATAGAAATATATACTTCCGACGAAAAATTTCGGTTAGTAAATCACGCGTAGGAAAATTTTGAACTAAAAAATTATTTTAAAAAATAATAAAAAAGTTCTCTCAAATGAACGAACAATTATTACGTCCTCCGACCGGACGTAGAGGAACGTCCGGTCGGAGGCAAATTCCCGTCAAAAAACGAGTTGTACCGAGCAAATACCGAGCAATACCAAACAATAATGAAGAATACCATCATTTGAGGGCCCAATACCGAGTTATTCCGGGCTTTACCGAGCAAATACCGAGTTATACAAAAGTTGTACCGAGTTTTTCCCATAAAAACTCGGTACAACTCGGTATTTCTAGGTAAAGCTCGGTATAACTCGATATTGGTCTTCAGAGAACGGTATTCCTCATTATTATCAAATAATACCTAGCTAGTTGTACCGAGCAAATACCTAGTTTTTTGGCGGGAAATTACCTCCGACCGGACGTTCCTCTACGTCCTTGCACCGGACGAAATAAAAGTTCCAAATGAACCCTTTATCTCTAACAAATCGATAATAAATTTCTATCGTGATTGCGTTTGAGATATTAAATGAGGAACTAAACATATAACGCCGTCTGGCAGCAGTTAGGGGGACTGCCAAACTTAATATCAATCTTCTTTCAACATAGACGGCTTCCTGACGTCACATATGACGGAAGGAAGGCTTTCTTCCTTCGGCGGTCAACAGCTCTAACCTTTCCTATCTGGTCTTCGACCGAGTAACTGAACTAAGTCAATATGATGTGAAGTTATTCTCCGCGGAGTTCATACGTGGAGAATGGTTCGGATTATAAGTGTATATATTGTGTATAGGGGTGTCAATTTTTGACACGACTCGAAACACGACCCGAATTTGACTCGGAAAAATTTGGGTTCGGGTCAACCCGAATCCGAAATGGGTCGGATTTGGGTTGAACAAATCAACCCGTTTTAAAAATCGGGTCGGGTTCGGGTTGACCAAGCAACTCGAAATTGACTCGAAAGTGACACGAAAAATCATATTTGACTCGAAAACCAGAGATTGACCCGAAAATCGAATATTGACCCGATTTTTTACTTGAAAATTAGCAATTTTAAGTCAACTTCGGATCATTCATGTCGGAGCGGGTTGACCCGGACCCAAATTTTGGATAAATAGATAATAATAATTGTTCAATATTAAAATTCTGAACTCATAAGTTAGAGCTACTCCCAGTGCAGTGCACCGCCGGTGGCGGCAACCTACTAACAACACAACACGTGGCGTCATTTTATTAGCCGCAAATATTGAAACCTAAACACTAACGTTCCTACCCGATTAGGGAGAAGAACACCATTCTGAATTGGAGCACGTGTGAACTTTCCATTGTTGGCGAGCTGTCGCAGCGATACACCATGAGATCACGACACGTTTCCCATGGGGCCCACAAGCCACGTTGCAATTCTGGGTCCCACCTCCGATTGAGTTGGAGGAGTTAGCTATATTTCAGGTGTGAACGCGTGTAAACGTCATAGAAACAAAGCTGGGAAGATAGTCCGTTATCCCTACGCTTTCCCGGCAGTTGGAACTCCCACGCTTCGCATTATCTTCGGTGTCCAGATCTATCGCTTCCCGCCATGTGGCGCCACCACGTGGCAGTTATTGTGAAATAAAAATTTATATTCATAGAAAATTATTTAGGGGCTTTTTGGTTGAAGGAAAAGAAATTTTTTTTACCGTATGATGTTTGATAGGGCTTTAAGTGAAGTGAAATTCTAATATATTAGAAATTTTCCACGGTAATTCAATTTCCGCATAAAATAAAATTATTGTTTTGAGCGAAAAAGAAAATTATTGGGAGGACGAGACAGAAGCCCGCGGGAAGACACAACATTTTGGGAAGGTACAACAACTTTGGAACAGTCATTGCTGCTTGACTTCACTATTCTTTGGATTGGAGGCGAGACGGGAGTCGTTCGTGCGTGAAGCAAGCGGAGGCTCTGTCGATTCGCTCGTGTTTGTGGGAGTCAGATGATACAGCAAAGCTGGGTTAGCCCGCATGTGCGGAGTTGGATGGTACATGTGAAGGCGAGTGTTTGGTTAGACACATATGTATGAGACTAGCAAAGGCAGCCCGTGTAGATCGTTCACGTGTGGTGTCGAAGCAACTAGAGGATGAATTTGGGATGGAAAAGAGGTCGTGTTACATTGCTTCGAGGTACGTCTTTCCAGTTTTGGTTGATTTGGCCACTCTGTGCTGGAAAATAGAGCCGCAGGATGGCCGGATCACCTAGTGCTGGAACTTGGAGCCGCAAGGTATGTCTTCTATGTTTGATTTTTCTGGGAATATTAAATCGACTGGTGATTAGTTAGAGGCAATGAGCTGATGTTACTTTACTTTGTATTTACCCAATTAAAACAGGAAAAAAAAAAAAAAAAGTTCTCATACATTCACTTTATATAAAGTCAAATAGCCTCAAAGTACTTACTTTACACTGCATTCACTTTACTACCAACCAAGCAGCCCCTTAGTAGAATTTTCTTATTAAAATATAATCAAAATAGTATATAAAATTACACTTAAAAATTAATTAAATTTTATATTATTTTTTTAAATAAATTTGAACAAAATAGTTCTCTTACATTCACTTTACATTAACACTGTCAAAATTGGGTCCCGGGTCTGGTTCGGGTCCAACCTGAAACTCACTAGCTCGGCACTGTTCAAGTCAACCTGAACCCGACACGTTTTTACAAACGGGTCAATTTTTTGTACTCGAATTTGACCTGCATAGTTTGCTCGCTGTGAAGGTTTCTCCCTTTAGTACGGTTCTACATAGCTATTCGACTTCGCTCCATGGACGAGGTTTCCGTCCAGTCGAAACGGAAGACAACATTTTAACGGAAGCAACGGCGAGAGTTCGGTCACTGTTAAGGTAACTTTCTCCCTTTCATGCGCTTCTTCGTACCTATTCAACTTCGCTCCTTGGACGATGTTCCCTTCCAGTTGGATCGGAAGTTACAACATTTTAATCAAACGCAATGCTGGGAGTTTGGTCCCTGTGAAGGTAACTTTCTCCCTTTCATGCACTTCTAATTCGTACCTGTTCGACTTCGCTCCTTGGACGACATTCCCTTCCAGTCGGCTTGGAAGTTACAACATTTTGATTGAAAGCAACGGCGGGAGTTTGGTCGCTATGAAGGTAACTTTCTCCCTTTTGTGCACATCTTCGTTCCCTCGCTGGCTGGATTCTAGGTGAAAATCGAGTTTCCGGGTCAACCCAAATTTAAGTCGGAATTCGAAATGGGTCGAAAATCAAAATTTGAACCTAAAATGTTTGTGTCGGTTTCGAGTTGAGTTTTCATGTTTTGTCAATTTTTGACAGCCCTACTTTACATACAACAAAATAGCCTCAAAGTACTTATTTTACACATCATTAACTTTACTACCAACTAGACAGTCCCTTAGTAGAATTTTCGTATTAAAATATGATCAAAATATTATAATAAAATTACACTAAATAAAATGAATTAAATATTATATTATATTTTAAAATAAATTTTAACATTTATTTTTTTAACTAAATTCTTGCCAAAGTATTCTCAATTATTTTTCTATAAAAACATTAAGAAAAAATAGATAAAAATAAGCCTAAGTTTTTTATTTTAGATAGCTTTATTAATGTTTTCTAAAAATGACTTTCTAATACAAAAATTTTTCAAGTTTAAAAAATTTTGTACTTAAAAATTGTTTTAGAATGTAGCGAAAAATTGTCTTAAATCAAACTTAAATATCCACTCTAATATAGAGTGAAAGCATCAACAAATGATAATTATATATCCTTATTATAGTGAAACATATAGATATTCTTATGATATTATTGATGAAAATTATTTTTCTCTGATGTAGGGGTTACCTCCCTTCTTAATGATACGATTTTTTAAAGAATATATGAATCACATTTTATTCTATCCAGTGAAAGTACGCAGAGGAAGGTTCGGTTTTAGGCAAAAAAACGTCTGTAACGAGTAAAAAACTCGGTACAGGCGTTTTTTTGCCTAAAACCGAACCTTCCTCTGCGTACGTTCACTGGATAGAAGAAAAGTTCCAAAATATGAAATCAAAATGACATAAATTAGTTTTACCAAAAAATTACAATTGCATAAAAAGTAAGATAGAAATGAATTTAATTTATGCCTACCGCCATTCTCGATCCCTCATAAGAAATAAGAATCTACCACGCCTAACTTATGTTGCGGACAAATCAAAGTGATTATAATATTAAGAATAAATAAATATTATAAAAAAAAAATAAAAGTGGAAAAGAATTTGTGTAGAAAGAGTTGAAGAGCAAATAAAGATTTTTTATTTAATTATTAATATCATTAATTTTTTTTACTTTTCACCTTACTAATCTTATTAATCACATGTGACAATTGTAAATCAATAGCTTTAGGGCAACACAATAGAAACGTGGGCGGATGGGAGAAGGAACAAGCTAATAAAGGCTACCTCTTTTTTCGATTGATTATATAAAGAGGGAGAGAGAGAGATAGAGAGAGCGCAAAAGAGAGATTTTCTGTTTACGCGCAGAAGATGAGAACTGAAACGCAATCACAAATGGAAGTAAACGGCAGCTGGAAAGTTGGTCCGACCATCGGTTACGGTGCCACTGCCACCGTCTCCCTCGCCGCCGAATCAAATTCCGGTGAACTCTTCGCCGTCAAGTCGGCCCCCATCTCCCGCTCTTCTCTTCTTCAAAGAGAGCAGAGTATCCTGTCTTCCCTCTCGTCTCCCTACATCATCTCCTACCTCGGCTTTGATATCTCCAGCGACTCGTACAACTTGTTCCTTGAGCTCGCTAACGGAGGAGCCCTCTCTGATTTCGCCGGCCGGCTTGACGAGTCCAAAATCCGATCTTTCACTCGCCAGATCCTACTCGGGCTCTCCTACCTCCATTCGAACGGCATCGCCCACTGCGATGTCAAGGGGAGGAATGTTCTTCTCTGCTCCGATGGCATCGTCAAGCTTGCGGATTTCGGATGCGCCAAGAGTGTTGGTGATGGCGGTCGGTCGGTGATGGGGACGCCGGCGTTCATGGCGCCGGAGGTTGTACGAGGGGAGGAGCAGGGAATCTCAGGCGATGTGTGGTCTCTTGGGTGCACCGTAGTGGAGATGGCTACAGGAAAGTCTCCGTGGCCGGAAGCCACTAATCCAGTTGCGGCTATTCACCAAATTTCGTTTTCTTCCGAGGTGCCGGCGTTGCCGGATTGGGTTTCGGACAAAGGGAAGGACTTTGTTTCCAAGTGCTTGAGACGGGATCCGAAGGAGAGGTGGACAGCGGAGCAGCTTCTTCACCACCCATTTATTGCGGAAGCAGAGGAACTCTGCTCCAGCAGCAAGAAGGGAAAGTGGAAATCACCAAAGAGCACTCTGGAGTTAGATTTGTGGGACTCGGAAACAGACGGAGAGGATGATCAGGAGCAGCAGCAGGAGGAATTAGCGTCACAAGAAATAAATTCACCTAACAGAATCCGGCAGCTTGAGTCACCGCCGGCGAACTGGGCGTGGGATGATAGTTGGACTGAAGTCAGAGAAAGAAACGAAGAAACCGACGACTCTGTGACTCTGGACTCTGAACTGTCAGAAGCCATAAACGACCCTGAATGTTTGCGCAGCGGAAGGGACATGACAGCGGAGAACAATGAGTACGAATTTGTAAGCTTTTGGACTGAATCTATGGATGTAGAGGAAGACGAGTTGGACTCTGTTCCATTTGCTGGTAATGTAAAAGCAGATAATGAAACAGAGTATGTAGTGAGGAGATGTAATTGTAATTTTGATGATATGAAAGAGCATCAGCTTTCTTATTGGCTTATTGCATTTTGTTCATGGGTACAGAAAATCACAAAAGCTGCAACACGAAATGATTCAATGCTCAAAAACATAGCAGAACGAAGAAAATAAGTAAAAAAATTTCAAAATCTGAACTCATAAAGGAAAATGCATCTGTCAATCAGCTATGAAACTCATTATGCAGATAAGTTCTGCACCGCCAATGGCCATACGATCGTCCTGAAAGGTGCAAATACACTGAACCCATGAGAAAAATAAGGGATTGTGATCATTCATCATTGTCCAATATCCCCCTCATAATATCCAAAAGCATCACTAAAAGAATGGAGAAATTATTTTTTGTGGACTCTAGATGTTTCCAGACTCTAATCAAAATTGGTCACATCGTCGTACACACACTCTGTGTACGAAGTTGTACACAGGCTATGTTCAGTCGACGTGGCTTATTTTGATTTGAGTCTGGATGCAAGCTACCTCCAGACTCCTCACAAAAAAATTTCTCCTAAAGAGTATATTTGACTTAGGCATATATCGTATTCAACCGAATTGCATATCATTGTATGCTGTCCGCGAATCGCCACATTCGAACTCCAAATCTCACACAAAAAAATCGGTAGGTGAACAATGCAACGCCAATAGTAGCGTCGGATTGTTCACCTACGCAGAAAAAAGTGATGATCTTTGCACTCTGTTTAGCTTCACAGGAAGCACTCGAAACAGGAGAGATATGGTTCTTTGCCAAGAAGCACGCGAAAAAAAAAAAGGAGTTCAATTGGAGATGAAAAACCTCATTTTGAAGTTTTACGACATTTTAGAGTGGAAAATGAGGTTTTCAGTTGGAGATGCCCTTAGTTTGAGACTGCTTTAAAAATTGATTTTTGATTGCTTTATATAAAATTTTGTACTAAAAAATTTCTTTAAAAAACGATAAGAAAACTTTCGCAAATAAAATCTTAATAGATCATAAAGTAGACTAATAAATAGAATAATTAGACCAATATATTCATTCCTTCAAAGGTAGACTTCAATGAAGCAACACATCTATGATTTTTATTTTTCTCATAATTTTTTTTTATAGTTAAAACATATGAATTCTCCATTTGACACATTGTCAACTCATCTCGACGTTTCTTACTTGTTATTCTCTTATTCTTCTTTGGTGGCAGCTTATAGACTCTTCTTGAATTCGCAGTGTGTTCCAGATGGAAAGAAAATTCATCTCCACGTGTATTGAATTCTTTCTAGATCGAATTGGCCCGGTCAATGAACATTCCTTATTTAGTAAACTTTCTATAGAATTATAATTATATATTTAGGTTTCATTTGGGACGTCTTTTTTACTGGAGAGATTATTAGGTGCGCAGTGCAGACGGGCAACCCGAACCTGAAATGAGTCGGGTTTGGGTTGAACAAATCAACCAGTTTTAAAAATCGGGTCGGGTTTGGGTTGACCCAGCAACCCGAAATTGACCCGAAAGTGACACGAAAACTCATATTTGATCCAAAAACCCTAAATTGACCCGTTTTGACCTGATTTTGACCCGAAAATTAGCAATTTTAGCTCAAATTCGGGTCATTCGTGTCGGGTCGGGTTGACCCGGACTCGAATCGGTTCGGGTTCAGGTCTGGATACCTGACCAGTTTTTAAAAACGGGTCGGATTCAGGTTGACCCGAATAGTGTCGGGTCAGTTCCGGGTTCGAACCGAACCCGACCCGCTGACCCGAATTGACACCCCTACCGCTAGGTACTCAGTGCTTGTACGAATGGTGCGCACTTCACACGTAATAATTTTTCTTCTTACTAGTTTTCTTACAGTTTTTTACTAAAAAGCTGCTTCAAAAATAGTAGGAAAGTCATTCCAAATAAAATCTTAAATTTGTAGTAACCCAAATGGCTAAAGATGGTAGGAAAATATTTTTTTTTTTATTGACCCAAGCAAATTTGTCAAACTTGATTTTTTTTACTTGTCATACAAATGGTTGGAGTTAATTTTAGAACAATAATTTAGAAGTCAAAATGATAAAATTTTGACTTAAAACGGTTAACGGGTCAAATTTGGGTTCATCTTTTTGGATCATTTATTAAACAAATCGGTTTGGACTAAATAGATTCAGGTCGAATCAGTTTCAAATAAAAAATGAATTTTACCTATCAACTTCTTTTATTTTTTTATTTTTTGAAAATTTACATCAACTTATTTTGATACCTCTATTTTCATTTGATCAGCATCATAAAGTTCATGTGAACTTAGCCAGAGCAGACGTGAAGATGCAAAATAATCTTTTTTGGGAATATTTAGGCCAATTAAGAATTTGTTTGAGGAGAAATTATTGTGTACGCAGTCCGAACGTAGAATTTGTGTTCGGATGCTGCGTACACACTGCTTATTTCACTGCGTATTTTTTGATACATTATGTTTTCTACATATTTTTTGCGTATTTTGTGTATTTAGTGAGTATTATTTATTTGCTAATTATTTATCACAAAAAAATTATATCTCAAAAAATACGCAACAAAATAAGCAGTGTGTACGCAGCATCCGAACACAAATTCTGCGTTCGGACTGCATACACAATAATTTCTCTCATTTGAGACAGCTTTCTTAATGCTTTTTAAATCAACTTTTTAATCGAAAAATTTATAGTTCAAAAAATTTTAGACTAAAAAAATTATTTTAAAAAATAATAAAAAATTATCTCAAATAAAATCTAAAAAAGACTCAAACCCATATTATATATTTATTAAAGCTTCCCACCAATAAATTAAAATTAGTTGCGAAAATTCAAAATAATGTGTCGTTGAATATTACGGCCAATGGACTAATCCTAGAAATCACCGCCCAGGCCTAAAAAGGTCCGGTACAATGTACCGGCGGTGGCGCTTTTATTCCCTGCTAACCGAAGCAATGACGTCATCCTAGTCCAAGCAATGACAGACTTTTCAACGTCAAAGTGAACGAATCTTCAGTTGTTCCGTAGTAGAGAGAGATCAACAGATTTCAAACACGTGTGATCACCATCATTTGTTTTCCATGACGGCGAGCTGTCACACCGACCATGCTGACACGACATGTTTCAATCGGGTCCCACAAGCCACGTAGTTTGCATGTGGGCCCCACTTAATTTTTTTAATTATTAGTGTTGTAGCCGATTTATATTATTTAATTACTTAAAGAGGGATACAATGTTGACTTGAAAAATCTAATATTTATTTTTTATTTATAAGCTATTATAATTTATGATATATTAAAATATAACTATTTAATGTTGACTATGGATTTAGTAATTATATAAAATTGAATTTACTATATAATTTTATCAAAATGAAAAAAATTAAACATAGTTATAGTATATAAAAAAATTAAATTATTGTTTATAAAATGATGTGAAGTTGAAAAAAATTAAACATAGTTTTAGTATATAAAAAAAATAAATTATTGTTTATAAAATGATGTCTAGTGAAAACAACCAAGTACCAATAACTTGTTGTTTGGTTTATTTGCTACTGGAGTTAGTTTTTCTACTGTTGGGAGTTGGTTTTGTTAGCTCGTCTGCTGCAACGTGGTTCCATTCTCTTTCTGTGTGTGTTTTATTTTGAATTACCTAAATGTATATCCATGCATTTTGATATCTCAAGTTGGTTTATTTCAAACACTAGACATGTTATTTTAATCATTTTTCGGAGTTATGATGTCCATATAAATTTCTTTTGGAGTATCGATGAATGTTAGTTCTATGTGGAATCTAATTGTGTCAATCAATTGGATCGTACTGTAACTCAAAACTCAATTTTGTCGATCAAGCTCCCTGGGATTGCAAGTTTCTGTGCAGCTGTGCAATGCCACGACACCATATATATAGTAGTGTGTATATATATATGTATATATGATAATTAAATTTTAAATTATTGGACAAGCTAGGCAGAAAGAAATCAATAATCACTAACAATTACAATTATTTTAAAATTAGTTTTAAAGCATTATTTGTCGAGATTGGAGGAAAATGAAAGCTTATTATTTATTATTTTGCTTGATACGAAGGAATCTAAAGCTCTTTTTATATATGGTAAATTTAATCCTCCTACATTAAAGAAAACTAAAAACAATCTTATTATGATAAGAATAAAACTTGAATAAATAAGAGATAATGATTTAAACCGGCTGTTAAAAATTCCCTCAATATTTGAATCATACATCTTTTTTAAATGGAGAAGTATTTGAATTTCTTTCTTTAATCAAAATAATTGGATTTAAACCACCACAGATCAGTCATGAAATAGTTCTAAAACGAAAGAGATAACAAAATTTATGACTTTAAAATGAAAGAGATGTGTTTCACAATGTCATATAGGGGTGCCAATATTTGGCATGACATGAAAATCCGACCCGGAAAATCCAGGTTGGACCCGACACGATTTCAAAACGGGTCGGGTTCAGGTTCCTAGATTTCAACCCGTTTGAAAAAACGGGTCGGGTTGACCAGACGGGTTGGCGGGTCAACCCGGAAACCCGCTTAGAATGAGCTGCACGAAGCTTCTCCGGCTACCTGCGGCTGCCCGTGCGACCGCCAATGCTGCCCGCGCCCTGCCTGAGGCCGCCCGCGCCGCACAGCTGCCGCTGCCTGCTCGCGAGTCACCCCGTGCTGCCTGCACACATGCGCCCGCCCTGCCCCGCACACACTCGCTCTGTACGCTCGCCGCGCGCTCGCCTTGACTTCGTGTGCTCGCCTGCATCCGCACACCAGCAGCACACCCGAGTCCGCCGCGTGCCCCGAGTCCGCCCGCCTGCGCGCCCCGCGTCCGAGCTTGGGTCCCATGTCGATTCGGGTCAACCCGGCAACCCGATGGGTCGGGTCCGGGTCCTAGTTTTCGTCCTGTTTGCCTACCCGGGTCGGGTTAGGGTCGACCCGATTGAACTCGGATTAGTTCCGGGTTCGACCCGAACCCGACCCGTGACCCGAAATTGACAGCCCTAGCTCACATACTAAGTATTATTTCTAACTAAATTATACATAAAATAGTTCTAAATTTTACATTAAAAAAAAACTTCCAACCAGTGTTCTTCATAGTCATTAACAAATATTTTAAAATTAGTTTGCTAAATAAATCATAAACAATCATGTTTTCATCTCCTTGACGGTGCTCCAAGTTAGTACTTTGTTTAACTAAGTCTCCTACTCTGCATTGGTATGCCTCCGGATGGACAAAACTTTCATCAACATTGCATTCTAAAAATTCCGAATAACTTCATGATAAATGATATCGAATATAATTAAGTAATATCATCATACCCACAACAATAAGACATTGCTTGTTAAATGAATAATTAGGCATATATCTTAGATTTATCCATTTTTTTTATATACCAAACACAAGTTCAATTACACTTCATAGAGAGGTATGTCTACTATTAAAAACCTTCTGATGTCCCCTTATTGGTCTACTACCTAATCTAAAATCATGTATATGATATCTTATCCTCAAGCACAGCTTCAGAAATCCCCTTTGTAGTGGATAACCGACATCAACTAAGTAGAACTTTTTTGTGCATGAATTTGCAAATTAATATACAATATAGAATATAAACAAATATGATAGCTTGCTTATATAATTTATGAATACATGAAGGTGGCATTGGAAAATTTAATCATGGATTCATCACAATATGTTGACATATACGTGTATCATGTGCTGAACATTTCCAACCAGGTGTAACAAATATGAAAAATATGTTGAAATCACATGCAACCATAATATTTTATGTTGGTGAATTATAGTGTCTAATATAAGCAGTATGTTCTTCAACAAGAATGCATGCATTGATGTGTGTGGGTCTTCAAAAGGATTATGCTTATGAAGATCGAATGCAAAGGGTACGACCACACTATCCCGTAGAACAAAACGATCGTAAGCCTTACGCTCGACACAAGCAGGCCGTTGGAAGAGTAGATGGAGTCATATATATGATTATCCATGAAGGATAGTGACTTTCACCTACACACCTCGTGTCACGACCCAACCCGACCGGGAGGGATCCCGCTCGCATCGGGTCACGACTAGACTCAAACCCCAACTGACCGAACTGATTCAAGGATCTGGCTTTGGAATTTGTTTAAAAACCTTCTTCCAAACATTTACACAAAAAGACACAGAGCTACTATAAAAATCCAATGCAGCGGAACAGATCATCTATCTTTTCATTCATCAGAAATTACAATCATATACAAATACAGATCATGACTTTCAGACAGAAAGAACAACAGAACAGAAAAGACATGATTGTACAAAAATAAAAAGTCCAAAATACCTATAACAGATCAGACTCTGAACTCAGAACTCCTACTCCAAGACTTCCTTCTCCTTCCCAGAACCTTAAAACCACGCAGAAAATAAGGATGAGCTACAACAGCTCAGCAAGATAACAAACCTCCAATCAAAATCCTCAGAGTTCACATCAAACACATCAGATAGAATTCTGAACAGAAATCGGAACAGAATCGTAAATCAAATCAGAACAGAACAAAAATACATCACATCAGAACTGACAGAACGTACCAAAATCAGAAATCAGATTAAATCATATCAGATCAGCATTCATATCAGAACAAACAGAATCGTACGAAAAATCAGTATCGAATCGTATCAGAATCATAATCATACAAATCAGATTGAATTATATCATACAAAAATAAAAAATCATATCATTTCAGAACAGATCAAAAGACAGTTTAGATTCCCTGACACTGACAGAATCTCAACGGATTCTGACCCCTTATGCCTCCCTTTCCAGACACTGACAGAATCTCTCGGATTCTGGCCCCTTATGCCTCCCTTTGTGCTCATGGCACCAGAACAGATGTGCTGATAGCACCAGAACAGAACTTATCATCGGATCCGGAACTTGTATTCAGAAACAGATTTCAGAGCTTATTTCAGATTTTCCCTGACACAGACAGGATCTCACAGGATCCTGACCCCTTAGAACTCCCTTTTTATAGCACACAATCATATATATTCATTTCAGAATAAATCTGGACAATTTCAGAGATCATACGAAAATCCGGCAGCGTAACGGCAGTATACGGAATTTACACAAAATTAACAGAATTAGAATTTTACCAAATTACCACAGAACATTCACAGCAATAATATAAGACTTTTATTCTACTACCACAACATTTTTAGACATCGTCAAAAATTGCAGTCGAAAGAAAACACCACAGAATCAAAATTACCCGGTCAAAATTCTCCAGAAAATAATCAAAATGTGCACACTCGGCACCTCAAAAACATATCAAAAGTTACGCGGTAAAAACTGAACCAATCGAAAAATACAGACGAAATTCGCTAACAAAAATAAAATCCGGACAGAAAAGTCGTTCAAAATTCACCGTTCTGAAAATTGAGAAAGGCGGAATGTGCCTTACTTTGCGTACACCAACTTCTTGAACTGTCACAACGGACGAAAACGGACCGGCGTCGCCCAAAAATCACTTTTCATTCTTTTTCTTTTGTTTTTCTCTCTCCTGGGCTTTTCTCTCTCTTCAAAATATCTCATTTCCATATATATCCAGACTGATCGTCCCGGACGATCGCAACTTCGTCCTGGGACGAAGTGGCTCTGGACAAATTTCGTCCAGACGAATTTACTTATCGTCCCATGACGACTGCTCTCTGAAAAATTTTCGTCCAGACGATCCCAATTTCGTCCAGACGAACCATCCAGCCAAACATGTTTTCCTGCACAACCTGTACCGATCGTCCCGGACGATCCAACTTCGTCCGGATGATCCTGGAAGCAAAATGGCCTTTACAATCTCCCCAACTTCAAAAAGAATGTCGTCCTCGACATTATCAAATCAAAACTCAGTCAAAACAGATACGGATATGACTTCCTCATGTCTGACACCTTCTTCCAAGTCGCTTCTCGTGCAGTTTGGTGCTTCCACTGCACTTTAACCATTGGAATCTGTTTACTTCTCAACTTACGAACATCGTAAGCTAGAATCAACTCGGGTTCTTCCTTATATCTCAGATTCTCCTGAATCTCAATCTCATCAGCAGACACTTTCTTTCCAGAGTCAGATATCTACTTTCTCAAAATAGATACATGGAACACATTATGAACATCGGACATTTGATCAGATAACTTCAGCCGATAAGCAGATTTTCCAATCCTTTCAAGAATTTCAAATGGTCCAATATACCTTGGACTGAGCTTACTCACTCTGCCAAATCTGCTCACACCCTTCATCGGACTGACTTTGACATACACAAAGTCACCAACTTGAAATTCAACGAACCTGTTCTTCTGATTGTAATACTTCTGTTGTCGATCTTGTGCAGTTTTCAACCGTTCTTTAATCAAATCCACTTTCTTAACAGTTTCTTCTACAAAAGTGGCACCCATCTCCTGTCTATCTCCAATCTCAGTCAGAGTCAAAGGAGTTCTACACTTCCGGCCATACAGAGCTTTATAAGGTGCCATACCAATACTGGATTGAAAATTGTTATTGTAAGCGAACTCAATCAGAGGAATGTGATCTTTCCAGCTTCCTCCAAAATCTAAAACACAAAGCCTCAACAGATCTTCCAGTACCTGAATAGTCCTCTCAGACTGTCTGTCAGTCTGCGGATGAAAAGCAGTACTGAAATGTAACTTTGTACCCAAACCTTGCTGAATACCCTTCCAAAGTCTGGAAGTAAACCATCCATCTCGATCAGAAACAATCACCTTAGGCACACCATGTAATCTGACAATCTCTTTCACATATACCTGTGCCAATCGATCCACCGGATCAGTCTGCCTGATCGGAAGAAAATGAGCAGACTTCGTCGGTCGATCCACAATCACCCAAATGGCATCGTGCCCTTGCCTTGATCGAGGAAAACCCATAGCAAAATCCATTGTTACCTTCTCCCACTTTTACTTAGGGATAGGCAACGACTGCAAAAGTCCTCCTGGTCGCTGATGCTCTGCCTTCACCAACTGACATGCCTCACATCTAGCAACAAAATCTGCTACATCCTTTTTCATTCCCGGCCACCAGAACAAACTCTTCATATCTCCGTACATCTTGCCACTTCCCGGATGAACAGTGTAGCCTGAATGATGAGATTCATACAGAATCTCTTTTCTTAAATCTCCAAACACAGGAATCCACAACCTGTTCTTGCAGAAAATTGTACCAGAATCAGAAATTCGGAGTTCAGACTTCTTACCATAATCAATCTGAGCAATCAACGTCGAATAATCAGAATCTAACTTCTGAGCTTCTTGAATCCTTTCTTCCAACGAAGACTGAATAATCAACTGAGTCAAAACTCCAGAATACAAACTTCTGGAAGAAATCACCTCCAACTGCAACCGTTCCATATCACAAATCAGAAAATCATCAGAAGTGAGTTGAATACCTGATAATCAAGAAGATTTCCTGCTCAAAGCATCTGCTACCACATTAGCCTTACCAGGCTGATACTGAATCGTCAGATCATAGTCCTTGATCAACTCAAGCCACCTTCTTTATCTCAAATTCAGATCCTTTTGAGTGAAAATGTACTTCAAGCTCTTATGATCCGTGAAAATCTCACATCTGACGCCAAATCTTCAAAGCAAACACAACTGCAGCTAATTCCAAATCATGGGTCGGGTAATTCTTCTCATGTGGTTTTAACTGTCTCGAAGCATAAGCAATTACCCTACCATTCTGCATCAGCACACATCCCAAACCTTTCAGTGAAGCATCACTGAACACCTGAAATCCTTCCGTACCTGACGGAAGTGCTAACACTGGAGCTGAAGTCAGACAATCCTTCAATCTCTGAAAACTAGCCTCACACTCCGGTGTCCAAACAAAAGCTACTGACTTCTGAGTCAGTCTCGTCAAAGGCGTAGCAATCTGAGCAAATCCCTTCACAAACTTCCGGTAATATCCAGCCATGCCTAAGAAACTACGTACCTCAAATACCATAGTAGGCCTTGGCCAACCCGCAACAGCCTGAATCTTCTGGGGATCAACAGAAATACCTTCACCGCTAATCACATGCCCCAGAAATGAAATGCTCTTCAGCCAGAATTCACACTTGGAGAACTTAGCATACAACTGATGCCGTCTTAGAGTCTCCAACACCATGCCAAAATTTCTGGCATGATCCTCCTCAAAAGCATAATACACCAGAATATCGTCGATGAAGACGATCACAAACTGATCCAGATACTCCCTGAACACTCTGTTCATCAGATCCATAAAAATAGCAGGTGCATTGGTTACCCCAAAAGGCATAACCAAGAACTCGTAGTGTCCGTACCGAGTACTGAAAGCTGTCTTCACCACATCAGCTTCCTTTACCTTCACCTGATAGTATCCATATCTCAAATCAATCTTCGAAAACACAGAAGAACCAGAAAGTTGGTCAAACAAGTCGTCAATCTGTGGCAAGGGATACTTATTCTTGATCGTGACCTTATTCAAATCTCTATAGTCAACACACAAACGGAGTGTTCCGTCCTTCTTCTTCATAAATAAAACAGGTGCTCCCCAAGGAGAAATACTAGGACGAACAAATCCTCTATCCACCAACTCCTGAAACTGAACTTTCAACTCAGAAAGTTCCTTCGGTGCCATCATGTACGGAGCTTTTGATATCGGAGCTGTACCCGAAAAAATATCAATAGAGAATTCCACATCTCTATCCGGAGGTAAACCAACCAACTCCTCAGAAAATACATCAACAAACTCTCGTACCACCGGGATATCAGAAACAGAACCAACATCAATATTTATATCCCGCACTGAAGCCAAAAAGACTGGACAACTCTTCTTCCACATTCTTCTCGCTTCCAACCCAGAAAACAGACTGGAGAGAACACCTCGTAAGCCTTGAAATACACACCTCTCTCCAGACATAAGCAAGCTCACTTGCTTTTTCAAACAGTCAATCTGGGCCTCATACAGACTCAACCAATCCATGCCCAAAATTACATCATACGAAGAAATCGGCAACAAAATCAAATTTGCTTTCCACTTCTTGCCAGCAATCTCAACCTCACAAACACAAAACTTCTGAGCAATCAAATTACTTCCAGCCGGCAAAATCACAGAAAGGGAAACCGGAAGTAAAATTGAATTCAGATGCAAAGCATCAAAATAACGCTCGGATAAAAATGAGTGACTGGCTCCAGAATCAAACAAAATACGACAGGGCTGATCAGAAATGTAAATCGTACCTATCACCACATCTGGGGCATCTTGAGCCTCCTGCTGACTCAGACTATACACTCGTGGCTGAACTGGAGCTGGAGCTAAAGCAACAAAACTACTCGGCTCCCTCTGACTAATAGTAGGTGGTCTTCGTGATACAGAACTCGAACCACCACCTCTACCAGAAAATCCCTCAGTCACAGGACATGGAGGAACAGTCCTCGGTCTCCCTGCTGAACTGGCAGGTAGAACAAAGCTCTCGGATCGTTGATCAAATCCAGCCTGTGGACACTCTGCTATCCGATGTCCCGGCTGACCACATCTAAAGCACTGATCAGTCATCCTGTAGCACTGGCCAAAGTGCCGTCATCCACAACTTTGGCACACAGGTGCCCCACTGACAGATCTAGAACTGGTCGTACTAGTAGCAGTACCAGAAAATCCTGACTGTCCACTCCTCCTGGAGTCTCCAGAACCAAAAACAAATCTCCTCTTGCTAGAGGAACTACTACTCAACTCACCTCCAAACCTCTTCCTACTCGCAGTCCACCGCTGCTGAGTAGCTATCAGATTGTTCTCTATCAGACGAGCTCTCTCCATAAGCTCAGAGAAATCAGAAATGTGAAAGGGTACCAGGGGATGCCTCAGACTATCTTGTAGTCCCCTCAGAAATCGGTAGTATTTCGTAGCAGAAGTACTCACCAGCTGTGGAGCATATCGGGCTAAGGCAGTAAACTCTGCCTCATACTGCATCACGGTCTTGCTCCCCTGAACCAGCCTCAGAAAACTCTCCTACATCTGCTGCACGGCAGATGGGGGAATAAACCAATCTCGGAATGCCTCAGTAAACTCTTCCCAAGTAATCAAAGAGTTCAATCTACCCTGAAACTTTGCCTCATGTTGGCCTACCCACCAGTGCTCAGCTTCCCCATCCAACAGAAATACTGCCAACGGTACTTTCCTGTCTTACGGACATTGCATGCCGTCAAAAGTCTTTTCCAACCTCCTCAGCCACTCCTCAGCTGCTCTGGGCTCAACAGCGCCCTCAAACCTCGGTGGCTTTAATCTTAGAAACATATGCAGATGTCTATCAATATCATCAGATCAAACAGTAGAGGCTCTACTATGAGTCTCACTCATCATCTAAGCAACCAAAGTAGCAAACTGGGAAAGCGTATCTGCACCAACCACTGGGGCTGTACTACCCACTGGTGCTGCCTGACTAGCTGTCACGACCCGACCCGGCCCGAGACGGATCCCGTTCGCACCGGGCCGCGACGGTCACGACCCGACCCGAGACGAGACGGATCCCGCCCGCGCCGGATCGCGACGAGAATAGCTAACCAGGATCTAGCTTTGGAATTTGGTTCGGAACTGAATCTTCCAAATAATTAATTCACACAGACTAACAAACACAGAGCTACTATATATCATCAAATGCAGCGGAACAAAACATCTATCTGATTTCATTTCCTCAAAACAATCATCTACAGAACAGTACATGGCTTTCGACAGAAAGAAAAACAGAACAGAAAAGCCATGAATG
The DNA here is from genome assembly GCA_016618105.1 of Dendrobium huoshanense. Lineage (NCBI taxonomy): Eukaryota > Viridiplantae > Streptophyta > Magnoliopsida > Asparagales > Orchidaceae > Dendrobium > Dendrobium huoshanense. Next base: position 17,813,465 of record CM028342.1, read on the forward strand.
TACAAAAATCAAAAGGTACAAAACAATACCTAAACTGATCAGACTCTAAACTAATCCTGGACTTCCTTGCCTTTCCCAGAACCTGAAAACCACCAGAAAGCAATGGTGAGCTCAACAGCTCAGTAAAGCAACAAACCTCCAATCAAAATCCTCAGAATCTCAAAACCAATACATCAGACAAATCCGTACAGAAATCAGAACAAAATCGGACAGATATCAAATCAAACAGAATTGTACGGAAACAGAAGTCGTATCAAATCAGAAACAGAACAGATCAGACATATCAGATCAACAGAATCAGAATCGTACAGATCATATCGGAACAGAACAAATCATATCAGAATCATATAGCAGATATCAGATATTTAATTAATAGCTAAATTCCCTGACACTGACTGAATCTCGTAGGATTCAGGCCCCTTATGCCTCCCTTTGTGCTCACGGCACCAGAACAGATCAACTTAGATGTGCTTATAGCACCAGAATACATATATAGTGCATATAGCACCTAAACAGATTTTCCTCGAATCCGGAACAGAACAGATATCAGATTTCATATTGAGCTCATTTCAGAATTCCCAGACACTAACTGAATCTCGTAGGATCCAGGCCCCTTATAACTCCCTTTATATAGCATATACAGATAGCATATCAAATCAGAAGATTTCCGGACAAAACAGAAATTACTCAAAAATCGGGCAGCACAACGGCAGTATACAGAATTTACACAATTTTCTTGAAAATCAAAATTCATCAAATTCGCACAGAATATAGATATCAACATTTCAGAACATTTATTCTACTGCATAGATAATTTCCAAGTTCACAGAAAAATCAAGTCGACTAAAAACACAGTCGAATCAAAAATACCCGGACAAAAATCTTCAGAAAATAACCAAAATGTGCACACTCGGCACTTCAACAAAATACAGAAAGTTACGCGGTAAAAACTAAACCAGTCGGAAATTACGGACGAAAATCACGAACAAAACTTAATTCCGGACAGATAATACCGCCAAAAGCGACGGTTCTGAAAATTGAGAAAGTCGGATTGTGCCTTACCTTGCGTACAGCAATTTCCTCAACTGTCACAACGGACGAAAACAGCTCGGCGTCGCCCAAAAATCCACTTTTCCACTTTTTCCTTCGTTTTTCTCTCTCCTCAGCTTTTTCTCTCTCTTCAAAATATCTCATTTCTATATATATCCAGACCGATCGTCCTGGACGATCGAGCTTCGTACCGGACGATCCATGAAGAGGAAAATTTCGTCCAGACGAAAATCAAATATCGTCCCCGGCGAAGGGTTCTCTGACTTATTTTCGTCCAGACGATCCTGATTTCGTCCAGACGAACCATACAGCCAAACATGATTTTTCTGCACAACCTGTACCGATCGTCCCGGACGATCTGACTTCGTCCGGACGAACCTGGAGCAAAAACTGATATTACACTAGCACTCTGACCGTCTGTCATATCAGGGTCTGGCAGATCCATTCAGAAAATCTAGAAAACCAGGAAAACTAAACACAAAAACAACACAATAAAAAATCCAAACAGACCAAAACTACCCCAGACAGACTCAGATCACTTCCTATAGCTCTGTCTTACAATCCAAATTCCAAATTCCAAAACCATTGCTCTGATACCACTAAAGCTTGTCACGACCCAACCCGACCGGGACGGATCCCGCTCACATCGGGTCGCGACTAGACTTAAACCCCAACTGACTGAACTGATTCCAGGATCTGGCTTTGGAATTTGTTTCAGAACCTTCTTCAAAACATTTACACAAAAAGATATAGAGCTACTATAAAAATCCAATGCAGCGGAACATATCATCTATCTTTTCATTCATCAGAAATTACAATCATATACAAATACAGATCATGGCTTTCAGACAGAAAGAATAACAGAACAGAAAAGTCATGACTGTACAAAAATCAAAAGTCCAAAATACTTATAACAGATCAGACTCTGAACTCAGAACTCCTACTCCAAGACTTCCTTCCCCTTCCCAGAACCTAAAAATCACGCAAAAAATAAGGATGAGCTACAACAGCTCAGCAAGATAACAAACCTCCAATCAAAATCCTCAGAGTCCACATCAAACACATCAGATAGATATCTGAACAGAAATCGGAACAGAATCGTATATCAAATTAGAACAGAATAGAAATAAATCACATCAGAACTAACATAACGTATCAAAATCAGAAATCAGATTAAATCATATCAGATCAGCATTCATATCAGAACAGATAGAATCGTATAAAAAATCAGCATCGGATCGTATCATAATCATAATCATACAAATCAGATTGAATTATATCATACGGAAATTGAAAATCATATCATTTCAGAACAGATCAAAAGACAGAACAGATTCTCTAACACTGACATAATCTCAACGGATTCTGACCCCTTATGCCTCCCTTCTCAGACACTGATAGAATCTCTCAGATTCTGGCCCCTTATGCCTCCCTTTGTTCTCATGGCATCAGAATAGATGTGCTGATAGCACCAGAACAGAACTTATCATCGGATCCGGAACTTATATTCAGAAACAGATTTCAGAGCTTATTTCAGATTTTTCCTGACACAGATAGGATCTCACAGGAAACTGACCTCTTATAACTCCCTTTTTATAGCACACAATCATATCAATTCATTTCAGAATAAATCCGGATAATTTCAAAAATCATACGAAAATCCGGCAGCGTAACGGCAGTATACAGAATTTACACAATATTGACAGAATCAGAATTTTACCAAATTACCACAGAGCATTCACAGCAATAATATAAGACTTTTATTCTACTGCCATAACATTTTTAGACATCGTCAAAAATTTTAGTCAAAAGAAAACACCGTGGAATCAAAATTACCCGGTCAAAATTCTCCATAAAATAATCAAAATGTGCACACTCGGCACCTCAGAAACATATCAAAAGTTACGCGGTAAAAACTAAACCAATCAGAAAATACGGACGAAATTCGCTAACAAAAATGAAATCCGGACAGAAAAGTCGTTCAAAATTCACCGTTCTGAAAATTGAGAAAGGTTGAATGTGCCTTACTTTGCGTACACCAACTTCTTGAACTGTCACAACGGACGAAAACGGACCGGCATCGCCCAAAAATCACTTTTCCTTCTTTTTCCTTCATTTTTCTCTCTCCTGGGCTTTTCTCTCTCTTCAAAATATCTCATTTCTATATATATCTAGACTGATCATACCGGACGATCGCAACTTCGTCCCGGGACGAAGTGGCTCTGGACAAATTTCGTCCAGACGAATTTACTTATCGTCCCATGACGATTGCTCTCTGAAAAATTTTCGTCTAGACGATCCCAATTTCGTCCAGACGAACCATCCGTCAAACATGTTTTCCTGCACAACCTGTACCGATCGTCCCAGATGATCCAACTTCGTCCGGACAATCCTGGAAGCAAAATGGCCTTTACACCTCGATGGATAATAATATGTATAACACAAAATATCACGAGATTACCCCATTCGATGCGTCAGCTCGAATGAGATTTATTTGATGTAGGGATTAGTTTCCCACGGGCGCAAGCCCCCGTGGGTAATATCAAATATATTATCTCTCTCTCCCTCACCGCTGAAAATTACCCTATGTGGTGATCTCAAGTCTTCAAAATCTTTCGGGTCAATGGATTTTAAGGGTTTCTCGAAAGAACATGTCGCTGCCCTTCACCTCATGAATATTCTTCTTCCTCCTCTCTTTATTATCAATCTTGGACCCTTATTGATCAAAACTTGGCCACCGCCATATATTCGGTCATTTCTCCGAGAATCCTCCCCTACGTCCTCTCTTTAGATCACTGTTTTAATATTTGGGAAACCTTAGCTCATCGCCTTCAATCATCCACTCGGTCTCGCACGAGTCAACTCCATAACGAACTCAATCATCTATCTATGAAATCTCAAACCATGTCATAATACCTCCTTGCTATCAAATCCAAGGTCGATGCTATTGCGGACACCAAATCCCCTCTTAATCCAGAAGAGGTAATCTTATACACTTTGAATGGCCTCTCGGCTCAATATCAAACTTTCAAAACCGCCATCCACACAAATCTTCAACCTATTAACATTGATACTCTATACACTCTTCTTTGTAGTGAGGAACAAAATCTTGCCCAAGAAGAGACAAACGATCTTCAAAATATCCACATATCTGAATCTTACATCGCTCTTGTCGCACCTCGTTGACATGGTCGCGGTCGAAAAAATTCAAACTGTAGACATCCTCCTTTCTCCAAATCTCTCCTCTCGATCCTACTCTTGCCGTCCCGAATGATCTGGGCAAAACCCAATAATGTGTTAGATTTGTTCCAAATCTGGTCATTCGGCTTTAAAATGTTGGTACCACCATGAAAAGTCCTACACAAAAGAATCTAAATAAAAAAAACATTGCTCTATTCTCTCCCTCGGAATCCAATAGCTTTGACGATTGGTATCTTGATAGTGGCACATCCTCGCATCTTACCTCAGACTTGTCCTAAATTCAATCCATAAAACCTTATGTTGGAACACATCAGGTCACTCTTGGCAATGTATACCAAGTTCCAATCCAACATTCAGGTAAAGGAATTTTACCACCACCTCACAAGGTAAGAAAACTCTTGATTAAGGATGTTAGATTATCTTCTCAAATGGGTTTAGCGTAAAGGAAAATTTCTAGGTTTTCTTAATTAAAGAGGAAGATAGACTCAATTTGGTTTAATCAATATACGTGGCTCAATATCATCATCCGGTCGATCTGAAGAAGAGAAAATTGGAGAAAAAGAAAGATATTGCACCTCAAGCATGCGTGAGAAAAAGAGGAAGGTGGCGTCATCTGTGTGAGATGGATGAGTAGGATTTATAGCCTCTGAAAGAATAGAAAGCTTACCCAACGAGAAGGCGTACAGTGGTACACTCATACTACTAGCCTTAGATCATAAATCTATAAGAGATGTAATATCGTATATACGATATTAACATCTATGACCTAGCTAATGCAACCTGGGCTTATACCTTGCCTGAAAAGGAAGTTAGCTAAAACCACATAGTCGTATAAAATCGAAGAATAAATGTAATAGTAATTTTGATAATATGAAAGAGTATGAGAACAAGATTTCCTATTGGTTTATTGCATTTTGTTTATTGGTTAATTAATTTTAAACATAATTAATTTTTTAATTAGGAAGAGTAATTTAATGCATTTATTATAAATCAATAGATACTATATATGGTCTATGTTGCATGTCAATGACCTAATTAGTATATTTTCTAGTTAGTCGACTAAGGGCATTATGCCAAACCTTTTAGGTCTGAGTCAATACCTCTCTCTTGATCAGACTTATGGAATAATTCGGTCATACTCTAGCGCATACATATAGAGCCTTCCTTCTCATAGTAATAACTTCCCTCACCTTCATTAGAAAGACGTAAGCTAGTCTAACTACATCCTAGGTTAAAGCCCTTAGCCATTATGGGGTATGGAGCATTTTGATTATTGTGATGAACCTAATACTCACTAGGTAGCCTAGAGACTACCCTTATGGATTCCTCAAAGTTGGTTTGCCCTAGCGCTTGATAAAAGTAGGTCGCATTAGGTATTTCCATATTCCATTAACAAGCCTATTGGTCGTTCTTATTCGATCTCATAGTTATGTGTTGATGTTAAGTAAAATGTGGCCTAAAACCCATCTTGGATAATAAAACTCACCATGACGTCCTTAGCTTATCTTGGTTAGCCTTAAGCCCATCAGAATAGACCTAGTCAACCTATAGCCCATTTAGGCTAGGTCTGGTTAACCTTGATCAACAAGACTCATTTAGGTTAGATCATAGATGATCATAAATAACCCTCAATTATAGACCACTCTTTAAATATTTATGACTTAATATTAACATAGATTGATCTTAGTCTCACTGGTTTTCTCTCATTGAGATATTTACTTTTATTAGAAGCATTCAAGATTTGAAGATCATTTAGTCTCTTAATTAATTTGTTAAAATTTCTAATTACGTTCAAATGCTTGATTTGGGCTCTTCTAAATCAGAATCATACCACTTTTGGAGTCATTGGGTTTGTCTCTTCGAGACATTCAAAAAGGTTTGAAGTTTGCTAAAATCAAAGTTTTAGATAATCTTAACATTTAATTTTGTAAATTTCTATCTCAAATATTTACAAGTGAAATATAAATTTTTTTTGAAATATAATTTTTTGTATTAAAACATTATTTTATAAAGCAATAAAAAAATTGTGGAAAACCAAATTTTAATGTCAATAAGCTTTGTTGATATCAAATGGAAATTGTTCATAGACAAATATATATTTAATTATTGTCTATAATATACATTTTCTCTAATTAAATTATTTTATTAAAATTTTATGAAGGGTTCGAAATGACAAAGTTTAGAACCTAAATTTTTTGTAAGAAATATTTACAAGTGAAAGGTCACGCAAGAAAAAGATAAGGCTAAAAAAGAGTTAGAATGAAGAGACAACAAAACAACATTTAAAGTTGGTCAATATTATAAAAATTGAATTCTTAATCAAACAATCGAGTAAATTAAAGGAACCTCCTTTAGTCGTCATCTATGCATGAGTTTGCTTATGATTAATCATAACATCATTCTAAACTCAGAAATAAATCTTTAAAAAAAGGATAGAAATAGGAGTATTGCGGGCTAGAATATACGCAACGATAGAGTTATCATTTGATTTGGACTAATTTGGGCTCGGCTTGGGTCAATTTTGATGTCGTTGGGCTCGTGTTTCCAAGACGCTCAGTTCGACTGTAAGTTTGCAAAAACCAGAGTTTGTATGGTCTCAATTTTAATTTTTGAAGCTTCCAACTTGATTTTGATGATGTATCAAGGAGCTTTATCATAATGATTTTAAGCCTATAAAACCTCTTATATATTTTAATATGTTCAAATGAGTATAATCAATATTATTTTTTATTGAAATCTCAACTACTTTTCCTTGATTTCAATTCGTGCAAATGAAAACAGACAAATATAGTCTATCAATCACATTTTCAAAAGAGGATTAAAGCCTCGCTATAAAGATTAAGAACTTATGACACCTCTTATTGAATTTAATCATTCCAAATAAGGATAATTGATTCTAGTTTAGGTGTAAAATCTCACCAAATGGATCTAAACCTTCCAAATCAGGACAGTAATTTGAAATTGAGAGGAAGATTGAAGCCATAGCATGTGGATTATGAACCTTTGATACCTTTCATCAAATCTAATTCACTAAGCAAATATAATTAATCTCATTTTTAGGAACAATTATTAGGTCATATGACCTGACGTAGCTCTACGTTCGGACGCCAATAACATGTCGCCACTTGGTCTTACTCAATACCGCGTGGCCCGACGACTTGACCCGAGATTACTATGTTCGCGTATTGCTCGGTATTGCTCTAGGTATTGCTTGGTATTGCTAGGTATTGCTTGGCAATAATGAAAAATATCGCTATGTGAAGACCAATACCGAGCAATATCAAGAAATACCGAGCAATACCGAGAAATACCGATACCGAGAAAAACTCGATATTGCTCGGTATTTCTCGGTATTGCTCGGTATTGGTCTTCACAAAATGATATTTCTCGTTATTGCCGAGCAAAATCGATCAATACCTAGCAAATACCGAGCAATACCTAGCAACAAGCGAACATAGCAATCCCGTCTCCGTTCTAGGTCGGGATTATTGGGCCGCGCGGTAAATAGTAAGAACACGTGGTAGTATTTTACTGGCGTCCGAACGTAGAGCTATGTAAGGTGACCGGACCAAATAAAAGTTCCATTTTTAGAGGGGAATTGGAGCTAGCCTTGCTATATGAATGATGAAACTCGGCCAAATCTATTAAATTTGTTCTATTCAAATGAGGACAATAAATTCTTTTTTTAAAGAAATATTTAAGCATTTCCATAAGGGTTATGAATCTCTGCTCAAAATTTTGCATTTTATAGGTAATTTTTTTACCTCTATTTGGAGGAAAAGAAGGCATCTAGAGGAAATTATCATTTCTTATATGCCCTATAGGATTGTGTTTATAAGATTTATAACAAAGAAAAGAACTAAATTTTCAATGAACATCTTAGATTTTTTTTTTTGGATATTTTTAGAATTTTAAAGGCCAATTTATCAATTATTCCACTTTGGAGGATTCTTTTTTATGGAAAATAATTAAAGTTATCACACATATGCGCATGTATATGCTTGCATGTTTCGCGTATTGTGACTATAGCGCCTCTGATGCAACGTTTTGAAAACCGGACCGGACCGGCCGGTTCAACCGGTCGAACCCCGAACCGGCCGGCCGGTTACGGGCTGCTTAAGAACCGTTTCAGCAAAGAACCGGGATTGAACCGGTCGACCGGCGGTCCAACCGCCGAACCGGAAAACCGGGCTTGTTATAAAAAACCGACCGGTTCAAATAAAACCTTTTTTTGCCGTCCGATTTAATCCAATGGCTTAGAGAAAGATCGGAACAAAACAGATACAAAATTTACGAAGCGTGAAACCCTATTCTTCTCCTCATTTTCGCGATTCGTCCAGGCGGAGCGATTTACAAACCGCGACTCCTCTCGGACGGGAGGTTGTTTTGCCGGAGCGACGGAGCCGATCGAACTCATTGAAGGCTTCCTTCTCTTGGTCAAGTTCTCCTCTCCTACCCACCGTGAGTTTTTTCAATTTCACGCACTTCTCCTTGCTCTTATTTGCAGCCGACGGTAGGCTGTGATTCTTGATGAGTTTTCTTGTTTAATGGTGGAAATTGAAATTTCAGTTGTGTGTTTATGTTTCAATGTTTCCTTTCCACCAAAATCTTTGTTTTTTTTTTTTTAGGATTTGCAAGCCTTTGGGTTTATGTTTCAATGTTTCATTTCATGGAGACATTATTTGTTTTTTTTTTTTTTTTTTTTTTTTGAATTGGCAACTATTTAGAGCAAGGTTTTTAATCCTTAGAGACATTTCATTATGTGCTTAGATCTGGCTGAAATATGATTGGCTTAGATCCAATCAAATTACTTGATGGGTCAAAGTTTTTGATCTGAATCCAACTCAATTTGAATCTAATTGTTTATTTTGTTTTTATATGGATCATGTATTTTTAAAATCAACATAAGTCATTTAGTATGAACTCAACCTGTTAAACTAAATCTGACATGTTTAACTCAAACTTGACCTATTAAGCCTTATTCTGAATAATAGTTGGATCAATTTTAGTTAATGTCAAATTTTTAGGCTAGTTTGAACCCAATAAAAATTTTAATCGGGTCAACATTTCAAACTCAAACTTGCTCCGAAATTTAATCAAGTCAATCAAAACACAAATTATATTAAGAGATTGATCTTATAATTAATAGTCTAAGAAATAATTTAATAAAGTCGAACATGTCATGAAATTTATCAAATAACTATTTATTTACATATTCTAATAAGTTAATAAAGATAATTATCATATTAAATTGATTTATATAGTGCATCTAATTTAGTTAACTAATATTTTAACTGTAAGTGCACTTGTACATTTTATGATTTATGATTGTTTATTTAAATTGTGTTTATGTTCTGATTGGTGTTTTTTGTCGTTCTTCACATACCTTAGCATTGTATACAAAATGGATCTACCAACAGTTTCGTCTCATGGTGTGCGTGAAAAGATCGATATTGCCTGGAGTCATTGTAGTGAAAGTAAAGGTCCAGATGGAAAAAAATAATATAGATGCCTACATTGTGGGATTATATATAAAGGTGGAGGAATTAATTAGGCCTGGAGCTACTAGATTTGCTACAACTTTCATCACTTTGAAAAGCATATTTGAACACAAGCAACATTTACAGGCATTTATAACAAGCAAAGCATTCTTTGAATCAAAGATTTCCAAAACAGTCAAAGGGCAAGAAGCATCATCTATCATTCGGGATAATAAATTTTGGAATGATTGTTTGGTAAGTTCCAAATTGACTGGGCCTTTAATTCGATTATTGAGAATTGTGGATTTGGATGAAAAACCATCAATAGGATTTCCTTATGATGGAATGTACAGAGCAAGGAGAGCAATCAAGTTAATGCTTAGGAATGTGAAAAGGTTGTACAAACCTTACACAAGTATTATAAAGAGGAGATGGGATAGTCAGCTAAGACAAGATATATATTGTGCAGCATATTTTCTTAATCCACATTTTCAGTATGATAAAGATAATTTTTGCAAAAAACTGAAGTGCTGCAAGGTTTAACTGAACTGATTGGAAATAAAGATATATGTCCTAAACCATCAGTAACAATGAATGAAGTTAGGCTTTTCCGTGATAATTTAGAAAGCTTTGGGAAACCAATTGCTCTAAGAATGGCCAAAGAAATGCAGCCTGGTAAGTGAAACAAATATGTTATAATGCATTTATTCTATCATGCATATCAGATATTAATTAACTAATATTTATCTCTTTATAGATGAATGGTGGAAGATGTTCGGATCAAGTGCCCCAAATTTGCAGAAATTAGCTGTTAGAATTCTCAGCCAAACATCTTCCTCTTCTGGATGTGAAAGGAATTGGAGTGTATTTGAACAAATTCATACGAAGAGAAGAAATCATTTAGAACATCAAAGGCTTAATGATCTTGTATTTGTTTGATACAACCTCAATTTGAGGAATATGTATGAATACATGACTTGTAATTATATTTAGATGTCATTTTTGTATTATTGTACATCTTAATAATCTTTTAATTATATTTAGATTTCAAACAAAAAAAAGAAACTATGATCCTTTGGATTATACAAGCATAGAGATGGTGGATTTTTGGGTTCTTGATGAAGAACTAGTTTCATAGCTTATTCTGGAGAATTTAGAGAATGAAATATATGCAGAAGATGTTATTCCTGTTGCTGAAGAACTTAATACTAGTTCTACTAAAGAACCTCAAAGTAAGTTCATAATTAGTTTAAGTTATATCATTTGAAAAAGATGTTTAATATATATATAATATTTTATATTTCTAATATGCAGATGATGATGTCCTAGAGGATGTTCGAAATGACAATGAAATAATTGGCAATGAAGATATTGATGCTTTTGGAGGGGAATGTTTTGATGAACAAGGATTTATGGATATAACTTTTGATGCTTCAAATCTAGGAAACGACTTCTAGATTTATTTTGATATTTATGTTTGAATTTTGAAGCTTGACTTGATATGAAATTATGAACATTTTGTGTGATGACACTTATAGTATATGCTATTTGTTTATGCTTCAAATTGATTTTTATTGTATTTTTTAAATAATATTATTATTTATTACGTCATCCGGTTTGACCCCGATTCAACTGGTCGAACCGGTCGAACCGTGAACCCCTCCTTCCTCCGGTTCGTTGTCCGGTCCGGTTCTGAAAACCTTGCTCTGATGATAGGCCCGTGGCTAAGTTTTTAGAAATATATTTTTTGCCTTGAATGGCCTTTTTAAATATTATTGGGTTCCATTTGCATTATTTTTTTAAATTCCAAATTTGATTTTAGCCCTTTTATGCCTCAATAGGGGTAATTTTATAAATTTTTTGATCAATTATTTACTATAAGTTGTCCTGAATACTGATACGTCATTATAAAACTATCTTAATCGGGCACAAATCTCGAGGCAAAAATAAGTTGAAAACTTCAAAAATTAATTTTGGGAGCACACAAACTCTGATTTCAACGAACTTACAGTCAAACTGAGCGTCTCGGAAATACAAACCCAACGACACCAAGATCAACCCAATCCGAGCCCAAATGAGTCCGAATCAAGGGTTCAAAGCACTGTTGGAAGGTTCAAACCGAAATTTGAGTTACCAAACGGTCTCCGATTTTGACGAGCTTATATTCGAATCGAACGGGTCGACGATACGAATACAACGAGCCCAAGATCATCAAATTCCGATATCATTAAGACCTTGAAATGACCAACGAATGGCGCATGATCAAAGGATTCGATATCGGTCGTCCATTCAGACCACTCCCAATTCGCCCTTGATCTCACGACTATTTACGGGCTATGCCACTCCAGAAAAACTATAAATAGAGCCCTCATTCTACACCAAGGGGACTCAAGTGAAGAGAGGGAAGAAGGAGAGGAGAAAGGGGAAAAGGAGATTCCTCACCTTCTCGACCACCGCCGGAGCTCTTCCTGCCGCTTGAAGACGCCAGAACTCTGCCGGATTTTTGGGAAACGCCGGGAATTTGTAGAACTTTGTAACTTTGTGAGAAGTTGATTGTAAATTAATCGTCTTGATTTGTAAGATGGATCAACCATTGTACTTCAAATAAATACTAGTGGAACTTTGCAACTGGGCGAGGCCCCGTGGTTTTTTTCCTCTTTTGGGTTTTCCACGTAAAACCTTGGTGTTCATTTTCTCTTTTCTGTTTGTGTGCGGAATACTCTTGCAACGCTAAGACGGATATTTCCTAACTCTACTGTTGCATATATTCTAGCACGCAACAAATACGATGAAGAGAGAATATCTTGATTCACAAATTTGATGAGAGGATCATGACTGCGTTTAAAAAATAAACGTGGCTTGTGAATTTTTTGTAATATAATATTACTCTTAAGACATTATTCTTTTGAGTCACATCTTGATGTTCAAAATAGAAGATGACTAATATGTCATCAAAAATTTCATTCAATCAACCATAGCTCTTAATTTAGATTTTTTTTAAGCAATATATTATATACTAATTAAAAGCTTTCAAAACTAACTCTAATACTTATTTTTTCAAAAAAAAAATCATAATTGAAATGAACAACATTATAAGACAAAGCCATCAATACCAAAAATGTTTTGATTGGAGACCAAATGCATCAAAATCAAGCCCTCAAAATTAAATAGTTGGAATTTTCTCAGTGCTATTTAGGGTCAAATGTCCTTTGAATCTTAAGTTCTTATCCCAACAAAATATTTTAGTGTAGAGATTTGTAAGGCTAGGAACATTCTAAAACTGAAATTGAGAGAGAGAGAGAGAGAGAATGAAATTGAAAGCCAAACATCTATTTGAATTATTTGTACTTTTTTAACTTTTAAGTGAATTATGACAAATTCACACTCACATCAAATACGCAAGCTTCACATCTAAGACCTTATAGGTTTTGTTTGGGACGGCTTTCTTCTTGCTTTCTAGTGCAAAATTTTTTTGAATTTAAAATTTTTATACTAAAAAGAGAGTACGAAAATATTAATTGACAGCTAAAACTTTCAACCAACATATTAAAACGAGCTGAGTTTATTTGTACCTTTATTTTCATATTGAATAGAAAAGTCTACTTCCTTGGAAAGCCGCTAAAATCAAATTGAAATTTTCTTTGGCCATCAAGACCCGCAACAAGAGTGATTATTGAGTCCAGACATCGAATTTGTCCAGAGACCAATAAAAAAGCGTCACATCACTAGGCACTCGGTACCGCGCTCGATACCGACTGTGGTACCACTCAGTACCCTCAATATGTTGTTCGGACAGAATAATTTTTCCCGCAACAGACACTATTAGTTCACGATGTTCCCAATCGGTTCACTTGAACCTACTTATGGCAGTCGGATGGCATCAATATCAAAAATAATGGGTTGTCGAATATCACGGCCAATGGGCTGCCTAATCCCAGAAATCACAAGATTCACAACGGTGCATTGCACAACATGTGAAGGTCCGGTGCAATGTGTCGGCGGCGGTGATTTTCAACGCATGTCTAACCCTCACATTAAAGCAGTGATGTCATCGACAATGTATGGACCGGTTTAGTGCCGATACAGGCAACAACCGGTCCAAAGTGAACCGAACCTGCCACCACCGAAATCAAACACATGCGGTCACTCATTATCTGTTTTCCCATGACGGCGCACCGAACCTGCGAGGACGACACGCTTCGTTTGGGCCCCACAAGCATCATGGAATTGCTGATGGCTGCTCGCATTGTCCAAGAGATCCACGTCACTATGCCTCGGCGGATTTCAAACCAATCACCTCTTCTTACTAGGCCAAACCAAACTTTGCCGCACACTGCACTTTGCAATCAAATCAATATAGTTTTGACTTGCAAATCATCTTGGTATGTTGGTTGAGAGGTTATGCTTCTAATTAAGATATATTGGGTTCAAGTCTTTGTATTTGTGTTTGTGTTGTGTGTGTGAGTTTGTCTTAATTGACCTAAATGTCCAAAAAAAAAAAAAAAACAGTTTTGGAGTAATAACAAGAAAAGGCCACGGGGATGGACGGGGAGAGTTTAGGTTTCTTGCAAATCTTTGCTGGTTCTTTGTGGGTTTTTTTTTTAATTCAAGTGGTTATTCGTCTTATGGTATGGTGGTTCTTTGAAATATTTGTTGTTAGAGTGGCTCATCATTTACAGATCTTGCTATGCAAAAAATTCTTCAACTAATTTTTCTCCTCTAAAATCAATCATGAATCCAAGTTCTACAACCAAAATGTCCTCATAGGGAATGCAAGTTTGGAATGAGTTACTAAAGTCACATCAATCCTCTCTGAATCCTTTTTATGTTTCTTTTGTTCATTGTACTGATAATCTTGCTCTTTTTTCTGAAGGTGATGTTTCGGTTGGCTCTGAAAATGGGTTTAAAATTGGTAGGATATTTATTGTGTAAGCAACCTTACTTTGAAGCTTTAAAATCTTTTATGCTTAAGATCTGGAAGTTGAAAGGTAGTTTTACTCTTCTTGCTTTAAGCGGTGGATTTTTTTTAATGAAATTTTCTTGCCTTGAAGGTTATGATTTAGTTTGGTCGGATGGACTTTGGTTCTTTTTCTGAGAACCGTTCATTATTAAAAAATGGTCGCCTTTATTTCAACCTAAACGCGAAGAATTTACTTCTATTTCTCTTTGGATCAAGATTCTTGATCTTCCTTTAGTTTGTTGGACGTCTGAGGGTATTTCTAAGATCACAAGATTGGTTAAGATTCCAATTGTTGTGGATTCTCTAACAATCGAACAAGCTCGACTTACTTTTGCTTGGGTGTTTACCTCATTTTTGTATGAGGTCATTAAGGGACCCATCCAAATCAATCCTGACCCTAAAATCCCTCCAGACCTTAGATAAATCTTGAACTTAGGATCTAATCCAGACCCTATGATCAAGTCCACACTTTCAAACTCAAAATCTAGATCAAATCCAAAATCCAGACCCAAATCCAATGCTAAAAGGCCAAGTCCTAAAAGCCTTTTTCAACAAATTTTCAAACACTTCAAAAACCATTCAAATGACCTCTGATTCAGAGTCTGTCAGTTGCATATTGATAGGACATGTCTCTGGAGGAAACCCTCCAAATTTGAGCCCATTCTGAGATCTCTAACCTCAGAATCTAAATATAATTCCAAAGGCTGTAAAACCTTCAAATATTTACGGCCTATGCCACTGGATCTGCCATCCAGTGGATTTTGACCTTAGAGCTTTCTCCAAAGTCTCTAATTACTTCCAGACCCTTAATTATAACTCACTGAACATTAAACTGCATTTTGGTTGACCCACTTTGACCCCTAGTTGACCAGGGGTCAAAATGACCAAAATACCCCTATGGGGCTCAAATGGTGATTTCGAACCAAATGAACTCCGAATTGAGTGTAACCACCTCCAACAACTTTGAAATATCAAATCAAACCTGTTGGACCCATTTCCAAGGCCTGGGTCAACCTGGTTGACCAAGTCAACATAGTTGACCCAAATGACCCTTTAAGAGTCCAAATAGGTGTTTTGACTCAAATGACCTCTCCAGGCCATGGAACCACTTCCATTGGTCTTGAAATGTCATTTGAAACCTGTTGAGCCCATTTCAAGATCCTGAACCCAGCCGGTTGACCAAGTCAACCAATTTTGGCTTAAGAGCCCATTAAGGGCCCATTAAGCCCTTTTGACCCAAATAACCTATTTAATCCCCAAAATTACTACTACCAGACCCCAAACATAATTTCAAACCTGTCCAGACTAAACCCACACCCTGGGTCAACCTGGTTGACTCAGTCAACCTAGTTTGACCAAACCAACCCTTAAGGCCCTCCACTTTGAATTAAATTTCAAATCCACCCAAGTCTTTGTCAAACCCTCTCCATGCTTCTTAATCAGTCTCTTAAATCACTTTGGCTGCCACCTCACCCTTGGTCAACCAGTTGACTGGTCAACATAGTCAACAAGGCTCTTTAAGGGGTTTAAATACCCATTTGGCTTGATCTAAGCTAGCCCATCCCAAGTTAGATCATTCCAGCAATTCCAAAGTGACCTTCTACTGCCACCTCAGCACCCTTGACCTTTTGACTGGTCAATTTGGTCAACAAAGGGTTTATGGAGGAGCCCCATGGTCAAACTCACATGTGAGCCTCCTTCCAACTAATCTAGGCAGCTAGGTTAGTCCTAAATGAGAGATAAAGCTCTCTAATAGGCTCCCTAATCAAACCCAGCCCTTTGTTTAGCCTTAAGTGGCAATGGTCCCCCCCACCTCCCAAAGGCTAGCCAATGGTTGGAGGGCCTTTCCCAGCCTTTTTCCCTGCCACCTGACAGTTTGGGACACTTGTCCCTCATCAGGGAGAGCCCCCTGATGCATCACAGCCATCCATTTGGCTTGGGGATGTTTGAATAGAGAGAAATGCCCTATTGAAGCCTCATTCGAAACCCTAGCTTCTCTCTCCACTCAAGCTCTCTCAAACCCAATCCCCTGTTCCATTGAGCTCCCCAGACATCTCTCAACACTCTCCCACCAAAATCCCTCCGGTCAAAGGCCTTTTCCGGCGAGATCCCGGCGATCCTAGCCTAAATCCGTTCAAGAGGATCTAGCAATCGATCCAGGAGTCTTCGAGTCGTGGACTCTTCTACAAAAAGGAGCGTGGACAGTCTACAAGTGCAACAAATCCATAAACGGTTTAATCCGTCCAAAATCAAGGTGAAAAACTCAAACCCTAGGTCTAGGAACACCGGTTTAAATAGCTTTTTGCAAAGCTCATTTTAATCCAAATAAAATATTCTCCATGATTTCTGTTCATCAAAGGAATATATGTTTAAAATTTCATTGATTTTCATCAACTGTATCGAAAGAACGAGCCCAAAAATGTCTATAGGGCTCGGTTCGTGCGGCTCCCAGCGAGGCTGAATCAGAACCGTTGATCCCGCGGTCTGATTCGACCGTGTATTCGATCTCCCATTCGGTTGGCCGTTCGACAACATCTAGTCCGTCAGCTCATTTCTGCGGGATTAATTCTCTGTCGTCCGATCATTCTCTGTTAAGATCGGACGGCGGGATCTAATCTCCAGCGTCGGATCAAACTCTCGCAGATCCGATGGCTACGGCGGGATGCTGACTCGGATAAGTGAATTGCGCGTGGGTCCCGCCGCCAGGCAATCATCCCGAAATGATTGCTCAATGATTGGCCCGCCGTCGGTGTGTTTTGGAGTCCCAATCCGGATGCGCCACGTGTTAATCCCGCCGCCAGATCATATTAATCAAGGTTAATTAGTATTTTAGCTATTTTTAATTATAGAAACTTCAATAAAATATTAAAAAATAAATACTTTTCAGAAAATTAAGTGTTATATATCAAACTGTTCAGATTTTTAAGACCTTTAATTTAAAAATAGAATCATTTAAAAATATTATATATATTTTGAGCAATTTTAAATAATGATTATTTAAATATTTTAATTATTATTTAATTAAAATAAGTCTAAATGCTTTCAAAATTTTAAGAAGAATAGTTTTAATCTATTTTGAGCTTCCAGAAAAATTTTCAAAATTATTTAAGCAAATTTTGATATTAATTTGAATTATGTGAGTATTTTAATAGTTTATTAATATTTAATTAAATATTGAATATTTTGAAAATTAAAAACTTATTGTCTTAATAAATTTGAAATCAGTGGATCTCAATGCTCTTTAAAATTTATTCTAATGATATTTTCAATTATTTTATTTTAAAATGGATATTTACATATATAGAATTAAATATATTAATATATTTTCAAATATATTTTAAATATATATATATTTAAATCCTATAAATTTGAGATATCACTTTGAAATTTTAAGCATAGATTAAATGTTTGAATATAAGTCATTGAGGAATAATTAGTGAGTGATTATCTTCTAATCATGTCACTAATTAAAATTAATCGCTTTAATTAATGTTAATTCTTGCATGCTTAGGTTGTGCACACACCACTTAGCCTAGGCTCTCCTAGTTTTAAGGACTTGATTGTTATTGTGTGTTTATTCATGCTTTGTTCAAGGGTTAGTCAGAACTTTGATTCAAACCTATTAAACTTAGTGTCACTAAGGACAAAAATTAAGGACTTTGATTAGAAAACTTAGAAAATTTATTGTGATTAGGATTGACACCCTCTTGACTTGAAATTTGAACCACTTAAACTTAGTAACATTCTCATCCTTAGGGAAAAATTTCACTGATTTTTGAAACCATTAAGACCATTAATTAATTTTCTAAGTCTTAAACCCTTAATTAGCCGTTAAACCTTCCAAAAAATGTAATAAATCCAATTTAAATCCAAAAATTATATTTAACCCCTCTAACTGACCCTAATTAAACCCTTAACCAATGAAAATTAAAATCCAATTGAATTGACAGCAAATTAAACCTTAATTGGATTTTAAGTAAAATTGAATATTTAATTAATATAATTAATTAATTATTATTAAAAAATTCCAAAATTTTCCCAAACACTTGGGAATCTCTCCTTAGGTCCTTCCTGACCTTTGGAGAAGATTTCAAGGGGTTGGGATCTTATTTGGAGCAAAATCACAAAAAGACCCTCTAATTAAGTAATTTTCAAAATTCATTAAATAGTCAAAAAACTCAAACCTTCATAACTAATTCAAGAAAAATCCAAATCACCCAAACTCACTTGCATTCAACTCCTAATAAGGTCTAATATTTATTAAAAATATTAAATTCCAGAAATCTATAATATTTCAAAAAGTCAACAAACCGGTCAACTCTAAGTCAAAACTAGTTCAAAACTTCAAACCTTTGTAATAAAATGTAGAAAAATCCGATTTCAACGTACTTACCTTCTAACTGATCGTAGTAAGGTCTAGTATTTAATAAAATACAAACATTCCATAATTTGAGCTTAATCAAAAATTCAACTTTTGACCCTTTAATTAAATGATTAAAATATTCAAAAATTCATAAGACTCAAAATCATTCTAAAACTCCAAAAAATGTTAGCTTAATGTTTAAAACATTCAACAATTCTTTTAAAATACAACAACCATCCTAAAGATGAAGTTTATTGGCTGGACTACTCCGGGCTGCGGGGCTAAGTGTCCTAAGGAGGCTGGTTCCTCGAGCCTGGTGGCACAACGCCACGAATGAATTCCAAGGGGTGTTAAACCTTAAAAATAGATTAATCATTAATTAACTAACCTTTTAAAACTTCTAATTTAACTACATTAATTTTGTTTATCGGCTGGACTACTCCGGGCTGCGGGGCTAAGTGTCCTAAGGAGGCTAGTTCCTCGAGCCTGGTGGCACAACGCCACGAATCGATTAATGACAAACTTAAATTAATCAATTTTAAAAATCAGCAACCAAACACTTCTAATAAAATTTATTAATTCTTAAACTTTAATCAAATCAAATCACTTAATTATACCGGGTACCGCTGGGTAAACCAGGCCTACAAGGCTATTAACTTAGCCCCAAGGAAGGTGAAATAAACTTCACGGCCTCGGTGTGAAACAAAGGTGGTATTCAACAAATAATTAAGAATCAACTTTAAAATTAACCTCAAGCCATTAATACTTGAATTCAAACTTAAATCCCTTAAATCTTTCAACAAATCGAATCTTATATAACTTTAACTAATAATCCTAATTAGGACACATCAAAACCACACGACCTACCTCACAAACTTTAGATGGTTTGTTAGGATCACCGAATCTAGTTTTAGGATAGGCCGGTGTTTTACTTTCTGCAGTTGTGTGCTGAGTTTTCGAGCTTTTACTGCATGCTGTTTGCTAGTGTAGAACTGATGTGTTTATTTATTTACTTCCTGCATTCTGTGATTGATTGTACGTTAGATTTACCCCTAAGTTAGGAGCGAATTATACTTGTGCAATCTTATGCATGTGGCCATGCTCATACAAGGAGCTGAAATTAGATGGGGCAGTTAATAAAAATATATATATACTCTTTGCACAGGTACCTGCCGCGCTTAAGACCCCCTTTAAATAAAAAGAGCATGGCCAAGTGTGGCTAAAAAATTGCATTTCAATTTTTCATATTATAATTGCTTGGGATTGAATATACAACTGTTGATTATTAGGATAACCTTACAGGATCGAGTCTAGATTTTTCATTTTTTTTATTAATATAAATTCGATTTGATATGGTTGTATTTATTTGAAATGATTTGAGATTGGGATATAAATATCCAATTTGAATTCCAAAGAGGTGAAGACATCCCTAAAGGGGAGAGTCTTCTTCCATTTGGGAATCAAATTATGATACTTTTCAAATATCCAAAGATAAAAGATAACACCCCGATCAAGGGGGAGTTTCTTTTCATTTGGATATCCGGAACCGACGAATCAAGATGTTCATAAGAAGACGAAGAAATGGGCAACGAGAAGAATCTCAAATCTCAAAGTCATTTGATCTAGGATTAGAAATCCAGGTTGTAGTCAGTGGTGCCCGGCCACTTTAATTTTATGCAAATTCTGTGATGTAATAATAAGTGGCACTTGTCATATGGACATTCAGTTTGATATATTTAATTTAATTGATTTATTTAATTAATTTCGCATTAGAACTCCTACTTTTCTAGTCTTTTTACTTGCATGCCGCATTTGGTTTAACCTGGAATTCGAATTTAGGCTCTTAGGGGTCTGTCAAAAATTCTTCTACTTTAATTAAATAAAATTTTTAAGATAAGATAGAAACTCTAAACGGTCCTAAGAAGTAAGCTCAGACTCGCCGAGAGTTTTTCATGCATTCATATTGTACTTTCTCAACCTTGTTAGGCATCTCCCCGCCTGCGGGTTCTGGCAGACCACCTGGCCTATGAGGGTGCCAATCTGTCAAGGGGATGTTATGCAATCTCTAGGGAAAAACCTATTTTTTATGCCAAAATTTTTAAACTGCTACATACAAATTTTGCATTCAATCGAGTCAATTAGCATGCATCGCATTAGTAACAAATTTAAAAGAGTATGATATTTAATTGCATTACTTAGACATCAAATACCCAACATAATTCTAAGGGGTCAATTAAGGATCTGCTCTAGATGTCAACCCCGTTCCTTTATACTTTTCTAATTAACGTCCCTATCACTCTACAAAAAAGACCGGACTCATATTTTGAAATCGTTTAGGTTGTTTAGCTGGCTCCCCAATCCAGGCCGGGGTAAGACCAGATTCGCATTGCACTAGCTAGGTTCGGGGTGCTAACTTTTAGTGCCCAACTTAGACTTAGGTTCTGAGGCCGGCTCGGGCCATAAGACCTCAATTTTCAGTAATTGAATCCCAAATTTCTAATAAAATTGATCACTTAAACTAAACATCGCTTTCAATCAAATACAAGCCTAATGCTTAGAATTAATTGGAGTGTTTTCTGAAGTAATTCAGAATCTTAAAAATACTCCCTACTCCTCTTCCTTTGACTCTGAAAATAACTTCTCAAACTTGAACCAATACCACTTGAAATTCCTACCCTTTTCTTCCTTTGATGTCAAACTTTGAAAATTCAAAATGAAATTTACACCGCTATTTTAATCGAGAGTTTTCGTAGGAAATTTCGATTTCCTATGATGTAATTAACTACGAGGGCTTGCGCTCGTAGGAGATTTAGTAACCCAGAATTGATTTTCAAAATTAATTTTTTTAAAACCATTAATTAATTATCTTTGGGAAAATTCAGATTTCAACGATCGTTACCTCTATTTTCAAAGGATCAATATCTATTGATAACTTCTTTCCTCGGAGAGATATATCAATTTCTATTGTGATTTTGATTATGAAATTAACGGTCTCTTATTCAGATTATTGTAATTAAATAATTGATTGAACATAATTTTGATCTTTCGAGATCATATATATTGTCTCTCATGAGTTCGACTATAATAATTTGGATAAAGCTTTGAAATTCGAACCAATTAGTGAATGATATTCTCTCCGTTTGAGATGATATATCGTTCATAATGTTGTGTTCGATTTCAAAAAAAAAATTCAAAAAATTAATTTTTTTCAAAGAAAATTAATATATTTTCAAAACCTATATTTATATATATATATATATATATATATATATATATTTTTAATCAAAACATCGGGTTTGTGTTTTAGTTTCTAAAGATTATAGTCCTCCTGATGAAGTCAATATTTTGATAGCTGGTAATATGTTTTCGTTAAAAGTTATTTATGATTGGAAGCTTACTCCTTTATCAGGGTTGTGGATCTTTTGTTCACCCCACTTCATTGTGTCCTACTAAGCCTCAGTTTTCCCTTGATAACTCGGTGCCTAGTAGAGGAAGAAGTAGAAGTAGAAAGCTCTGGAAGGTGGCTTCACGTCCTGTGAGGCCTTCTCTTTGATATAATCCTACTTCTCAAAATATTTATGATCTGAATCCTCAATTGCTATCTAATGCTCCCATTATTTCTAAACCCTTTTCAAGAATTTCTCATTCTTCTTAGGTTATTAATGAGTTTTAAGATAATTTGCATTTAGAATATGATATGTTGAGGGATTTGGGAGTTTTATCAGTTGATTTTAATTCTAAGAAAATGAAAGTCTCCTCTTCTAGTACTAAAGAGACTTTACTTAATCTAAATTTTCTTACATATGAATTGCCTTCTAACTTCAATTTAAATTATGCATCTATTATTTCTAATTCTCTTTTAGATTCGAATGTTTCTATTCAAGATTCCAATTCTCATAATAAGTTTCAAGTTTTGGAAATCTTGGATGGTTGTCATCCAGAGTTTAAGGAAGGTGACTATATTTATGTTGTAACTAATTAGGAGGGTTCTTCCTCTACTATTCCTGTTATTGATTATTCTGGTTTAAAAGTTTTGTTAGCTGCTAGTAAATTTACTAGATCGAAAAGCACCATGAAGGCATCTATCTTGGACACTATGCATTAATGAATTTTCCTAATTTGATTTCTTGGAATATGAGAGGCTTTAATTGTTTGGATTAAGTTGAGTGTTATATTGATCTTTTTAGGAAATTTCATGAGAATTTATATTGCATTTTTAAGCTAAAGTTAAGTTGGATCTTATGGGTAACCCTTGATTTGATGCAAAGCATAGAATTTTTCAGCATGAAGGTAGCTGTCATAATTTTAATTTTTCTAATGCTAATAGGATTTGATTAAAATGGAATGCTTTGTGTATTTCTTTAAATTATATTCTTATTACTTCTTTTTTATCAACGTTATTTATGCTACCAATTTGATTGTATAAAATATTATTATCTAGAAAGAAATTCTTGATTTATCCTCTAATATTTCTTCTCCGCGGATTTTTTATGAGATTTTAATTGTTGTAGATTTGCTTAAGATAAATCTTGTGGTAATTCTATTTCTTGTAGCAAAATGAAGGAGTTTAATAACTGTGTTTTTAATTCTGGTCTTATTGAGCTTTCCTCTATTGGACACTTTTTGCTTGGTTCAACCAGCAAAGTGACAATCCTATTAATTTTAACTTGGATAAGGTAATTGTTAATAATCATGGTTGGATCTTTTTTGTTTTCTTATTATTTATTATCTCAATTTAGCTCTTATAAAAGTGAATTCTCTTATTAAGATAATCTGTCTTTTTGGTCTTCTTCGTTTATTCAAAGGGCTAAAATGAAATGGATGTCTAATAGAGAAGATGATTTAGGTTTCATTTATTCTAAAATCAGGTGCAGACAAAATTCTAATAAGATTCATGGTATCTCTTCTTCTCAAGGGATTGTCTCGAATCCTAAAGGCATTGTTGATATTTTTATGCAACATTTTAAATATGTATTTAATTCTCCTAAATTATCTTTTGCTTCTTCTTTTAATATATCAGTTGAGAATGTTATTCCTAAATTTCTTATTTCCTTTCTGGTTCATCCAGTCACGATTGAAGGTATCAAGAAGGTTGTTTTTAATAGTCCTAATTCTTCAGCTCTTGGTCCAGATGATTTTACATTCGAATTTTTTAAGAATACATGAGAAATTGTTGGACTGTTTCTTTATAAAGTTGTTCTTTTTTATTTTAATTAAGGATTTATGACTAGGGATGCTAAAGTTACTGCTATTTCTCTAATTCCTAAAAAGAACAATGCTTTTAATGTTTTGGATTTCAAGTATATTTCTTTATCTAATATTTTTTATAAGATTATGACAAATATTTTGGCTAACAGGTTGCAAGGGGTTACGCCTTTTATTGTTCTTAATAGTCAACCTAATTTTATTAAAAATATAATTTCTTTAGATAATATCATCCTTGCTACTAAACTTCTAAGAGAATTTAATTATTCTTTTATAGAAGTTTTTTTTTTGTACCAAACTAGATATTCACAAAGCATTTTATACAATTTTTAGAGATTTTGTTTTTTTTGCTAGAATGATTCAAAAAAGTTTTCCTTAAATATTTATTTCATTGATTCAAGGGTTCATAGATGATGTATATTTCTCTATTATTTTTAATGGATCTCTTCATGGGTTTTTTAGTTCTTCTTCAGGCCTTAGAAAAAGTTGTCCACTTTTTCTTCATCTTTTTTGTATTGTTGTGGATGCTCTTTCTAATCTTCTTAATGATAATTCTCATAATGAAAATTTTGAGGGGGTGAAGATAGATAATGCTCCTTTATATCAACTTTTATAAGAGGATATTCTCCTTATTTTTGGTAAAGCCTCCATAGAGAATGCTAGCAAGCTTAAAGATATTTTTAGTTTATTTATCTTTTGCTTCTAGTTTGTTCATTAATAATTCTAAGAGTTCTCTCATTCTTTCTAAATATTCTCATTTAGTTGATGCTATTAAGTCAAATTTTAGGCATTATTATTTCTCAATATCTTTTAAATCAGTTGGGTTTGTTTCTCTTAAGTAAATGGCTTAAGATTTCTGACTTTTAGCCTTTACTTAGCATAATACGTTGCTTTTGGCGGGTTGGAAAGCTAAATTATTTTTTTTTTCTTGAAGGGTTAAATTCCTTAAATTTATTATTTCAAATGTTATTTTCTATTAGATTAGGGGTATTTCTCTTCCTAAATTCTGTTTTAAATTTATAAAAAATGTTTGTTCTAAATTTTTTTTTCATGGATATTCTTCTAGTAGGAAGATTTATATCATTGCCTGGAAAGATGCTTGTAAACCTAAATATATTGGGGGTCTTGGTATTTTTTATTCGTAAGATCTTTATTTTGCTTATAGTTGTTCTCTTATTTGGCAGATCATTTATGGCATCGATATATTGACAATTTGGATAAAATTTAAGTGCATCTCTTTTTGGAAGCCTTGGTCCCAACCTTTTTCTATCTTTTGGTAGAATATTACCTCTATTGCTAGAGACATTAAAAATAAGGTTTATTCAATATTTTTTCTAATAGCTCTCTTTCTATTTATTGAGATCCTTGGTGTAAGGGGAAATCTCTCTATGAGATTGTTGAGATTGCTAGAATTAATTTTGGATTCCTCTTTATGTAAAAGCATGTTGGGAGATTGGATTTCTCAAGGTTATTGGAAATTTCCAAAAAAAAAAATTCTCCTGTTATTAGCTCGATTGTTCCTTATCTTCCTATTATTGATTAGCAAGCTTTAAATATTTCTTTGAATGGGTTCTTCTCCCTTCTTTGAAATTGTTCCATAATGCTTTTTATGATAACTTCACTAAAATGGAATGATGTTCTTACATATGACATAAAAAATATGTTATGAGATTTTCTTGTTATGTTTGGATGGCTATCTTGAAGGGTCTTAAAACGATTGATATCCTTGTTAAGAGAAATTTGAATGTTTATATTTCTTGTATTTTTTTTTTTTTTGTTAAAAAGCTAAAGAGAGACACAATCATTTATTTTTTAATGTGATTTTTTATTAAAAATTATCTCTAATTTTTTGCCAAATATTAATTTTGTTATACTTAGGCCTAATTTGGTTCAATTACTAGATTATATTTCTTCTCTTCATTTGGAATCTAATGTTATTTTTTTTTCTTTTTGTTTGTTGTTATAATTATTTCATTTGGAAAGAAAGGAATTTAAGGAGATTTTAAAATATATTCTACTACGTATTTAGTGGGATTGTTCATTAAAAAGGCTTTTTAGCTAAGCATTATCTATTTTGATAGGATGTTTGTGTTAAATCTTGTTGGTTTTTAGTTGTACTAGTTTTTTTGGTTATGTGGTCATTTTGTGCTATGATGATTGGGACCTTTGGTCTTTTCTAGAAAGGTTTTATTTCATCAATCAGGTTCTTTACCTTGGATGGTCGATTATTACAACCAAGGATCGATTTATTATTCTTTGATTGAGGTGTTTTTTTAAGAAGATTTTGTTTCCCTTTTTGAGTCTGGTGGTGGTTTGGGTCCTTGCATTTATGGATCATTTGATTATGATTTTTTTATATTTCTTTTTGGCTTAGGATTGGTTGACCTTTATTTTTATTATGGGTTTTTCTTCTGTTATTCTCTTCTTCTTTTTCTCTAAAGCTAGCTCTTTGAGGTTCAGGTGTTGGAATTTTATTCTCTGGTATTGCAGCCGATTTATTTTCTAGTGTTGTTATCGTGGATATTTTTAGTATTTGTTGTTCGGTCTCTGTTTGTCTATCATTTTCTCTTTTGGAGGATGGTCAAATCGTGCAATGAGCTGGTTTATTTGATGTTCTGCTCCTTATGGAAAGTTTTTGGGTTTTGCTAGTTTGTTGGTATTTGGATTATTTATGTGTAGTTGGCTTGAATGCTTGAGGTGTTGTTAGTTTTTCAGTTGGTTTACTTTTAGCTCTCTATGTAGGTATTTCAAGTATTTATTGTTGGCCCTCAATTTTTCTATTGTTTGCTGTATCGGAAGAAGGTTTCGTCTTACAAGATATTGGCATTTGGATTACTTACTACTCTACTATCTACAAAGAGTTTATAGGTTTTACTAGTCTGCTGGTTATTGAATTATTTTTGTGTAGTTGGCTTGAATATTAGAGGTGTTGTTGGTTTTCAATTGATCTGCCTTTAGCTCTTTGTGGGAGGATATTGGATCTACTAAAAAAGTTTTCATTCTCTTGTTATTTTATTTGGATTGTATATTGGTTTTTTTCAATCTACATATCTTATTATAATTGTTCAGCAAGTTGTATTTTAATTTTGAAGTTTTTTATTTAGACTATTTTATTAAGACTTTGGATTTATAAATTTTTTCTAATTTTCTTTCATTTGATGTAATCTTCTAATTATAATTTATCATTATGTCCCCAAAAAATAATTTATGATTATATTGATGAAAATTGAACATGATTGTCCTAATTTCCCCCCTAAAAAAAAGTTTGGACTCCTTTGAAAGTCGTTAAAATCAAGCTGAATTTTTCTTAGGGTGCGCAACAGTATTAGATGTTCCCACTCAATTCGTTTGAATCCATTCATAGCCGGCGGACGGCGTGGATATGCAAAATAATGAGTTGTGCAATATCAAAGCCAATGGCAAACCCAGGGGTGTCAATATTTGACCCGACCCAAAAATTTGACATTTTCGGGTTAGAAATTTCGACCTGTTTATAAAACCGGGTCGAGTTCGGGTTGACTCGGAAACTCAAAATCAACCCGGTTTGACCCTTTTTAATTTATTTAGGAGGGTTTTAATGAATTTTTATGAAATAAGTAAATGATATTTCAAAAATTTATAAACATTATTGCCCTAATTAAATTAATCTTGATTTATTTTAAATTAATTGAAGTAAATTTTATCTTAATTTGATTTAGATTTCAATAAATTGATTTAGATTTAAAAAATTTAATAAAATATACCCGAATCGGGTCCGGTTCGGATTGACCCGGACTCAAAGCGTTTCAGGTTCGGGTTCGGAAAACTGACTCGTTGCAAAAATGGGTCGGGTTCGAGTCGGGTTGAGCAGTACCGGGTCAATTTCGAATTGGAAATCATCAGGGAAGTGAAGGTCCGGTGCAATGTGCCGCGGTGGAGCTTTTTAACGTACATCTATCCCCATAACATTAACAAAAAGCAGTGACGTCATCCTAGTCGCCGAAGTGACCGCGGAGGTAGTGCCGAGTTCAATGAATTGCATCTGGTCTTTGGGTGAACCGAACCTTCCATATCAGAAAGATCACCACCGAATTCAAACACGTTTGATCGATCACTTGTCTTCTGTTTTCCCATGACGGCGCACCGACCTTGCAAACACGACACGCTTCTACAAGACCCCACAAGCCACGTAGAATATGCTGTGGGTCCCAGCTCTCCTTAGTTATGTGATTTGAGCTTATCTTTACGGATTTATTTTAGCAGATTTTTTTTTTTTAATATTTAGTTATTTAATTAATTAAGACTTCATTTGGGAAATTTTTTTTACTATATTTTAAAATAATTTTATACTATCAAAATTTTTAGATTTTGTTTAGGATGATTTTATTACTGCTTTTAAAATAAAATTTTAATATAAATTTTTTTCTTTTTTATACTAGTGATATATCAGTAAAAAATTATCTTGATCAGCCACGAATCTCAAAGCAAAATTGAGTTGAAAGCTTCCAAAATTAAATCAAAGACCATCTGAGTTTCGATTTCAGCAAACTTATAGTCAAACTGAACGTCTCAGAAAGACAAACCCATCGCACCAAATTTGACTCAATCCGAGCCCAAATGGGTCCAAATCAAGGGGATGAAGCATTGTTGAAGGGTTCAAACCACAACTTGGATTATCAAACAGTTTTCAAATGTGTCATGCTTATAGTCAAATCGAGCGGCTCGACGAGACGAATCCAACGAGCCCAAGATCATTTAATTCGGAAATCGTTAAGGCATCCAATTGACCAATAAACAGTCCATGATCAAGGGGATCAATATCGGCCGTCCATTCAAACACTCCCATTTTGCCCTTGATCCTCCACATATTTACAAGCCAAGCCACTCTCAAAAAACTATAAATAGGCCCCCATTCTTAACATGAAGTGAGGAGGAAGAGGGAGAAGAAGAGAAGAAATGGAGGAATTTGGGAGCTCTCTTGCCATGGACCACCGCCGGAGTTCCTGCCGACCACCGCCGGGATTCCTGCCGGCCACCACCGGAGTTCCTGCCGACCACCACCGAAATTCCTGTCGACCACCTCTGGAGTTCTTCCCTACCGCCGTCGGACTTCCATCTGTTCTCCAACCACCGACGGACTTCTGCCAGTTCGTCGACCACCGTCGGACTTCCACCAGTTCACCGATCGCGGCAGGACTTCATCCCAACCGTTGACCACTAACAGACTTCTACCAATCCGTCTACCGACGCCGGATTTCCACCAATTCGCCAACCACCGACGAACTTCTGCCAGTCCGTCGATCACCACCGGACTTCCACCCGTTCTCCGACCGCCGCCAGACTTCTACTAGTTCATCGACTGCCGCCGGACATCCGCTTGCCCGCCGACCATTGTCAGACTTTCATAGTTTGTCGTCCGCCATCGGAATTCCACAGTTTGCCGAATATCGCAGGACTTCCGCTAGTCTTCCACCTACAGTCCTCCAAACC
The DNA here is from genome assembly GCA_016618105.1 of Dendrobium huoshanense. Lineage (NCBI taxonomy): Eukaryota > Viridiplantae > Streptophyta > Magnoliopsida > Asparagales > Orchidaceae > Dendrobium > Dendrobium huoshanense. The sequence continues at coordinate 17,843,193 of CM028342.1, forward strand.
ACTGTCATCCAACTACGGTCCTTTCGATCTCCATCATTTGCAGACTATGGTCCTTCGGACCTCCGTCGTCTGCCGACTACATTCCTTGCCGACTATGGTCCTCCCGACCTTCGTCACCTGCTAACTATGGTCCCCTCGACCTTCGTTGCTCGCCGACTACGATCCTCCTGACCTTTGTCGCCCGCCGACTACGATCCTTTTGACCTCCATTGTCTGCCGACAACGGTCCTTTCGACCTCCGTCACCCGATGACTACGATCCTCCCGACCTCCGTCGCAATACAACGGTCCTTCTGACCTATGTCACTCATATACTACGATCCTCCGACCTCCGTCACCCGCCGAATATGGTTCTTCTGATCTACATCGCTCGTCGACTATGGTTTTGCCATCCCAAATAAATATATCAACATTGATTCTTCTAACTTCTACCACACAATGCATTTTATATGATGTATATTTGTTACTTCAAGCCAAGGCCTTCTTCCTAAGGATGGGCCTCATTTGTAATCAATTGCAAGCATTAGTGGATTCATTCAAACTGGGCCAGGCCCCGTGGTTTTTCCCCCTTTTTAGGGGTTTCCACGTAAAAACTCTGGTGTCTCTTATGAACGTTCCAAACCCTCTCCTTTTTTTGCTTGTGTTCTGGATCTTTGTACAAAGCTATGGCATTACATTCTATATTTCTCTACCGCCGCGAATTTTCCAGGACGCAACAGTTTGGCGCCGTCTGTGGGAAATGATTCCTAACTGGGGGGCAAACTTATGCAAGTTTCTCTCGCCCCTCAGGTATCAACCAATGATGCATCAATGTCATTAGAATCTTATGTAAACTGGGGGGCAACATTGGCCATGAAAATTCCTCCAAATCTTCCAACATCTACGATAGTATCTTTGGAAACTATTTTTTATAAAGAGTCTATCAAATGCAAGGATTTTTCCAAAAGATTGCAAGTTGTTTACAATCTCTAGTTGAACTTCTCCTCATTGAGCATGGTCTTAATCTCGACCTGAAAAAGATAATAACGGTCTAATGATAGACCAATCTTCACATTTGATTTGGGTTGCATACAACATATGCTTCTTTCCAATCAAGGCATAATCGATCCCAGGGGGATTAGATTCGACCTCTTCCATACAGGTTAACGTCATCAAGTGAAGCTCTGACAAACAATCTCGGATAGGTCAAACATCCTTAGTGGATTTCATCGACCTCTTCCATACAGGTTAACGTCATCGAGAGAAGCTCTGACAAACAACCTCGGATAGGTCAAACATCCTTAGTGGATTTCATCGACCTCTTCCATACAGGTTAACGTCATCGAGTGAAGCTCTGACAAATAACCTCGGATAGGTCAAACATCCTTAGTGGATTCCATCGACCTCTTCCACCAGGTTAACGTCATCGAGAGAAGCTCTGACAAATAACCTCGGATAGGTCAAACATCCTTAGTGGATTCCATCGACCTCTTCCATACAGGTTAACGTCATCGAGTGAAGCTCTGACAAGCAACCTTGGATAGGTCAAACATCCATAGTGGATTTCCTCGACCTCTTCCATACAGGTTAACGTCATCGATTGAAGCTCTGACAAACAACCTAGGATAGGTCATTCATCCTTGATGGATTTTCTCAATATTTTTCATACAAGTCAAGCAACGCTTCGACAACAACCTTGGATAGATAAACAATTCTTGGCGGCTTTCCTGGACCACTTCACATAGTTCAACATCTTTGATGGATCCCATCAACCTCTTCCCTGAAGCATTTCGAAGCACTTCTTGGTTCCTTCAAAGAAGGATTAAATCCTCGATAGGCCTCCACTAGCATCATTAGACGGTTGCGGTTGACACAATGTTTGACTCCACCATCAAATTGTCAGTTATATGCCCCCATCATCATGCATACCTTCTATCTTTAACAAAATACAGCTTAATTATCGTCATCAGCTCATCGTCTGTTCTCTAACGTCGGAATACAACTTAACCACTTCCAAGAGGCTTTCATTGGCATACTCCATGCATTAAAGGATTGACTTACGATCGTTGAATCTCTTCCCAATCATTAATCAGCACCGAACTTTCGCTTGTTCTTTGAACGTCATTAGATCTCTTTCTAACTACCCATCATTGGACTTCTGCTTGTCACATAACTTTTGTCTGAATTCTCCTTGACGCTGAACTTGCTCTCGACACTGGGCTTCCATATGTCGTTGGTCATCTACTCGTCGCTGAACTTTTTTTAGAATTCTCCCTGATGCTGAACTACCTCTTGACATTGGACTTTCACCCGTCGTTGGGACTTCTGCCCATCGCATAACTTTTGCTAGAATTCTTCCTATTGTTGGACTTTCTCCCGTCGTTAGATTTCTACCCGTCACAGGACTTTCGTCAAAATTCTTCCCACATTTGGACTTTTGCTTGATCGATGTCAGACTTTCACCTGACCGCCATCAAACTTCCACACAGTCGCCACATATTACAGAGTTCTAGCTGTCCGCTGATTATAGTCAAATCTTCTTCAAGGCATTTCTATTGCCAAATCTCTCCCCATGGGAAGCCACCGTCTAGTTATTTCTACCTTTTGCAATAAAACAAATTTCAATCGCCATCAATGCCCTCCGATCTACCAATCCAAGTGTAAAACTTGGACCGGCACAAGAGAGCCAGGCTTTGATTGCCGCAAATGTTCGCTTTGATCGCCACTTATGCTCTCCGAGCTACCAATCCAAGTAAAAAACTTGGACAGGCACAAGAGAACCAAGCTTTGATTGCCGCCAATGTTCGCTTTAATCGCCACTTATGCTCCCCGAGCTACCAATCCAAGTAAAAAACTTGGACCGACATAAGAGAACCAAGCTTTGATCGCCGCCAATGTTCGCTTTGATCGCCACTTATGCTCCCCGAGCTACCAATCCAAAAAAAGAATGGACCGGCATAAGAGAACTAGGCTTTGATCGCCGCCAATGTTCGCTTTGATCGCCACCTACGCTCCCCGAGCTACCAATCCAGATGAATGCTTGGACCGGCACAAGAGAGCAAGGTTTTGATCGCCGCTGACAATCCCCGAGCTACCAATCCAAAGAGATGGCTTGGACCGGCACAAGAGATTGTGCTTTTTTCCTTCCCCCTAAGGGGGTATTTATAGTTGATTAAGGGGAAGATGAAAGGTCTTTCTAGATATTTCTATAATTAAAAAAAAATTAATATATTTTTGGAATTTTAAAAGACAAATTATTAATAAATGTGAATAATCTTCAAAAACGAAGAGCCACTCTTTCAATTTTTAGGATCAAACTCCTTAACTTGCTAAAAAAGCTTCATATCTACGGTATATGGTTCACGTATGAACTCACAAGTCAATATCTAGGTGACTGAGAAATCAAGAGCTTATTTATTTTTCATAATTAGCCACAGTTGGCACTCATAAATTAAAAGAAAATAAGCTTAATGAAAACTTCGAAGTCCAGAAAAAAAAAATATAAAAGGTCTTAAGAAAATTCCAGATGTTATCATACACAATTGAAACGTACTTTGACTAAGATAAATTATATTTATTTAATACAAATTAATATAGTTGGAGCTTTCTTTCACATTGTTAATTTTAAAGAATCATTAATCATATTATTTTACTAAACAATTAATGTTAAGTTGAAAATAAATGCAAATCTCATGAAGGTTTAAATAAGTTTGCTTTTACAATTTTTATATATCAAAATTGGTATTTATCTGATAAATTATAAATTTAAACGAATAAATTATGACTAATGTTTGTTATTTTGAACTGCTAATCAACATTTAGGAGAATGTAAAAATATATATTTTCGGACTTTGTAAGTTTCGAAGTCAGAAAATAGGGGGGCAACTGATATATCAGTAAAAAATTATCTTGATCAGCCACGAATCTCAAAGCAAAATTGAGTTGAAAGCTTCCAAAATTAAATCAAAGACCATCTGAGTTCCAATTTCAGCAAACTTATAGTCAAACTGAACGTCTCAGAAAGACAAACCCATCGACACCAAATTTGACTCAATCCGAGCCCAAATGGGTCCAAATCAAGGGGATGAAGCATTGTTGAAGGGTTCAAACCACAACTTGAATTATCAAACAGTTTTCAAATGTGTCATGCTTATAGTCAAATTGAGCGGCTCGACGAGACGAATCCAACGAGCCCAAGATCATTTAATTCGGAAATCGTTAAGGCATCCAATTGACCAATAAACAGTCCATGATCAAGGGGATCAATATCGGCCGTCCATTCAAACACTCCCATTTTGCCCTTGATCCTCCACATATTTACAAGTCAAGCCACTCTCAAAAAACTATAAATAGGCCCCCATTCTTAACATGAAGTGAGGAGGAAGAGGGAGAAGAAGAGAAGAAATGGAGGAATTTGGGAGCTCTCTTGCCATGGACCACCGCCGGAGTTCCTGCCGACCACCGCCGGGATTCCTGCCGGCCACCACCGGAGTTCCTGCCGACCACCACCGAAATTCCTGTCGACCACCTCTGGAGTTCTTCCCTACCGCCGTCGGACTTCCATCTGTTCTCCAACCACCGACGGACTTCTGCCAGTTCGTCGACCACCGTCGGACTTCCACCAGTTCACCGATCGCGGCAGGACTTCATCCCAACCGTTGACCACTAACGGACTTCTACCAATCCGTCTACCGACGCCGGATTTCCACCAATTCGCCAACCACCGACGAACTTCTGCCAGTCCGTCGATCACCACCGGACTTCCACCCGTTCTCCGACCGCCGCCAGACTTCTACTAGTTCATCGACTGCCGCCTGACATCCGCTTGCCCGCCGACCATTGTCAGACTTTCATAGTTTGTCGTCCGCCATCGGAATTCCACAGTTTGCCGAATATCGCAGGACTTCCGCTAGTCTTCCACCTACAGTCCTCCAAACCACTGTCATCCAACTACGGTCCTTTTGATCTCCATCATTTGCAGACTATGGTCCTTCGGACCTCCGTCGTCTGCCGACTACATTCCTTGCCGACTATAGTCCTCCCGACCTTCGTCACCTGCTAACTATGGTCCCCTCGACCTTCGTTGCTCGCCGACTACGGTCCTCCTGACCTTTGTCGCCCGCCGACTACGATCCTTTTGACCTCCATTGTCTGCCGACAAAGGTCCTTCCGACCTCCGTCACCCGATGACTACGATCCTCCCGACCTCCGTCGCAATACAACGGTCCTTCTGACCTATGTCACTCATATACTACGATCCTCCGACCTCCGTCACCCGCCGAATATGGTTCTTCTGATCTACATCGCTCGTCGACTATGGTTTTGCCATCCCAAATAAACATATCAACATTGATTCTTCTAACTTCTACCACACAATGCATTTTATATGATGTATATTTGTTACTTCAAGCCAAGGCCTTCTTCCTAAGGATGGGCCTCATTTGTAATCAATTGCAAGCATTAGTGGATTCATTCAAACTGGGCCAGGCCCCGTGGTTTTTCCCCCTTTTTAGGGGTTTCCACGTAAAAACTCTGGTGTCTCTTATGAACGTTCCAAACCCTCTCCTTTTTTTGCTTGTGTTCTGGATCTTCGTACAAAGCTATGGCATTACATTCTATATTTCTCTACCGCCGCGAATTTTCCAGGACGCAACAACTAGAAAGTCGTTTTCATTTGGGACGATTTTTTTACTGCTTCTTAAAGCAACTTTTTAGTTTAAAAGTTTTAATTTTTGTACTAAAAAATTACTTTAAGAAAAATTATTATACTAAAAAACCGCTTTAAGAAGCAATAATAAAATCGTCCCAAACAAAATCTAAAAATTTTGAACTAAAAAGCCGCTTTAAGAAGCAATAAAAAGACTATCTCAAACGAAGTCTGGTTTCATTTGGGACGGCTTTCTTACTGCTTCTTTAAGCAGCTTTTGAGTACAAAATTTTTAACTTTTGTACTAAAAAAATGTTATAAGAAGCAGTAAGAAAGCCGCCCCAACCGAAACTTTAGTCTAATAGAAAACTATTTTAAAAAATAATAAGAAAGTCATCTCAAATAAAATCTAACACAAACTCACACAAATCGCATACATAAGACTCAAATTTAAGATCTCTTGGTGGATAACCAATGCTCACAACCAGCCGACTAAAATGAGCCGAGTATCTTAGCATATTCAATTGTGATTTGAAAATATAATAAATATTTTTCTTTATTAGTTATTATGATGTATTAAATATTAAAATAAATTTTTTTAATAGCTTTGATGGGTTTAATAATCAATTGTAATGATATAAAATTGAATTTACTGATTTTTATATATGTAATTAAAAAAAAATGAATGAATGGATTGTTTAATGCGTATTGCTTATGGACTAAATGAAATGAAATATTATTGTCCGGCAGAGTTGGATTTCGTTTGGAATAACTTTCTTACTATTTTTTAAAACAGTTTTTAGTACAAAAATTTTAGATCTATAAAATTTTGTATTAAAAATATATTTTTAAAAATATTAAGAAAGCTATCCCAAACAAAGCATTAATCAAATAACTTCTATCTTTCGAATATTTCAAATGCATCGTATTAGCTCTTCCAGCTGATGTTACGACAGATCACCTATCGTTTTTCTCTTCATCAATTTCAATATAATTTTAGTAATTTGCCTATTATTTTTTCTAACATATTCTTGATTATCTTAATAGTATATGACGTGTTTATTCGTGAACATAAATTCCTCGTAAATTCATCGAAAACACACAAACAAAAGCTATTTACTATGCCCCAGACACTTCGTTCGTTCCCGTTCGCTCCCGTCACAGCAGACGTCGCAACTCTACCCTCTCCGACCTCGTTCGTCGGGTATCGCCGGCGGCGACCATGTTTTCTCTGCCTTCACAGCGGTCTTCGTCGCTTCCGAACTTGCTTCTCTCCGCCGGCAAGGTGACAATCTTTTCTCGCTCAGTCGGTGTCTATTTCCCTCGATCTTCCGCGCATGTTCAACTCCGTTCACCCAGCATCGCCGATCTCTTTCGCCTTATCGAAGACTTGCAAGAGACGGAGTCTCGCCTGAGAACAGAGCTTCTGGGACAGAAGATACTGAAGGAGACGGTATCCATCGTTCCATTTCTAGAGAAGGAGGTCGCTGCCAAAGACGAAGATCTGGATCGCACCAGGAAGATCGTGGAGGGGCTGGAAGCGGAGACCCGCGCCCTGCGGATCGAGGTGGAGACGTTGCGTGTCAGGGTTCAGGAAATAGAGGAGGAGGCGCGGCGGAAGGGGAATGAGATGGAGGAGTTGAGGCGGACGGTAACGAAGCAGCAAAGCGAGTTGAAGCGATTCAGTGAAAATGGGTGTTCGTCATCAGAGCAGTTTCAAGGGCTGATTGACGCCTCGGCGAAGTCGATCATGCTGAAAAATTTAGAAAACGTGGCTGCCGCCGGCGATACCCGGCGAACGAGGTCGGAGAGGGCGGAGTTGCGACGTCTGTTGTGACGGGAGCAAACGGAGTGATTTTTTTTATTAGGTTAAAGGTTTTGAGGTGGTATATTAGTAAATAGATAACTTTAAGTGTTTAATATGTAAATATAATAGTTTTAAGTGTTATACATGTAAAAACCCCATAAAAATATTTTACTAATATAGTATAAAGATATAAAATGTAATGAATTAGAATGTTCTCCCTTTATTTATTCAACCAAAACTCTATCCATAAATGCTCTCATTTTTTTTTCTTTTACCACTTTTATTTTCACACGTGACAATTTGCACATCAGTCATTATACCGTTCGTTGTATCAATTTTTTTTTAGAAAAATTTAAATGTGCCGAAATATAAACTTTTTAGGGGAATTCCAATCCAAAAAATTTCATTAAATTTTAAAAAAATCTTTACTTAATAAACTTAAGAGAAACGTGTATCTTTCCCACCTGCTCAACACGTTCGTTGTACCTATCAGACTCAAAACAAACGTGAAAAATATCAAAGAAAAAGGCACAAACATGTTGACGATCCCTCTAACTTCGACTCCGCCACTCTCTATATATAGAGAGAGAGAGAGAGAGAACACGGAGAGCTCACAAAGCAGATTTTTCCACTTCACAAGCAGAAGAAGCAGAAGCAAACACGAACCCAATCGAAGATGGCACCAATAGGTAGCTGGAAAGTTGGCCAGACCATCGGTTGCGGCGCCACGGCCACCGTCTGCCTCGCCGCGGAAGCCGATTCTGGCGATCTCTTCGCTGTCAAGTCGTCCCCCATCTCCCGCTCTGCTCTTCTTCAAAGAGAACAGAGCATGCTGTCCTCCCTCTCCTCTCCTCACATCATCTCCTGCCTCGGCTTTGAAATCTCTGGAGACTCCTACAGTCTCTTCCTCGAGCTCGCAGAAGGGGGAACCCTCTCCGATCTCGCGGGCCGTCTGGACGAGCCAAAAATCCAATCTTTTACTCGCCAGATCCTTCTCGGGCTCTCCTACCTCCATTCGAACGGCATCGCCCACTGCGATGTCAAGGGGAGGAATGTTCTTCTCTGCTCCGAGGCCATCGTCAAGCTTGCGGATTTCGGTTGCGCAAAGAGAGTTGGTGATGGCGGTCGGTCGGTGATGGGGACACCGGCGTTCATGGCGCCGGAGGTGGTGCGAGGGGAGGAACAAGGGATAGCTGGCGATGTTTGGTCTCTTGGGTGCACAGTGGTGGAGATGGCTACAGGGATGTCACCGTGGCCGGAAGCTACTAATCCAGTTGCGGCTATTCACAAAATTTCGTTTTCCTCAGACGTGCCGGCGATGCCGGAATGGATTTCGGATAAAGGAAAGGACTTTGTGTCCAAGTGCTTGAGGCGGGATCCGAAGGAGAGGTGGACGACGGAGCAGCTTCTCCGCCACCCATTTATTGCCGAATCAGAGGAGATCTGCTCCAGCTGGGCAAAGGGAAAGCGGATTTCCCCAAAGAGCACCATGGAGTTTGAATTATGGGACTCGGAAACAGAGGATGAGGAGGAGCACGAGGGACTAGCTTCAACGGAATTGAACTTACCAGATAAAATCCGACAGCTTGAGTCCCCGCCGGCGACCTGGGCGTGGGATGAGGACTGGATTGAAGTCCGAGGAGGGAGCGACGACTGTGAATGTTCGGGCAGCGGAAGGGACGACTTCGCCTCTGAGAGCAACGGCTACAAAGACGAAGTTTCATTCATGGAATCCATGGATGTTGAGGAAGAAGAATTAGACTCTGTTCTTTTTGCTGGTGAAGTAGATGATAGAACAGAGAATTTAGTGATTAGATGTAATAGTTTTATTAATGATATTGCTGAGTTTCAGATTTACTATTATATTTTGTTCCTTGCTGTTTCAATTTCTGAATTACATTTCTCAATTATTTCATTCATATTGTTCTTTAAATTATTAATATATGCTCTTATAAAAAAATTATATAAATAATTTTCAGCAAATTTAATGATCATATAATAATATCTTCTTGAAATAAAAACACAATCTAAGATAAAAGTCTTATAATAATGAAAAACCTAATTTTAATGAAATAATATTAATGATTAGATGTAGATCATATTCACTCTTAATTTAAGAAATACATTATAATTGTTAAATCTAAATAAAGGTGTAATCAGTTATATTGGGGTTTTATTCGATCTATGAAAAAATAAGCTAAAATCACGAAGTAGTACTGTAACACATAACTCTATTTATGGGATGTGTATACAGAGGCTTACGGAGCGAAAGGGGAAAGTTTGATGTCTCAATTGTTTCAGCAATTTCTCTAATGGACAAATGATGAAAACCACTGAGTGACTTTCATCTTTTGTTTTTATAATAAAATTACTCAAACTTTTATCTTTTTTTTCCCTTTTAGTCATATTTTTCATTTCTTTCCTCTAAGAATATCACATCTCACATGACTAGATGTATCCTCCATGGAGACTCATTTGTCATTGATCATCCTCCCTGGCTATGGCTATTAGGACCACTCTCATACCTTGATAGGGCTCATGTTGATGGCTTTTGCCTATCAACATTAATTCCAACGCCCACCAATCACTAACTTTTAATTTTTACTTGTCAATGGTGTGTTTATTCTTATTAAAATTTTGTCTTCTAAGTATAATGTCTAAGTCAATCACTCAACTTATGATGCTCTTCATCAACACTTGTCTAATACCCGCTAAAATCTAATACACTTATCATTAATATTCATCACCCATTTTTTTAGCCGTTGAATTTCCTCCACTATAAGGATAACAATTAAGTTGATCTCCTAATGTTGCCTAAGTTTTGGCCTTCCTTATTTATGCTCATCCCATGCTAACCCAAGACCAATGTCTAACATTAGAAATGCATTAATATCCCAACCCCCATATTTCTAGTTACTTAGGTTTCGTTCGAGATAGCTTTTTTTACTGCTTCTTAAAGCAGCTTTCTAGTATAAATAATCTTTAAGAAGCCGTTCCAAACGAAGCCTTAGCCTCTATTCATATAAATGAGAATGCTCAAGTGACTGACCGACATTATCAGACATTTGAGATTCCTCATCAATAGTTATATCACCTAACGATAATCAACATCCAACTTCTATAAACCTTTTATATTTTGCCTTCTTTTCTATATAGAAAATGACTAAGCCAAACGTCCGACCTCAGCCAACCACTATTATTTATCATTATAATTATCACATATCTACTAATGATAAATATTTAATGTCTATCTGATCAATCATTCAATCTCCCTTATTATCAAGATAATGATAAAACTTATTTTTATTTATTATTATTTTTTAAATTTATTTCTTATCCATGAATTATAATTTGCAATCTACCTATTTCATTTCTTTTCATTCCTTCTAAGTTCTAATACAGCAGCCTACCTAACTCCCCTAATATTTTTCTTCGTTGACCAATCCGGGTAAAAGCTTGACCTGCTGGCGTTGACAATTTAGTTCACGAGGAAAAGCAAGGCAGGTGGCGATTCCTCCAAGTGTCTGGGCAAGTCTGGTTGACTTTTTGGCTAATAAAGAAGGCTGTTTAGTTTGTCAACCCACCTCAGCTTTTAAACTTCTCACACTTCTTTTAGGTGGCAGGCTAACTAATGCTATTGAATAAATTTGTCAATGGAATATTATGAATTATTTTAAATTTTATTTTAATATATATATATAATATCGGCGTTGTCAAATCTCAAGTCTAATGAACGTAAAAAATGGAAGGCTATATTAGATATTCGACAACTAGTATTAAATTTAGGGAGATTTACATACATACAACTAAATACTATTCTATTTACATATTTAACACCTAAAACTTTAATATTACATATATACCACCCACAGTTCATTTTCATACCAAATATGAGTGGTAGAAATGAAATATATGAGTGGTAGAAAAGAAATGTAAGTGGTATATTTGATATTAAAATAATATTGGGTGGTATTCATGTAATATTAAAGTTTTAGGTGTTAGATATGTAAATAGGATGTTATAAAGTGGTATGTATGTAAATTTCCCTTAAATTTATTGAATTATCATAACCCAAATCCTTTATTTATTAGATTTAGGCTTCATTTGGGACGGTTTTTTTACTGCTTTCTAAAGCTGATTTTTAGTACAAAATTATCTTAAAAATAGAAAAACAGTAGTCTGAGCCTTCATTTTCGATGGCTTTCTTTTTTTTCTCAAAGCAGTTTCGTAGTCAAATTTTTGTACTAAGAAGTTGCTTTAAGAAGCAATAAGAAAACTGTCACAAACAAAGCCTGAATCTACCCCAAACGGAGCCCTAAATGATCGTATAACGGATCCGATGTAATTGGATAAAAGCTTGATGTTGTTAGCTTTTTAATATAATATGAAATTAATTTATAATATATTCAACAAAAAGTAAATCTAATAGTTTTGAAGAATATTATTAAAAAAATTTAAATGAAAATATTATGATATAAATTTTTTTCTTAAAAATATGGGATGTGATACTGAGAAACTCAAATAAGGTATTTAATAATTTATTTTTATTTATAATTTATTAAAAATAGAAATTCAAATTTATTTTAAAAATAAAATAGTAGAATTTAAAGATTTCTATGTCAATAAATTTCTAATTTGATACAATTATTACAAAATAAAATACATTTACAATAATTGTTAATATAAAATAAGAAAATTTGAATTTATTTACATAAAATACTAACAACTATTCTAATAATATTAATTTTAAAATAAATTAAATTTATTAAGAAAAACATAACTAATATAATTTATAAAATCTTCGCAATATTATAATGAAAAAAAAAACATGAGAAAATCAAATTAAAGCCTCCTATTTCTCTAATCTCTTCTAGAACTACTGAAGTTCCCTTATAGAGTGGACAATTATTTCCACGTGTATTATAATATCTAAATTAAGCGCACGTGGCAAAATTTATTCCATTAGGTATTGTATTATAGCTTCATTTGTGGGGCAAATTATTGCGTCCGGCCACCTGATATGCGGACATCCAATCCGAACACGCCACCTCATCCGGATACACTGGGCCCGATATTTTTGAGTGACGTGACGTCTTTTTTATTGGTGTCCGGACGAATCCGGACACCGGACACAATAATTTGCCCATTTGTGGACAGTAACACCGTTATAGATAGCAGTTTATAGCACAAATTTTTTTTAAAAATAGTTAAAAAATAATAATCAAATAAAAATTATGGTTGCTGTCTGAAAAGACAAATAGTAAAAAATACTTCCAAATCTATCATTTGGTATGGATTTCTTACTACTTTTTATACAATTTCTTAGCACAAAAATTTTATTGTTCAATAAACTTTTGTAGTAGAAATCTGCTTTAAAAAACAATAAAAAGTCTATATCTCATCAAATTGATTATATGAATTTTTTGGGTTTACAAAATTACAAAAATAAATTCAAAAGTTTGGTATGTAAAATATATTAATAAATATTATATGAAAAAAAAAAAGAAAATCTAAAACAAAAATATGTAAAATTACTGTTAAAAACTAATTTAACTATTTTTAAAAATATTATTTTTAAATCTCGAGTATATAATTTTATTTACATTAAAGAAAAGTAAAACTATCATAAATTTATTTATTTATTTTTTTTTGATGTTTCCTTTCATTTTCTTTATATACAAATAATGAAATTTTATTCTATTTATTTATTATTTCTTCCCTATAAAATTTCTTCCTACTGAATATTTGTTAATGTATACAATTTTGTCAAATTTAATAATTCTTTTACTTAGTATTTTACCAATTTATAAGATCTTCCCATGGAGAAATTATCACGTGCAATCACAAGACCGTCCAGAGGCCAATCAGGACTCGTCACCCTATACACAGCAGTACACAGTTAATTGATCGATGATATGGTGCATCTTGATTGGCCTCCTGACAGCATCCGGTGACCACGTATAATAATTTCGCCTTCCCATGACCAGGTTGACCTTGCTGCAGCTTATTCTTCAAATAATATTATTAAAAAAAGAAATATATCTATTTTTTATTTTTTAAAAACATAGTGATGACAAATATGGAGTTGCATAAATGAAAAGAAAATTAATTATGAGTAAAAAAAATAATAACTGAATTTTAATCAATTGATTAACTTAATTTTTTAATTAATAGATAATTATGTATTAGTAAATTTAGCTCTAAGCTAAACTCTCGATAATCTCTCATCTTCATAGCAATTATGTTCACCAACTTGTGCTGACCTGCACGCACAAAAGGCTGAGAAAATGATAGAATAGGCAGAAGCAAGTGATCTACCTGTATATTCTATTTGGTGTCTACTTGCAAATTAATATAATTACTATTCCCAATTATTAGCAATTAGCATCTTATAAGAGCCATTAACAAACTAATCACTGATTAGCAAGTGAGATCCTCTACTTTAGATAAGATTATGATAGAGAAGCTCTGGGATTGATTTTCTCCATGAAATATGCCAAAAAACTAAATATCCAAAGGAGGTTCACAAAATGAGTTAGTAACCAACTAATTTGAGGAGGTCACACATAGCTTATTTTGGTCTGTTGATTGGGAGCTTAGGCTACTAAGTAAGAGATTTTGGATTCGAGTCTTGTGTATGCGATATGTGTATTGGGTCTGCCTTAATTGACCTAAATGCCAAAAAAAAAAAAAAAATTTTTTTTTTAAAGGAGGTCAACGACCTATTGGGAAAATTGCCAACTTCTTTGGATGAAATTAGCTACTTATAAGAAAACCGCCTTTATCTGGATAAGCTGATCAACTCTTTCAGGGAAGTTGTCGACTTACCTAAATATTCATATCACTAAACATTACTATGCTCATTGGAATATTCAAAGCTAAGCAAACTATACTTTGATTCGAGCTCGAATCTTAACCTTGAGGATTAGGTTGTTCTGTCGATTGATGAGGGAGCTAATGCAGACCCAAGCGATGAAGTAGAATCAACACCAAGCAAGCTAGGTCGAGTCTAGCGGGAAAGTCGAGCTACATATTAGTACAAAAATTATTTGAATCAGAAAAGATAGAGAGGGTAAGTAATGGGTAGCCAATAGTCAAGTTTCTAGTGGTTAGGGGTGGGTAGTTACAAATTAACTCTTGTTTATTTTTCAATGGACGTTTGTTAAGGTTTTTTAGAGAAAAAGTGGGACACTAGAGAAATCAATGAAATATTAATTCTTTTCCTTCCCAAGTTTTCTTCTCCTTTCTACTGAATTCTTCGTTTTTTGCTGTGAAAAAGCCTTTCTATTTTTGCCCTTTCTTCTATAAAAACTTGGAGACTCGGGTCTTATTTCTCAAATGTCATACAATTTTGTTAACAATGTTATAGGGGAGTCTAAGTGGGGAGAGAATGTGAAATATGTGCATTATGAGGCTATGAAGCTTATTTTTTTTCATATATTTTGACATAAAAAAGTGTAAAACAAAAAATAGTAAGAGAATATTATTAAGACATTTATTAATTTTTTGTTCATCAATATTTTTTTTCATCTTTTAAGTAACTATATTTATAATTAATTTTTTTAAAGTGTGTGGCCAAAAGAGTTATAGGAGGGCAGTTGTCGGTTACCAACACCGATCACAATAAGAAGAAAGATCATGTTAGCTAGTCACATTGTGAGCGAGAAAATTAAAAGACAGGATACACTAAATTATATGGGTTGACAGATCAGGTTCCGATCTGGCCAGATATTAACTCGATTTGAATCCAGTCAACTCGAACATAACAAGTTTAATAAACGGATCAAAAAGATTAATTTAAACTCGACCTGCTAGCAGTCCGAACGAACCCAACCCATTAAATCGTTTTGGTTAAATTTTATTTTTTATTACTTATTAACTATAAAATTTAGAATATCTGATTAAATATAAAAAGATTATATATACTCACACGCAAAATTTTTTAATAATTAAGTTATTGTGAATTTATTAACTTAATTTTTTGTATTAATAATAGATTTTAATATATTAGTAAATTGAACTCTAAGATAAACCCTCAATAGTCTCTTATCTTCATAGCAATTATGTATGCCAACTTTTGACCTGCACGCATAAAATATCGAGAAAATGATAGAATAGAGAGGCAGCAAGTAAGCTTTGATGTTTACTTGTAAATTAATATAAGTGTCAGAGAGCATGAAACACTATACTTATTTTCTGCTCCATATTCGATCTGCGCCATATCCGACTGCTCCACTTGCTTATAGCTATGTTTAACCAACTGACCACGTGTCTTTATCTCATACGTGCTTGGAGTTATATATACTCCTGTAATTTGAAGTATGAGAGGTTCTACAGTAATGAAAGGTCCTCTGGTTCTTACTCTTCTATTCCTACCTTTTTACTAACCTGTTTGCAGGTACAAGACTCTTTCATGGTATCAGAGCCTCTCTCGAGAAGCTGAGTCTTAGCATCTATCATGGCCGAACAAGGCTCTTCTTCTTCATCATCTTCTCAGACTGCAGCTGCACTACAGCTATCCTCCGTGTCGGTAGCCATGGCAGATTTCACTGTTCCTTCTCCTATTAAATTTCTTATGTCAAACCTTAAACTGATTGCTCCAAATCAGTTAACCAGTGACAACTATCCTGTATGGAGATTGCAGATTTTTCAACTATTTTCAGCTAATGGGTTTGATGGCTACCTCACCGAACTTACTGCCAAACCGGATGTCTCCGTCGCCGAAACCAATCCTACCGAATACAAGATGTGGAATCTAATAGAGCAAAATATGGTTTCCGCTCTTCTCTCGACGATTTCTCCAGACATTTTACCGTATATTCTGAATCTGACCTCCGCTCGTGAGATCTGGTACACCCTATAACTTCAGCTGCAACCCTCTAATAGATCTCGTGTAATGCAGCTTAAAAATAAGCTTTATCATGTTCAAATGAAGGATCTCACAATGATGCAGTATTTAACCAAGATTAAGGTATTGGTTGATAACATTGTCTCCGCATGAGCTCATTTGGATTCAGAAGATATTATACTGCACATTTTGAATGGGCTTCCACTGTCCTATAATCCATTCAAAACGGCGATTAGAACCAGTCAACTACCGATCACTCTGGATGTTCTGTATTCTCTTCTTTGTAGTGAGGAGATCCATCAACAAACTGAGATTCAACGTGATGCCTCATTATCTTCAGGTAATACTGCTCTATTCTCCGAGCGCTCTTCAGCTACAGTTCGTGGACGGTCAAATTACAGAGGAAGCAGAGGACGTGGAGCTCCCTTCAGGACAAATTCAAACAATCGTTCGTCAGTGACTGATCAAACACGTCCAACCTGCCAAATTTGCGAAAAATCTGGACATGTTGCAATGAATTGCTGGCATCATTTTAATGCCGAATACAACGCCAATCCTTCAGTTGCTACTCCGAAAGCTCTTCTGACTAGTAATGTACCCAATACCAGCAACGAATGGATTCTTGACTCTGGTGCTTCATGTCACGACCCGACCCGACGGGGACGGATCCCGCCCGAGCCGGATCACGGCGAGCAGCGCAGCTAAACTTGCTTATTCAGGATCTGGCTTTGGATTAGGTTACTGAACTGATCTTCCAAATTCTTAATTCAACAGAAACACACAGAACAACAGAGCTACTAAAAACATCAAATGCAGCGGAACAAAACATCTATCTTTTCATTTCCTCAAAAATAATCATCTACAGAACATTACATGGCTTTCAACAGAAAGAAAGACAGAACAGGAAAGCCATGACTGTACAAAAAAATCAAAAGTACAACAGTACCTAATCGGATCAGACTCTGAAACTAATCCTGGACCTCCTTGCCCTTCCCAGAACCTGAAAACCACCAGAAAGCAAGGGTGAGCTCAACAGCTCAGCAAAGCAACAAACCACCAATCTAAATTCTCAGAAACCAAAACCAAATTCATCAGACAGAAGTCAGATCAGAAATCGAAACAGAATCGGAAATCAGAACTTATACGGACAGATATCAAATCAGAATCGGAATCGTACAGATCATATCAAAACAAATCAACAGAGTCAGAATCAGAATTCAGAAATCAGAATCGTACGGAGCATATCGTATCAGAATCACAATTTCGTACAGAACAGAACAGATACAGAAAACAAAAACAGATACACATAGCTAAATGCCCTGACACTGACGGAATCTCTACGGATTCCGGCCCCTTATGCCTCCCTTTCCAGACACTAACTGAATCTCACAGGATCCAGGCCCCTTATGTCTCCCTTTGTGCTCACGGCACCAAAACAGATGTGCTTATAGCACCAGAACAGAATTCATCGGATCCGGGACAGAACAGATATCAGATTTCAGATTTGAGCTCATTTCAGATTTCCCGTTTCACTAACTGAATCTCATAGGATCCAGGCCCCTTATAACTCCCTTTTTATAGCTTACACACATAGCATTTCAATTCAGAAGAAATTCAGACATTTCAGAAATTACCCAAAAATCGGGCAGCACAACGGCAGTATACAGAATTTACACAAAAATTCCTGCAAAGAAAATTTACCGAATTCGCACAGAACATAGATAATCACATTCCAGAACATTTATTCTACGGCACAGAGAATTTACGATTTCACAGAAAATTCCGGTCGACTAAAAACACAGTCGAATCAAAAACACCCGGACGAAAATCTTCAAAATATAGTCAAAACGTGCACACCCGGCACGGCAACGATATACAGAAACTTACGCGGTAAAAACTGAACCAATCAAAAGATACGGACGAAAAACCGTAACGAAAACGAAATCCGGACAGAAAAATACCGCCAACCGCGACGGAACTGAAAATTGAGAAAGACGGAATGTGCCTTACCTCGAGCACAACAAATTCCTCAACAGTCACTTCGCTCGAAAACGGCTCCGCGTCTTCCCGAAATCAACTTTTCCAATTTTCTCTTTTTCTCTCTCCTCAGAGCTGAAATCAGATATTTTTATTTTAATTTTTCTCTCTCTTCAAATGAGCTGATTTGCCTTAAATTCTCTTCAGATCGGCCTGGCCGATCGTCCAGATCGGCCTGGACGATCAGACCAAATTCCCATCGTCCAGGGACGATTTTTCAGGACGATGTTTACTATTCATAGGCGATAAAAACCCCTACTCACTGACTTGTGCCATCCACTGATCGTCCCGGGACGATACCTCGATCGGCCTGGACGATCCCTACAGGAAAATACTTAGAGCAATTCTGGCAAAATCTGGAACTGAAAATACACTGATCGTCCCAGGACGATCCCAGATCGTCCTGGACGATACTGGAACAGTTTGTGATATTACAATCTCCCCAACTCAGAAAAATGTCGTCCTCGACATTATCCAATCCAAACTCAGTCAAAACAAGTACGGGTACGACCGTCTCATATCAGACTCCTTTTCCCAAGTTGCTTCCCGTGCAGTCCGGTGCTTCCACTGGACTTTAACCATCGGAATCTCTTTATTTCTTAACTTGCGGACGTCGTACGCCAAAATCAACTCTGGCTCTTCCTTGTACGCCAGATTCTCCTGAATCTCAACCTCGTCAGCTGATACCTTCTTCCCAGAGTCGGATACCCACTTCCTCAGAGTGGATACATGAAACACATTATGCACATCAGGCATAGAATCAGAAAGTAATAACTTGTAAGCAGCTTTTCCAATTCTTTCCAAAATCTCAAATGGTCCAACATACCTTGGACTAAGCTTGCTTACCTGACTAAATCTGCTCACACCTTTCATCGGGCTGACTTTGACATACACAAAGTCACCAACCTGAAACTCAACAAATCTGTGCTTCTGATTGTAATACTTCTGCTGACGATCTTGAGCGGCTTTCAATCTTTCTCTTATCAAACTGATCTTCTGAGCAGTTTCATCAGCAAAAGTGGCCCCCAAAGCCTGTCTATCTCCGACCTCCGTCAGAGTCAAAGGAGTACGACACTTCCTGCCATACAGAGCCTCGTACGGTGCCATACCGATACTGGACTGAAAACTGTTGTTATAGGCAAACTCAATCAGCGGAATATGATCTTCCCAGCTTCCGCTAAAGTCCAGAACACAAAGCCTCAACAGATCTTCCAATACCTGAATAGTCCTCTCAGACTGTCCGTCGGTCTGAGGATGAAAGGCTGTACTGAAATGCAATTTCGTACCCAAGCCTTGCTGAATGCCCTTCCAAAGTCTGGAAGTAAAACGTCCATCTCGATCAGATACAATCACGCGAGGCACACCGTGCAATCTGACTATCTCTTTCACATATATCTGTGCCAAGCGTTCAACTGAATCCGTCTGTCTGATCGGAAGAAAATGGGCTGACTTCGTCAATCGATCCACAACTACCCAAATGGCATCATGTCCTTGTCGTGATCGAGGAAAACCCATCGCAAAATCCATCGTTACCTCCTCCCATTTCCACTCAGGGATAGGCAACGACTGTAACAGTCCACCTGGTCGCTGATGCTCTGCCTTCACCAACTGACAGGCTTCGCATCTCGACACAAACTCTGCCACATCCTTCTTCATCCCAGGCCACCAGAACAAAAGCTTCATATCAGCGTACATCTTACCACTGCCTGGATGAACAGTGTAGCCTGAATGATGAGATTCATACAGAATCTCCCGCCTCAAATCTCCAAACACAGGTACCACACAACCTGTTCTTACAGAAAATAGCACCAGAATCAGAAATTCGAAGTTCAGGAGTCTTACCAGATCCAATCTGAGCTAGCAACTTCGAATAATCAGAATCTGACTTCTGGGCTTCTTGAATCCTTGCTTCCAAAGAAGACTGAATACTCATCTGAGCCAACTCCAAATCACTGGAGGAAATCACCTCCAACTGCAATCGCTCCATGTCTCGAATCAGAAAATCATCACAGGTAAGCTGAATACCTGAGAATCCAGAAGACTTCCTGCTCAAAGCATCTGCTACCACATTCGCCTTCCTAGGCTGATACTGAATAGTCAGGTCATAGTCCTTGATCAACTCGAGCCACCTCCTCTGTCTCAGATTCAGATCCTTCTGAGTAAAAATGTACTTCAGGCTCTTATGATCAGTAAACATCTCACATGTGACGCCATACAGGTAATGACGCCAAATCTTCAAAGCAAAAACCACTGCAGCTAACTCCAGATCATGTGTCGGGTAATTCTTCTCATGTGGTTTTAATTGTCTCGAAGCATAAGCAATTACCTGACCATGCTGCATCAGGACACATCCTAGTCCTTTCAGTGAAGCATCACTGAACACCTGAAAACCTTCCGTACCTGACGGAAGTGCCAACACTGGAGCTGAAGTCAAACAATCCTTCAATCTCTGAAAACTAGCTTCACACTCCGGTGTCCAAACAAAAGGAACTGACTTCTGAGTCAGTCTCGTCAGAGGAGTCGAAATCTGTGAAAATCCTTTCACAAATTTCATGTAATACCCGGCCATGCCCAAGAAACTACGTACCTCAAATACCGTAGTCGGCCTTGGCCAATCAGCAACCGCCTGAATCTTCTGGGGATCTACAGAAATACCTTCTCCGCTAATCACATGCCCCAGAAATGAAATGCTCTTCAGCCAGAATTCGCACTTGGAGAACTTGGCATACAGCTGATGCCTCCTCAGAGTCTCCAACACAATCCTCAAATGTCTGGCATGATCATCCTCAGATGCAGAATATACCAGAATATCGTCGATAAAGACGATCACAAACTGATCCAAAAACTCCCTGAATACTCGGTTCATCAGATCCATGAAAATAGCAGGCGCATTGGTTACCCCAAAAGGCATAACCAAGAACTCGTAGTGCCCGTACCGAGTACTGAAAGCAGTCTTCACCACATCAGATTCCTTCACCTTCACCTGATAATATCCGGATCTCAAATCAATCTTCGAAAACACCGAAGATCCGGAAAGCTGGTCAAACAAGTCGTCTATCCGAGGCAAAGGATACTTGTTCTTGATCGTGGCCTTGTTCAAATCTCTGTAATCAATACACATACGGAGTGTACCGTCCTTTTTCTTCACAAACAGAACAGGTGCTCCCCAAGGAGAAACACTAGGACGTACAAACCCTCTGTCAACCAACTCCTGAAGCTGAACTTTCAACTCAGAAAGTTCTTTCGGTGCCATCCTGTACGGAGCTTTCGATATCGGAGCGGTACCCGGAAAAACATCGATAGAGAACTCCACATCTCTATCCGGAGGTAAACCAACCAACTCCTCAGGAAAAACATCAGCAAACTCCCGTACCACTGGGATCTCAGAAACAGAACCAACCTCCAGGTTCAGATCCCGCACCGAAGCCAAAAATACTGGATATCCTTTCTTCCACATTCTGCTCACCTCCAATGCAGAAATCAGACTGGAGAGAACACCTCGTAATCCCTGAAATACAACTCTCTCTCCAGCCACAAGCAAACTCACTTGCTTCTTCAGACAGTCAATCTGAGCCTCATACTGACTCAGCCAATCCATACCCAGAATCACATCATACGAAGAAATCGGCAATCGAATCAAACTCGATTTCCACTTCTTGCCAGAGATCTCGATCTCACACAAACAAAACTGTCGAGCAATCAATGGATTCCCAGCCGGTAAAATCACAGACAAAGAAACCGGTAAAACCATTGAATCCAAATGTAAAAGCTCAAAACAATGCTCGGACAGAAAAGAATGACTCACTCCAGAGTCAAACAAAACACGACAGGGCTGATCAGAAATGTAAACCGTACCTGTCACAACATCCGGAGCATCTCGAGCCTCCTGCTGACTCAAACTGTAAACTCGAGGCTGAACTAGAGCAGGAGCTGAAGCAACAGAACTACTCTGCTCCCTCTGAATCGTAGGTGGTCTCCGTGGTGCAGAACTAGAACCACCACCTCTACCAGTAAATCCCTCAGGGCGTGGAGGAACAGTCCTCGGTCTTCCTGCTGCTGAACCAACAGGTCTGACGAAGCCCTCAGATCGCTGCTCAAATCCCATCTGTGGATATTCTGCAATCCTATGTCCCGGCTGACCGCATCTGAAACAAAGACCAGCTATCCTGTAGCACTGGCCATGGTGTCGCCGTCCACAACTCTGGCACACAGGTGCCGAACTGACAGATCCAGAACTAGTCGTACTGGTAACAGTACCAGACGATCCTCCGCTCCTCCTGGATTCTCCAGATCCAGATCCAGAAACAAATCTCCTCTTCCCAGAGGAACCACTGCCAGAAGTATCTCCTCCAAATCTCTTCCTACTCGCAGACCACCGCTGCTGAGTAGTCGTCATGTCGTTCTCAATCAGATGAGCTCGCTCCACAAGCTCAGAGAAATCAGAAATCCGGAACGGTATCAAAGGCTGCCTCAAAGTGTCTCGTAAGCCTCTCAGAAACCTGTAGCACCTCTCAGCAGACGTGCTAACCAGCTGCGGAGCGTACCTGGCTAATGCAGTAAACTCAGCCTCGTACTGCATCACCGTCTTGCTCCCCTGAACCAGCCTCAGAAAACTCTCCTGCATCTGCTGTCGTGCAGAAGGGGGAACAAACCAGTTTCTGAATACTTCAGTGAACTCTTCCCAAGTGATCAAAGAGTTCAATCTGCCCTGAAATCTGGCTGCCTGCTGGCCATCCCACCAGTGCTCAGCCTCTCCGTCCAACAGAAAAACAGCCAACGGAACCTTCCTGTCTGCAGGACACTGCATCCCGTCAAAAGTCTTCTCTAATCTCCTCAGCCACTCCTCAGCAGCTCTGGGCTCAACAGCGCCCTCAAATCTCGGAGGCTTCAACCTCAAAAATAACTGCAGGTGTCGATCAATGTCCTCAGATCTAATAGTAGAAGCTCTGCTCTGGGTCTCGCTCATCATCTGAGCAACCAACGAAGCAAACTGTGAAAGTGTATCAGCACCGACCACTGGGGCTGTACTCCCCACTGGTGCTGCCTGATCTGCACTCTGACCGTCTGTCATGTCTGGGTCTGGCTGATCCATACAGAAAAATCCAGAAAATCCGGAAAACTATCACAAAAACAACACAAAAACAACACAATAAAAAGCCAAACGACCCAAAACTACCTCCCAGACAGACTCACTGATCACTTCCTAGAGCTCTGTTCTACAATCCAACCTGTTTCCAAAACCAGTGCTCTGATACCACAAAAGCTTGTCACGACCCGACCCGACGGGGACGGATCCCGCCCGAGCCGGATCGCGGCGAGCAGCGCAGCTAAACTTGCTTATCCAGGATCTGGCTTTGGATTAGGTTACTGAACTGATCTTCCAAATTCTTAATTCAACAGAAACACACAGAACAACAGAGCTACTAAAAACATCAAATGCAGCGGAACAAAACATCTATCTTTTCATTTCCTCAAAAATAATCATCTACAGAACAGTACATGGCTTTCAACAGAAAGAAAGACAGAACAGGAAAGCCATGACTGTACAAAAAAATCAAAAGTACAACAGTACCTAATCGGATCAGACTCTGAAACTAATCCTGGACCTACTTGCCCTTCCCAGAACCTGAAAACCACCAGAAAGCAAGGGTGAGCTCAACAGCTCAGCAAAGCAACAAACCACCAATCTAAATTCTCAGAAACCAAAACCAAATTCATCAGACAGAAGTCAGATCAGAAATCGAAACAGAATCGGAAATCAGAACTTATACGGACAGATATCAAATCAGAATCGGAATCGTACAGATCATATCAGAACAAATCAACAGAGTCAGAATCAGAATTCAGAAATCAGAATCGTACGGAGCATATCGTATCAGAATCACAATTTCGTACAGAACAGAACAGATACAGAAAACAAAAACAGATACACATAGCTAAATGCCCTGACACTGACGGAATCTCTACGGATTCCGGCCCCTTATGCCTCCCTTTCCAGACACTAACTGAATCTCACAGGATCCAGGCCCCTTATGTCTCCCTTTGTGCTCACGGCACCAAAACAGATGTGCTTATAGCACCAGAACAGAATTCATCGGATCCGGGACAGAACAGATATCAGATTTCAGATTTGAGCTCATTTCAGATTTCCCGTTTCACTAACTGAATCTCATAGGATCCAGGCCCCTTATAACTCCCTTTTTATAGGTTACACACATAGCATTTCAATTCAGAAGAAATTCGGACATTTCAGAAATTACCCAAAAATCGGGCATCACAACGGCAGTATACAGAATTTACACAAAAATTCCTGCAAAGAAAATTTACCGAATTCGCACAGAACATAGATAATCACATTCCAGAACATTTATTCTACGGCACAGAGAATTTACGATTTCACAGAAAATTCCGGTCGACTAAAAACACAGTCGAATCAAAAACACCCGGACGAAAATCTTCAAAATATAGTCAAAACGTGCACACCCGGCACGGCAACGATATACAGAAACTTACGCGGTAAAAACTGAACCAATCAAAAGATACGGACGAAAAACCGTAACGAAAATGAAATCCGGACAGAAAAATACCGCCAACCGCGACGGAACAGAAAATTGAGAAAGACGGAATGTGCCTTACCTCGAGCACAGCAAATTCCTCAACAGTCACTTCGCTCGAAAACGGCTCCGCGTCTTCCCGAAATCAACTTTTCCAATTTTCTCTTTTTCTCTCTCCTCAGAGCTGAAATCAGATATTTTTATTTTAATTTTTCTCTCTCTTCAAATGAGCTGATTTGCCTTAAATTCTCTTCAGATCGGCCTGGCCGATCGTCCAGATCGGCCTGGACGATCAGACCAAATTCCCATCGTCCAGGGACGATTTTTCAGGACGATGTTTACTATTCATAGGCGATAAAAACCCCTACTCACTGACTTGTGCCATCCACTGATCGTCCCGGGACGATACCTCGATCGGCCTGGACGATCCCTACAGGAAAACACTTAGAGCAATTCTGGCAAAATCTGGAACTGAAAATACACTGATCGTCCCAGGACGATCCCAGATCGTCCTGGACGATACTGGAGCAGTTTGTGATATTACACTTCATCTCATTTCACACCAGATGCCTCAAATCTTCAATTTCCCACAGCTTACACCGGATCCGACACCATCTCAACGGCTAATGGTAACTCTCTGCCTATACAACATACTGGCCAGGGAATCCTTCCTCTTCCGGAATCAACCCGTAAGCTCAAACTAAGAAATCTACTTCATGTTCCACTACTTTCACATAATCTCTTATCCATTCACAAACTAACAAAAGATAATAATTGTTCTATTTCTTTTGATGCCAATGGTTTTCTTATTAAGGATTTACAGGACAATCATATCCTCATCCGTGGACACAGCCATGATGGCATCTACTCCATCAATACTCATTCTGTCAACAATCACAAAGCTCTTCATTCGTCTTCTCTCAACTCAACTGTTTGGCATGCTAGGCTTGGACATCCAAATATCAGGACTCATAAACACTTAGCTAAATTAGTTACTTCTATATGTACTCCTACTTCTCATTTGTTTGCAAATCATGTAATATGGCCAAGAGCCATAAACTATCCTTTTCTTCTTCTAGCTTTAATGTATCGAAACCGTTTATGTTAATACATTCCGATGTTTGGGGTCCAGCTCCTATTCCATCTATTAATGGTTTTCTTTATTATGTACTCTTTATAGATGACTATACTCACTACACTTGGCTCTTCTTAATGCAACATAAATCTGAAACCTTCTCAAAGTTTAAACAATTCTACAATCTTGTCTCTACTAAATTTGATTCAAAAATTAAAACATTTCGGTCAGATGGGTGGTGGAGAATTTATCAGTCATGAATTTCAGCAATTTCTCCTCTCTAATGGCATTGCACACCAAATAAGTTGTCCCCACACTCCTGAACAAAATGGTCTCGCTGAAAGAAAACATCGCCATCTCCTGGACACTACTAGAGCGCTTCTACTTGAAGCCTCTCTTCCACACCATTTTTGGGTAGAGGCTCTGCTCACTGCTACATATCTTGTTAATAGATTACCCACCAAAGCTGCCAATCTCAGCATCCCTTTTCAACTTTTGTATAAAACTCCTCCAAATTATTCTCATTTGAAAACATTCGGATGTCTATGCTTTCCTTGGTTACAACCTCTTGCTCTGAATAAACTCTCTTCTCGTTCTCAAGAATGCATTTTCCTAGGTTATTCCTCCTCTCACAAAGGTTATCGTTGTCTAAATCTTACGACAAATAAAATTCATATTTCTCGTCACGTTGTTTTTCATGAACAGACCTTTCCATTCAAATTAGCAACTTCTTCCCCTTCTCCACATTCCTCCTCTTCCTCATCCAATCCATATGTCACGACCCGACCCGACGGGGACGGATCCCGCCCGAGCCGGATCGCGACGAGAGACTTACTAAACTTATCCAGGATCTGGCTTTGGATTAGGTTACTGAACTGATCTTCCAAATTCTTAACTCAACAGAAACACACAGAACAACAGAGCTACTAAAAACATCAAATGCAGCGGAACAAAACATCTATCTTTTCATTTCCTCAAAAATAATCATCTACAGAACAGCACATGGCTTTCAACAGAAAGAAAGACAGAACAGGAAAGCCATGACTGTACAAAAATCAAAAAGTACAAAAGTACCTAATCGGATCAGACTCTGAAACTAATCCTGGACCTCCTTGCCCTTCCCAGAACCTGAAAACCACCAGAAAGCAAGGGTGAGCTCAACAGCTCAGCAAAGCAACAAACCACCAATCTAAATTCTCAGAAACCAAAACCAAACTCATCAGACAGAAATCAGATCAGAAATCGGAACAGAGTCGGAAATCAGAACTTATACGGACAGATATCAAATCAGAATTGGAATCGTACAAATCATATCAGAACAAATCAACAGACTCAGATTCAGAAATCAGAAATCAGAATCGTACGGAGCATATCATATCAGAATTACAATTTCGTACAGAACAGAACAGATACAGAAAACAGAACAGATACATATAGCTAAATGCCCTGACACTGACGGAATCTCTACGGATTCCGGCCCCTTATACCTCCCTTCCCAGACACTGACTGAATCTCATAGGATCCAGGCCCCTTATGTCTCCCTTTGTGCTCACGGCACCAAAACCGATGTGCTTATAGCACCAGAACAGAATTCATCGGATCCGGAACAAAACAGATATCAGATTTCAGATTTGAGCTCATTTCAGATTTCCCGTTTCACTAACTGAATCTCATAGGATTCAGGCCCCTTATAACTCCCTTTTTATAGTTTATACACATAGCATTTCAATTCAGAAGAAATCCGGACAATTCAGAAATTACCCAAAAATCGGGCAGCACAACGGCAGTATACAGAATTTACACAAAATTCCTGCAAAGAAAATTTACCGAATTCGCACAGAACATAGATAACCACATTCCAGAACATTTATTCTACTGCACAGATAATTTCCAATTTCACAGAAAATTGTAGTCTACGAAAAACATCGCCGAATCAAAAATACCCGGACAAAAATCTTCAAAATATAGTCAAAACGTGCACACCCGGCACGACAACGATATACAGAAACTTACGCGGTAAAAACTGAACCAATCAAAAGATACGGACGAAAAATCGTAACGAAAACGAAATCCGGACAGAAAAATACTGCCAACCGCGACGGAACTGAAAATTGAGAAAGACGGAATGTGCCTTACCTCGAGCACAGCAAATTCCTCAACAGTCACTTCGATCGAAAACGGCTCCGCGTCTTCCCGAAATCAACTTTTCCAAATTCCTCTTTTTCTCTCTCCTCAGAGCTGAAAATCAGATATTTATTTTAATTTTTTCTCTCTCTTCAAATCGGCTGATTTCCCTTAAATCATTTCATATCGGCATGGCCGATCGTCCAGATCGTCCTGGACGATCAGACCAATCACATAGTCCTGGGACGATTTTTCAGGACGATACTTACTGTTCATAGGCGATAAAAACCCCTATTCTCTGACTTGTGCCATCCAATGATCGTCCCGGGACGATACCTCGATCGGCCTGGACGATCCCTACAGGAAATCACCTGGAGCAATTCTGGGCAAAAACTGGAGCTGAATTCCACTGATCGTCCTAGGACGATCCAAAATCGGCCTGGACGATACTGGAGCAGATTGTGATATTACAATCTCCCCAACTCAGAAAAATGTCGTCCTCGATATTATCCAATCCAAACTCAGTCAAAACAAGTACGGGTACGACCGTCTCATATCAGACTCCTTTTCCCAAGTTGCTTCCCGTGCAGTCCGGTGCTTCCACTGGACTTTAACCATCGGAATCTCTTTATTTCTTAACTTGCGGACGTCGTACGCCAAAATAAGCTCTGGCTCTACCTTGTAACGATTCTCCTGAATCTCAACCTCGTCAGCTGATACCTTCTTCCCAGAGTCGGATACCCACTTCCTCAGAGTGGATACATGAAACACATTATGCACATCAGGCATAGAGTCAGAAAGCAACAGGCGATAAGCAGCTTTTCCAATTCTTTCCAAAATCTCAAACGGTCCAACATACCTTGGACTAAGCTTGCTCACCTGACCAAATCTGCTCACACCTTTCATCGGGCTGACTTTGACATACACAAAGTCACCGACCTGAAACTCAACAAATCTGTGCTTCTGATTGTAATATTTCTGCTGACGATCTTGAGCGGCTTTCAATCTTTCTCTTATCAAATGGATCTTCTGAGCAGTTTCATCAGCAAAAGTGGCTCCCAAAGTCTGTCTATCTCCGACCTCCGTCAGAGTCAAAGGAGTACGGCACTTCCTACCATACAGAGCCTCGTACGGTGCCATACCGATACTGGACTGAAAACTGTTGTTATAGGCAAACTCAATCAGCGGAATATGATCTTCCCAGCTTCCGCTAAAGTCCAGAACACAAAGCCTCAAAGGTCTTCCAATACCTGAATAGTCCTCTCAGACTGTCTGTCGGTCTGAGGATGAAAGGTTGTACTGAAATGCAGTTTCGTACCCAAGCCTTGCTGAATGCCCTTCCAAAGTCTGGAAGTAAAGCGTCCATCTCGATCAGATACAATCACGCGAGGCACACCGTGCAATCTGACTATCTCCTTCACATAAATCTGTGCCAAACGTTCAACTGAATCTGTCTGTCTGATCGGAAGAAAATGGGCTGACTTCGTCAATCGATCCACAACTACCCAAATAGCATCATGTCCTTGTCGTGATCGAGGGAAACCCATCGCAAAATCCATTGTTACCTCCTCCCACTTCCACTCAGGGATAGGCAACGACTGCAACAGTCCACCTGGTCGCTGATGCTCTGCCTTCACCAACTGACAGGCTTCGCATCTCGACACAAACTCCGCCACATCCTTCTTCATTCCAGGCCACCAGAACAAAAGCTTCAAATCAGCGTACATCTTACCACTGCCTGGATGAACAGCGTAGCCTGAATGATGAGATTCATACAGAATCTCGCCGCAAATCTCCAAATACAGGTACCACAACCTGTTCTTACAGAAAAATAGCACCAGAATCAGAAATTCGAAGTTCAGGAGTCTTACCAGATCCAATCTGAGCTATCAACTTCGAATAATCAGAATCTGACTTCTGGGCTTCTTGAATCCGTGCTTCCAAAGAAGACTGAATACTCATCTGAGCCAACTCCAATCACTGGAGGAAATCACCTCCAACTGCAATCTTTCCAAATCACGAATCAGAAAGTCATCACAGGTAAGCTGAATACCTGATAATCCAGAAGACTTCCTGCTCAAAGCATCTGCTACCACATTCGCCTTCCCAGGCTGATACTGAATAGTCAGGTCATAGTCCTTGATCAACTCGAGCCACCTCCTCTGTCTCAGATTCAAATCCTTCTGAGTAAAAATGTACTTCAGGCTCTTATGATCAGTAAACATCTCACATGTGACGCCATACAGGTAATGACGCCAAATCTTCAAAGCAAACACAACTGCAGCTAACTCCAAATCATGTGTCGGGAATTCTTCTCATGTGGTTTCAACTGTCTCGAAGCATAAGCAATTACCTGACCATGCTGCATCAGAACACATCCCAGTCCTTTCAGTGAAGCATCACTGAACACCTGAAAACCCTCCGTACCTGACAGAAGTGCTAACACTGGAGCTGAAGTCAAACAATCCTTCAGTCTCTGAAAACTAGCTTCACACTCCGGTGTCCAAACAAAAGGAACTGACTTCCGAGTCAGTCTCGTCAGAGGAGTCGAAATCTGTGAAAATCCTTTCACAAACTTCCTGTAATACCCGGCCATGCCCAAGAAACTACGTACCTCAAATACCGTAGTCGGCCTTGGCCAATCAGCAACCGCCTGAATCTTCTGGGGATCTACAGAAATGCCTTCTCCGCTAATCACATGCCCCAGAAAAGAAATGCTCTTCAGCCAGAATTCACACTTGGAGAACTTGGCATACAGCTGATGCCTCCTCAGAGTCTCC
This sequence comes from Dendrobium huoshanense, assembly GCA_016618105.1. NCBI lineage: Eukaryota > Viridiplantae > Streptophyta > Magnoliopsida > Asparagales > Orchidaceae > Dendrobium > Dendrobium huoshanense. The sequence continues at coordinate 17,874,043 of CM028342.1, forward strand.
AATACAATCCTCAAATGTCTGGCATGCTCATCCTCAGAAGCAGAATATACCAGAATATCGTCGATGAAGACGATCACAAACTGATCCAAAAACTCCCTGAATACTCGGTTCATCAGATCCATAAAAATAGCGGGCGCATTGGTTACCCCAAAAGGCATAACCAAAAACTCGTAGTGCCCGTACCGAGTACTAAAAGCAGTCTTCACCACATCAGATTCCTTCACCTTCACCTGATAATATCCGGATCTCAAATCAATCTTCGAAAACACCGAAGATCCGGAAAGCTGATCAAACAAGTCGTCTATCCGAGGCAAAGGATACTTGTTCTTGATCGTGGCCTTGTTCAAATCTCTGTAATCAATACACATACGGAGTGTACCGTCCTTCTTCTTCACAAACAGAATAGGTGCTCCCCAAGGAGAAACACTAGGACGTACAAACCCTCTGTCAACCAACTCCTGAAGCTGAACTTTCAACTCAGAAAGTTCTTTCGGTGCCATCCTGTACGGAGCTTTTGATATAGGAGCTGTACCCGGAAAAACATCGATAGAGAACTCCACATCTCTATCCGGAGGTAAACCAACCAACTCCTCAGGAAAAACATCCACAAACTCCCGTACCACAGGGATCTCAGAAACAGAACCAACCTCCAGGTTCAGATCCCGCACCAAAGACAAAAATACTGGATATCCTTTCTTCCACATTCTGCTCACCTCTAACGCAGAAATCAGACTGGAGAGAACACCTCGTAATCCCTGAAATACAACTCTCTCTCCAGCCACAAGCAAACTCACTTGCTTCTTCAGACAGTCAATCTGAGCCTCATACTGACTCAGCCAATCCATTCCCAGAATCACATCATACGAAGAAATCGGCAATCGAATCAAACTCGATTTCCACTTCTTGCCAGAAATCTCGATCTCACACAAACAAAACTGTCGAGCAATCAATGGATTCCCAGCCGGCAAAATCACAGACAAAGAAACCGGTAAAACCATCGAATCCAAATGTAAAATCTCAAAACAGTGCTCGGACAGAAAAGAATGACTCGCTCCAGAGTCAAACAAAACACGACAGGGCTGATCAGAAATGTAAACCATACCTGTCACCACATCCGGAGCATCTCGAGCCTCCTGCTGACTCAAGCTGTAAACTCGTGGCTGAACTAGAACAGGAGCTGAAGCAACAGAACTACTCTGCTCCCTCTGAATCGTAGGTGGTCTCCGTGGTGCAGAACTAGAACCACCACCTCTACCAGCAAATCCCTCAGGGCGTGGAGGAACAGTCCTCGATCTTCCTGCTGCTGAACCAACAGGTCTGACAAAGCCCTCAGATCGCTGATCAAATCCCATCTGTGGACATTCTGCAATCCTATGTCCCGGCTGACCACATCTGAAACAAAGACCAGCTATCCTGTAGCACTGGCCATGGTGTCGCCGTCCACAACTCTGGCACACAGGTGCCGAACTGACAGATCCAGAACTAGTCGTACTGGTAGCAGTACCAGACGATCCTCCGCTCCTTCTGGAATCTCCAGATCCAGAACCAGGAACAAATCTCCTCTTCCCAGAGGAACCACTGCCAGAAGTCTCTCCTCCAAACCTCTTCCTACTCACAGTCCACCGCTGCTGAGTAGCCGTCATGTCGTTCTCAATCAGACGAGCTCGCTCCACAAGCTCAGAGAAATCAGAAATCCGGAACGGTATCAAAGGCTGCCTCAAAGTGTCTCGTAAGCCTCTCAGAAATCTATAGCACCTCTCAGCAGAAGTGCTGACCAGCTGCGGAGCGTACCTGGCTAATGCAGTAAACTCAGCCTCGTACTGCATCACCGTCTTGCTCCCCTGAACCAGCCTCAGAAAACTCTCCTGCATCTGCTGTCGTGCAGAAGGGGGAACAAACCAGTCTCTGAATACCTCAGTGAACTCTTCCCAAGTGATCAAAGAGTTCAGTCTACCCTGAATCTGGCTGCCTGCTGGCCATCCCACCAGTGCTCAGCCTCCCATCCAACAGAAAAACAGCCAACGGAACCTTCCTGTCTGCAGGACACTGCATCCCGTCAAAAGTCTTCTCTAATCTCCCAGCACTCTCAGCAGCTCTGGGCTCAACAGCGCCCTCAAACCTCGGAGGCTTCAACCTCAAAAATAATTGCAGGTGTCGATCAATGTCCTCAGATCTAACAGTAGAAGCTCTGCTCTGGGTCTCGCTCATCATCTGAGCAACAAGTGAAGCAAACTGTGAAAGCGTATCAGCACCGACCACTGGGGCTGTACTCCCCACTGGTGCTGCCTGATCATCACTCTGACCGTCTGTCATGTCTGGGTGGCTGATCCATACAGAAAAATCCAGAAAATCCGGAAAACTATCACAAAAACAACACAAAAACAACACAATAAAACGCCAAACGACCCAAAACTACCTCCCAGACAGACTTACTGATCACTTCCTAGAGCTCTGTTTCACAATTCAACCTGTTTCCAAAACCAGTGCTCTGATACCACAAAAGCTTGTCACGACCCGACCCGACGGGGACGGATCCCGCCCGAGCCGGATCGCGACGAGAGACTTACTAAACTTATCCAGGATCTGGCTTTGGATTAGGTTACTGAACTGATCTTCCAAATTCTTAACTCAACAGAAACACACAGAACAACAGAGCTACTAAAAACATCAAATGCAGCGGAACAAAACATCTATCTTTTCATTTCCTCAAAAATAATCATCTACAGAACAGCACATGGCTTTCAACAGAAAGAAAGACAGAACAGGAAAGCCATGATGTACAAAAATCAAAAAGTACAAAAGTACCTAATCGGATCAGACTCTGAAACTAATCCTGGACCCCCTTGCCCTTCCAGAACCTGAAAACCACCAGAAAGCAAGGGTGAGCTCAACAGCTCAGCAAAGCAACAAACCACCAATCTAAATTCTCAGAAACCAAAACCAAACTCATCAGACAGAAATCAGATCAGAAATCGGAACAGAGTCGGAAATCAGAACTTATACGGACAGATATCAAATCAGAATCGGAATCGTACAAATCATATCAGAACAAATCAACAGACTCAGATTCAGAAATCAGAAATCAGAATCGTACGGAGCATATCATATCAGAATTACAATTTCGTACAGAACAGAACAGATACAGAAAACAGAAAGATACATATAGCTAAATGCCCTGACACTGACGGAATCTCTACGGATTCCGGCCCCTTATACCTCCCTTCTCAGACACTGACTGAATCTCATAGGATCCAGGCCCCTTATGTCTCCCTTTGTGCTCACGGCACCAAAACCGATGTGCTTATAGCACCAGAACAGAATTCATCGGATCCGGAACAAAACAGATATCAGATTTCAGATTTGAGCTCATTTCAGATTTCCCGTTTCACTAACTGAATCTCATAGGATTCAGGCCCCTTATAACTCCCTTTTTATAGTTTATACACATAGCATTTCAATTCAGAAGAAATCCGGACAATTCAGAAATTACCCAAAAATCGGGCAGCACAACGGCAGTATACAGAATTTACACAAAATTCCTGCAAAGAAAATTTACCGAATTCGCCACAGAACATAGATAACCACATTCCAGAACATTTATTCTACTGCACAGATAATTTCCAATTTCACAGAAAAATTGTAGTCTACGAAAAACATCGCCGAATCAAAAATACCCGGACAAAAATCTTCAAAATATAGTCAAAACGTGCACACCCGGCACGACAACGATATACAGAAACTTACGCGGTAAAAACTGAACCAATCAAAAGATACGGACGAAAAATCGTAACGAAAACGAAATCAGGACAGAAAAATACCGCCAACCGTGACGGAACTGAAAATTGAGAAAGACGGAATGTGCCTTACCTCGAGCACAGCAAATTCCTCAACAGTCACTTCGATCGAAAACGGCTCCGCGTCTTCCTGAAATCAACTTTTCCAAATTCCTCTTTTTCTCTCTCCTCAGAGCTGAAAATCAGATATTTATTTTAATTTTTTCTCTCTCTTCAAATCGACTGATTTCCCTTAAATCATCTTCATATCGGCCTGGCCGATCGTCCAGATCGTCCTGGACGATCAGACCAAATCACATAGTCCTGGGACGATTTTTCAGGACGATACTTACTGTTCATAGGCGATAAAAACCCCTATTCTCTGACTTGTGCCATCCACTGATCGTCCCGGGACGATACCTCGATCGGCCTGGACGATCCCTACAGAAAATCACCTGGAGCAATTCTGGGCAAAAACTGGAGCTGAATTCCACTGATCGTCCCAGGACGATCCAAAATCGGCCTGGACGATACTGGAGCAGATTGTGATATTACACCATATCTCCTCCTACCAGTTTCAACTATTACTCCAAACTCACCAAACAGAATCATGTCTCACATTCACCCTGCACCTACCGGATCCTCATCTGCTACAATTCTCACTCTACTCCGGCTACACCATCTCACATTTCACCCATCCAAAGCTCCTCCGATCAAACTCAACCTCCATCTCAGAATACTGTCTCTATCCACCCTATGCAAACTAGACTCAAAATGGGTATACAACGTCCAAAACAAATCTTTGACTTACTTACTCAATCCACCTCGTCTGTGCTTCCAAACACCTACAATCAAGCTATTAAACATAAACATTGGCGTGATGCTATGTCAGCAGAGTTCTTGGCCTTGCAAAAACTGGGAACTTGGTCACTTGTTCCATAGCCATCTCATGCTAATGTACTTGGCTGTCGCTGGATTTATAAAATTAAACAATCACCTGATAGAAAAATTGAAAGGTACAAAGCAAGATTGGTTGCTCAAGGTTTCACTCAAGAATTTGACATAAACTACAATGAGACCTTTAGTCCGGTGGCTAAGATTCCTACCATTAGAATCCTTCTTCTTGTAGCTCTCCACCGTGGCTGGTCCACTTTACAATTTGATATCTCAAATGCCTTCTTGCATGGAGATCTTCATGATGAAATTTATATGCAACAACCTCTTGGTTTTGCCGATAATCAACATCCTAACTATGTATGCAAGTTACACAAGGCAATCTATGGTCTCAAACAAGCTCCAAGGGAATGGTACAACAAACTGACTGCATTTCTCATTGCATTTGGTTTTCACTTCAGCATGGCAGACCCTTCTTTACTTATTTATCTCAAAGATGAGATACAAATTTTTCTGCTCATATACGTAGATGATTTACTTATTACGGGCAACAAATCTGTCATTATTGACGGTCTCCTTCACCAACTCCAACAGCAATTTTCACTTAAACAATTGGGAGACATTTCCACTTTTCTCGGCTTGCAGGTCACCAAGACTAGTAAAGGATCCTTTTTACATCAAACGAAATATATGACAGATTTAATACAAGCAGCTGGTTTTCAACATAGCAAATCTGTCCCTACGCCTATGACCTTAAAACCGTCCAGCTGCTCGAATGCCTCTGAGCCTTATTCCAATCCGCATCATTTTCGGCATTTAGCAGGCTCTCTAAATTATCTTACTATTACGAGACCATATATTGCCTATGCTACCAATCAAATTTGCCAAAATATGCATAATCCTACCATGGCAGATTATCTTGCTCTCAAGAGGCTATTGCGTTATGTTCAAGGCACGATTAATTTCGGACTTTCTCTGCTGCCAGGATCGCTACAGCTCACTACCTACTCTGATGCCGATTGGGCAAGAGATTCCTTCGATAGGAAATCTATCACTGGTTTCTGTACTTTTCTGGGAAAAACACTTGTTTCTTGGTGTGTGAAGAAACAACTTACAGTAGCTAAATCATCTACTGAAGCCGAATATCGTGTGCTATCTTCTGCCACAATGGATGTCATTTGGCTTCGCCGCCTACTCGCCGATCTTCAGGTTCCTCAACATGGTCCAACTAGCATCTATTGTGACAACACTTCTGCCATGGCTTTGGCTCATAATCCTGTCTTTCATGCCAGGACCAAGCATATTGAGATTGATTATCACTTTATTCATCATCACATTGACACTAAAATTGTGTCGATTTTTCACATCAATTCTCTTGATCAACCAGCTGATATACTTACTAAACCTCTCCAACCTTCTCGATTTAGAGAGCTGCACAACAAATTGGGCATTTGCTCAACAAATGCATAATTTGAGGGGGGCTGTCAGAGCACATGAAACACTATACTTATTTTCTGCTCCATATTCGATCTGCGCCATATCCGACTGCTCCACTTGCTTATAGCTATGTTTAACCAACTGACCACGTGTCTTTATCTCATACGTGCTTGGAGTTATATATACTCCTGTAATTTGAAGTATGAGAGGTTCTACAGTAATGAAATGTCCTCTGGTTCTTACTCTTGTACTCCTTCCTTTTTACTAACCTGTTTGCAGGTACAAGACTCTTTCAATAAGTACTATTCCAAATCATCAGCACCTTATGAATTCCCTTAACAAATTAATTACTGATTAGAAAGTTAGATAAGGCTATGGAAGATAGATTATTTTGTATACCAATATGATAACCTGGAAGCTTGGGAAGAAAGCCAGCTTCTGTTGCACTTGTGAAGAAGCTCTCGATGGCATAAGCAAAGCAGTACAGGGATATCTCTGTACTTCCACTCTTCTTTTCGATCGCTAGTGCCAAGCCAGTCAAGAACTGCAAATGGAGCAACAATGTATCGTTAAAAGCTTCATGTTTTTCATAAAAACTGTGTGTATTAATCAAAGAGAATCTTTACAGTCCCTCCATGCAACCAATGGAATGTTGCACTCTTGAAACTTCTGAAGAGCAGGCACGTCAAGCCCTGTAAGTCTATAAGAAGAACACAAATGCTGCTTGTAATGCAGCGATTATGGACACTTATGATGATGAAATTACTCATTGATGTATGAAATTAAATGATACTGTGGATACAAATGTGGAGACTAAGTTTGCTTGTATGTGTGGAAATCAATTAGATGCAGCTATGAATGACACAAGTACTCTACATAAATGCACTCCAATTGTTCGGTTAAATGCCCCATCAAAAACTGCTTGCTGAAAGGATCAATTTGCTTCATAACAATAGCCCTCCAAGCAGCTCAATGTTGATTTTGTTCAATAGAACATTGCTAAGCTAGGACAAGCCCTTGTAGGAAAGCTCTTGGGCAAGAAGATTGACTCACTTAATGTTGTTTAACGAGTTAAAACGAAAATGAGTCTTATATTATCTTGTAACTAATAATTTATCTTTTTAATATAAGAAATGCACAATAAATTTATAAATCTGCCTATGCCCGTTCTGTTGGTCTTGAATCCAGAAGAAAATTTTTGAAATAATATTTTTGTGCCCCCACTATAAAAAGTTATTGGCTTCGAAACTGAGATCATGGCTTCATTTGGGATAACTTTCTTATTGTTTTTCAAAGTAGTTTTTAAGTGCAAATTTTTTTTGAGAAATTGGTAAGAAAGTTGTCTCAAATGAAGGCTATATTTCATGCTATGTGATTTCATAACTTTGCTCATGTTACATGAATCAAGGTAGTAAATCTGAACGTTAATATTTACCTAAGCTTCTAGTAATGCATTTAATAAATTTTCTTTTTAGAATTACTTTGAAATCAGATAAATCATTAATATGATGAGCACCTATCTAAGCTTTTTAAGAATCACACCCTGTGTCACTTCTTCGATAAAAAATAGTTGAAATTGGATTTCTTAAGCTACATAGCAGCAAAAGACTAGCTATGGAGATCTGTGTCTATGATCTTTATTTTCTCTCAAATGCATAATATTAAGGCAATCCATTTAAGTTCTAACATTTGATGTTGTTATGATCTGTTATATATATAGAACATTTAGCCAATTTTTCAGTCTACATAAAAACCATTTCAATGTAGTTTTGAAAAAAAAAATGGTTGGGAGTCTAGCTACAACCGTATTCTCAATATAGTCTTCATTTAGACCGTTTTTTTATTGTTTTCTAAAGTAGCATTTCAATATAAAATTTTCTTAAATTGAATTTTTTTATACTAGAAAGCTGTTTTAGAAAGCAATGAGAAAATTTTCCCAATCGAAATCATAGTTTATAACGTTTTATTTGCTAATTAAAATGAATGTTTGGAGAAAGCTTTTGCTAATTAAAAATTAATTGGCTTATCATGCAGAACTTTTAAATCAATGCAATTTCTTGCATAAGAATCCTAGTGAGGTAATAATAATTGAGAAAACTTTTCAGAATTAGAAATCAAGAACAGTTATAAATAATAGATATTAGAGAGAAAGACACCCTTCAATGAACCAATCTTTCATGTTTTATTTCATCTTTGAGAGAATGCAATTCAGCTACGTATAGATGGCTGAAGCTAACTAAAGCAGACAATGAATAATCTTCAAGACTTGTTCTTTCTCGATATGGAAACTCAGGAGTTGTTCAAATATAATTAGGTTATTTTACCAGTTCATCAATGGTTATAGGATCAATATCTTTAGATTCCTCAATTGAAAACATAACATTATCAATCTTAGGAGTCATGGATCTTAGAAAAAATCTCTCAACAAAAGTAATATTACCCTCATTCAGATATTGCCCACCATTTTCTTTCATCTTGTTAGCGATGGAAAGAGCACGTACAACAGAAATACTTATTCACATACTCTGCAATATATCTTCATATGAAGAACTTTGAACTCCTTTCGAAGAGCTTGCAAAATTTTCGCACTTCACTTGTGCTATATCTTGATATTCATGCTTCAGAAAGTCGCAAATATCCTTCAAAGTTTGATTGTTTAGGATTGTCTCTGTGATTAAATTATTTAATGCATGTAATAGATGGTTCTTTATTTTCAAATCTTTCAATTACTCATATTCAATATGCTTCTTTAGTGTGCCTCATTGAGAACAACACCTTCTGCTACTACAAGAAGTCAATTTTGCAGCAACTGCCAGTACTTCTTTGATCACGAGAAGTTCTCCATAAGAATCTCCAAATGATCATAATACCCATCAAACTTTTGAACATCTTGCTGTACAAATGAACTCTCTATTTTCATTTATAGATCACTTGCATAAAACTAATGCTTCTATTTGAGTTATAGGGCTCGGTTACCAATTAATAAAAAAACTGATACAAATGATAATATATAATATATATATATATATATATATATATATATATATATATATATATATATATATATATATATATATATATGGATGAAATTGCATACACGAACTTCATTGAAAGATAGATTTGGCTCAATTAATCTTACAAAAAAAATTATTTGAAAATTTGTAGCTCATGAGCTAATATGAGCAAATACCCTACAATAATCCAAGTCATTCATTAAGAGCTTAATCAAAATATTACGCTGGTTCAATATTTTGAAAGAAACATCTCCATTAAGCTTAAGCTTGAAAAAGAAACTCCTAATTGCATGCCTACGGCCTGAAAATTTTTCAACCAGAGCAAATTCGAATGGAGCAGCCAGCGACTCGATTTCCGCCTCCGAAATCCACAAAGCAGACAAACCTTTATGAGAAGAAACCTTAAGTTTGAGAAAGACACCGGAAGAAGGCGAAGAACTAGAAAGAGCATCCTTAAACGAAAGAGAGGAGGATCCAACCAAAAAAACAGGATCACAAAATCGTGGAGGCGCCATAAAAACAGAAATAAAACGAAAATGACACGAAGAGTAGAACAACAAGGAGAAGAAAACTTCCCTGAGCCACTCGAGAAGAAGCACCCAGCACGAAATGCGGGGGAGGAGTTGCCAGAGGTACCGAAAGGGTCGGCTAGGGCGATGCCCTAACACACCCTAGAGAGCGAGAGCGAGAACACGACATTTTCTCAAAGTGTTTATTCGAAAATGTCTCGACTTGTTACTATGTTCACCTGATTGTTATGTATTTAAGTAAGCGATGTTTCATGCATTAGAAGACCCAATCTTAATGTTGGGACTCAACCTCGGTGCTTGTTCTGTGTTTGTGAGAATGCTTCTACTTTTACTGCTCCAATAAAACTTTGTTTGATTCTTCAAGTTATTGAGTGGAAAATTAATTACCAACCTTGATACTTGTTTATACAAATGTATGTTTGCTGTATTGGGGCTTTGATTTGGAGGTAACATATTCACATGTAGATCCTACTTTAAAATAAAAGAGTGGTTTTTAGCACTTGAATGTAAGGGCGGAACTAGTCATAATTTTCAAATGGGGCAAACTTATAAGTAACTGTTTGCAGATATGTCAGGGGTCCAGGGGTAGTGCCTCTGGCAGGTTTCATCTTACCCGTTCAGGTCGCAGGGTCAAGGGCAGTGCTCCTGGGGGTTTTCCGAGCTGCCCTCGCAACAAATTTTGATTTATTATTTCTCTTTGTATTTGGTTTCTCATTCCCTAACAATAACACTTTAACACAATATGTTTAATTATACTGAGGGCAATTATATAAAGATCATAGTATTTTAAAACTTTAAGAGGAGGGGGGGGGGGGGGGAGGGATTGCCTAAAAACCCTTGTAATAAAAACAAAAAATAGATTGAGGTAGTCAAATTATTTAAATAATTGTATAATGAAAAAAAAAAAAAATTTAAGGTGGGCAATTGCCCCTCGGGATCAAAAGGGTTCCGCCCCTGCTTAATGTGCTTTCTTGATAGCCTAGTTCAAGGAGATAGATGAAGTTATTGGGAATTCTTTCTGATTTGAAGTTGAAGCAATAGGAAAAGGATAAAATTCTTCAAGAATTGTTCAAAAGTTTTGTCAAAGAAAGAGAGTAGAGGAGGCTCAATGTTCAGCATTTAAGGAAGGATTTGTTATCAAGATAATGGGAGAGGAATGAAATAGTTTAAAGCAGCGGGATTTTGGAAAGGAAAGAATAACTATGTAGTCTAATTTGGTTTAGGCTCTTGGTCATTGTTTTTAGCGGGTAGAGATTTAGCTCCATTTTCTTCTATTTATTTGTCAACAAAGAATAATTGCTAGATCTATCTAAGTCATTTTTATTTTGGAAAAAAAAATATAAAGAAAGACATTTGTGAGCTTATTTGCATGTTATAATGATTTGTTTGAATATTGGAATTGCCGGTGTCAATTCATAACTGTTTCTTTATTATTTGGAGTTGTGTGAAGTAACTGGTTAAAAATGACTTGATGTGGAGTGAAATCAATGAATCTGAATGAAAGAAAGCACTAAAAGTTTTATTTGTCAACTTATGTTTAGCCCTGCGCTCTCCGTGCAGATTAAATAAATCAAAAACACATTTAATTTAATATGTAGCAATAGATCTAAATTCAGCTACGGTCAAGCAATCAAAATAAGTCAAGCACAAGAATATCAGTGATGGGAAGAGCAATGACTAGTGAAATTGAAGCCAACATCTATTTAAAAGAGCATTAATGAATTCTGAAAACTGAAGCAACATATCATCCTATAAAGTTTATGATGATCATTTGTTAAATCATTAGAATATTCAACAAATAATGGCATCAGGATAAGCTCAAACATAACCATTGAATTCTTAAATCCATTAGCTCCATAGATAAATAGTACCATAACTTAGGCTTCGTTTGGGACAACTTTTAAGGATAATTTTTGTACTAGAAAGCTATTTTAGAAAGCTGTATGAAAACAATCCTAAATAAAGCCTTAGGAATCAACATGTAGAACAACTAAAATACAACACAGCCAACATATTATACACGTTGAAACCAGTTTAGCCCACTTTCCATATGATTTTCTTTATGGTGAGTCCTACACTTTGGAGTTCGATCAGTATTTTTATTGAATTTGTTTGTAGGCCTAAAGGAGTGAGCATTACTTGAGCAAAAGTTTAGACAAAGCTACTCATATAAATCTTAACGAATCTTCTACTATATTAAGCACACAAGGAAGAAAAGAGAAAAGCTGTTGACAATATATTATAATCATCTCTGGCATTGCTTTATTTTTCATGAATACGAAGAAAGGTCGTTATTACAATATCTTATTCCAAGCTCTTTAGTTTCCAACACAGCAGGAAAATATTTATACCATCATCATCACAAAAATTAATTGAACAGAAGTAAACTGTGAGAAAAACAGAAAGTATATGCAAGTGCTTAATTCATTTCCCGAACACATTGTCTGAGTGAAAGATTGCTAACTTCATTGAATAGCAACAATCAGTACAGTATATTGCTCTTTAAAATCATCTTTAACACCCAAAATTATCAGCTGGAAACATATTATTTAATGCAATTATTTAAGTTTTGCTTTTGCAGTTCAACAAATGCTTCAACAAAAAAACAGTAATTTTTTTAATCTTTCTAAAACATTGACAGAATGGACAATTCCACACATGATCAACTTGGTTGAAAATCTCATCAATTTGTTGGCTTATTGCTCATATCTAAAACTTTTTTCTAAGCTACTATAGAAGGAAAAAAAAAAATTTCTGAACTGCTGTACAATTAAAATTCCCCTGTTATACCAATGTCCTTGACATTTCCCTGATCCATGGATGCCCTTAAAAAGTCAAAAAAAAAAAAATAATTAGTATTTAGTAACATAGTAATGCCAAAAAAGAACATAAAAAAGTGTTTTTTTTTATAAGGAAGGCAACTCACTCAGCACTTGCTCTGCTGAGAGCCTCTTCGCTGGATCCCTAGCAAGCATTTGTTCTATCAGATCCTCGGCTCCACGTGATAAAGAGGGGAAGAATTCCTTCGGGAAGCGAACTGGATCTCCTTTCTTCACAGCAGCCTCTATCTCTTCCACAGATTCACCATTAAATGGTAATGTCCAACCCAACAACAGGTATAGAACGACTCCGGCACTCCACACATCCACCTTCTCGTCATAATTTTGGCCGACTAATACTTCCGGAGCCGCATAAGCAGCAGTTCCCACTTTTCCCTTTAAACTTCTTTCTCCCTTCTCGAACAGTGCTGCGCAACCAAAATCAGCCAGAAGCAGACGGCCGTTGGAGCTGAACAATATGTTTTCTGGCTTTATGTCGCGGTGTGCAATGCCGCGGCGGTGGCATTCTGCTATAGCTTCTACCAATTCGGTGATAATGGCAGCAGCCTCGTTCTCGTAGAAGGAACCGTGGCTAGCAATGCGGTCAAAAAGATCTGGCCCAGGGCAGAGATCGAGGATGAGATAAACGGCGGTGATATCTTCATAGACTTTGGTGGATTTGGACCGAGCGTTGGTTCTTGGAAGCCGCGAGGAGCGTTATCTTGATCTCGGAGTCGACGAAGCAGCGGTCGAAGCAACCGGAGAACTTATCGATTATTTTCACGGCGAAATTCTTGCCGGTGTAGACAGAGACGCATTTATATACCGTGCCGAACTGACCACGGCCGAGCCGTTCTCCAAGACGGTAATCCAGGTCGAAACTCTGGCCCATCTCTAAATCTCAGCAAGTCTGCGATTTTTTTTTTCTTGGGAGTGCGACTGAGCTTCTGGCTTTCTCAGCGAGCACTGCGTAGTGTTTAGCAGAGGGGATGAAGGAATAAGTTAGAAGAGTGAAAGCCCTTAGTTTAAATAAATTTTAGAAGAAAGTGTTATTTATGGAAATATCGGGATTCTATCTTTGGAAATATGGGGATTTTATTTTAAAAAAATCTCGCTCGGATTTTATTTTAAAAAATCTCTGTAGCTACAGTAACGTTTGGTTTTAGGGGTGTCAATATTTGACACGACACGACAACCCGACCCGGACCCGACCCGAAAAATCCGGGTTGGACCCGACCCGTTGATAGACGGGTCGGGTTCGGGTTCACAGATTTGACCGTTTGATAAAACGGGTCGGGTCGGGTTGACCGGCGGGTTACCGGGTCAACCCGAAAACCCGTTTAATTAAAAAAAAAAAATGTTTCTGTACTCATTTCCCGATGCTCATTTAATGGATTCCTCAGCCACTCCATGCTCATTTAATGGATTCCTCAGCCACTCCATGACAAGCTGTCAAAGTGTCAAGCTCATATCCTTGCTCCGCCCAATGAGATCATTTTTAGGCAAAGATTTGTTTCACATGCTTCGGCCTCCGTGCAGCTCAAGCGGCTGCTTCTGACCTGCAGTCCTACTTTAAAAAAAAAATTATTTAAGTACAAACGGGTCAGGTCAAATTTGAAAAAAAAAAAAAATCCTTTAAGTACAAACGGGTCGCGGGCGGGTCGGGTCAACCCGGCAACCCGGCCGGGTTCGGGTCCGGGGTTGAAATGTCCGACCCGTTTGTAAAAACGGGTCGGGTTCGGGTTGACCCGTTTAGATACGGGTCGGGTCGGGTTCGACCCGAACCCGGCGGGTTGACCCGAATTGACACCCCTATTTGGTTTTCCCTTTTTTATTCATTCAAAAAGTAAAAGTTAGAGAATATTTTTTTTTTCATATAACTCACTAACCGCTATATTTATTTTCTAATTTTATTGATTAAAAAAATAAAATAAACAAAGTAACTAAAATGCTAAAAAAAAAAATTTGGGACAAAATGAGTTTATAAAATCATTTTTTTAGAAAAAAATCAAATTTAAAATTGTTTATTTAAACTAAGATATAATTTAAAAAACGAATGATAACAAAACAAAATAACAAATATTTTAAAAAAGTCAGTACAGTATATTAAATTAACTGACTTAATGTTTTTGTCATTATGTTAAGTAGAATAAGATCAGTCATTATGAATTAAGTATGATAACTATTTAATGATTACTTATTAAAATGATAAAAACTCTATTTAATGAAATTTTATTTTTTTTACGGTTTTAATATTAACTTACAATCCTTTTAATTTATTTTTGTAACTGAAAAAAAAAAAAAACAGTTTATTATATATATATATATATATATATATATATATATATATATATATATATATATATATATATATATATAGGAAATGAAAATACAAAGAGACCAATGATCTAATGCCACGTGGCTAATATATACAATTGTATTTATTTGTTTATATGATCTAATAAAGATTAATGTAATTTTGACCGAATAAGTGACCGATCACGAAATGTTATATCCGTTCGTAAATGGAGCACATTCTTTCACTTTCTTTCCAATCCCAAATCCCCTCTTCGTTGCCCAAACGGTCTCGGTATGCAAGAGTATGATTTTCTATAGCAATATGAACTTTAACTTATTTGAATAAATATTTAAGTTTTCTCAAAAAATAAAAAAAAAACAATAAAAAAACATAAAGGAATATGCTAGGTTTGCTTTTCCCTTCTCCGTTGTTTCGTTGCTCTTCTCCTTCGCCAGAACGGGTCGCTAAATAACTTCTTTTTCTCTTCAACGATGCTCCTTCCTGTTGGATCCAAAATCCCACCTCCTTGTCGTTCGTCTGTTCGATCGGAAGGAACACCGATGTTCCTTCATGTCGACCCGTGTTAAGTACGAGTCGCGTTCAGGTCTTGATTTTTGACCAGTTTCGAATTCAGATCGGATTTGGGTCAACCCGGAAACTCGATTTGGACAACGGTTTTGTCCTGCTATATGCAACGCACCTGCTCCGCACTCATTCACGTCTGCTCGTGTGTCCGCCCACAGTTCACAGTCGGCACTGTCGATTATGAGCCTTCCCCGCTTGCCTTCGGACTCAGCACCCGAGCCCGTGCCCGCTCTTACCGCGACCATGCTCACCCACTCCCCATGCTCATAGGGGCGGATCCAACTTCTTTTTTCAGGGTGGGCAAACATATAATTTTTTCTGGGGGATGGGCAAAGATGCTTAGGATTGATAAAATTTGGACAAAAATTTTTTTTTTTTTTTTGGGGGGGGGGGGGGGGGGGGGGGGGGTGCAAAATACCAAAAATATTTCAAAAATCTCTCTAAATATTAAAAAAAAAATTTTTTTGATGGTGGGCATTTGCCCACTCTAAGTCCTTGGTGAATCCACCTATGTGCTCACCCGATGTGTTCTGGGTTCATGAGTCAGGTCAGGTCAACCTAGTAACCCGCATGGGTCAGATTTAGGTCATGTCTAACAGTAGCATATCAATATCGAATTCGACCCAAATCCGACCTGCAATCCATTTTTGATACCCTATTTCACAGTTATTTTACTACAAATCTTCTATCTGCCTGAGCTAATGGAAAGGCTTTACTGAAGTTAAAGGGTATATGTGAGCCTCGACTGTTAAAATAGATTCATCTGTAGGTTTTACCATTATTATTTTCTTTGTATCTTAATGCTATCTCGTGACTATCTTTATTACAGCTGACAAATCTTTTCCTTTCTCAAGTTTCTTATGAATGCAATTGTTGATACTTGCAATTCTCTCTTTAACAACCCAAATAGTTCGTCTTATAGTGTCAATACTCTTTTAAATGTTCCGTGTAACAATTTAGGGTATATTAGAAATAACTTTCTCACTATTTTTATTTTAAAAAACATCCACAATTTCGGTTAAATACTGCTTTCTAATTATTTTTTTATTATTTTTTCAGAAGTATATGTGATGAAAAGCTACTTCATGCAATCAGAATTGCTATATTGTTTTCTCCACGACTTCATAATTGACTTTCTTAAACATACAGTTAGGGGTGCCAAAATCGGGTCACAGGTCGAATTTGGGTCGAACTCGGAACTGACCCTAGTTCAAACGGGTCGACCTAACCCGACCTGGGTAGGTAAACAGGTCGGAAATCCGAACCCAGACCGGATTGCCGGGTTGACCCGACCCGACATAGGAAGCGGACATGAGCGGACGGCTAGACATCACTGACGCGAGCGGGACTCGGGGGCGCGCCTGTGCAGGTCAACCCGAACCCTGACCCGAACCCGGACACGACTGTTCGAGTCAACCCGAACACTCATATAAAACTAAATAAAATAATCCTTGAAAATGCTTGCCATTATTATTATTTATCTTTTA